>VWZS01006254.1:16233-52296 GCA_013397075.1 Rhabdornis inornatus | reverse complement strand
TGGATACAGGTGTGTATAAAAGTCAGTAAGAACTCTTGTATAAAGTAATAATTACATTTTAAAATATTTTAATTTTTTAATATTTAATATTTTCAAGATTTTACCTTTGAAAAGCCAGTTTTACTCTGAAAGATGGTGTTGGAAATCTCTTTTAGGTCTTTCGCACTTTAGCTCTTCCCCATTCCATGCTCTGTCACTCAGATTGCCCTACTAATTTGTTGCCCCTGCTGAAAGGCTATATCCCATCTCCAGGGGCAGAGAAGTTTCCAGTTTTCAGCAATCAAGGAACACTGGAGAACAAGGACAATTTCTTCAAATGACCTATCCTTTAATTGTGACCCCTGCTCGTACAAATTAGGTCAGCTGTAATGTCCCTAAAAATGAGTCTATTCTAATCATCTTAAAACACTCTCCTTTAAATCTACGGAACATATTAGTATGCAAATAATTATAAGTTTAGGGCAGCTGAGATTTACTTACTAGAAAAATCTGCCAAAGATTATTCATTTTTTCTTTCCTACAATAAGCAACTGTCCTAGGGTGATGTTGTAGTGCTTGTATCCCCAATCGTGTGTTCTGCTTATGCTTGGTATTATGTTCTGTGCTTTCAGGACTGACGCTGAAAGTGAAGGTTTGTTTTGTCTTGTTATCAGCCGGCTCACCTCCCCCATGGTCTGTGTTTAGGAAAGGCTAGGCTTTGCTTGCTAGCTTTGCTCGCTTGCTCGCTTGCTTGCTTGCTTGCTTGCTCCTACTTTTTTGCTTTTGCTTTTGCTCTTGCTTTTGCCTAAATAAAAATTACACCATCTGAACCTGTTCTGGACGGAGACCTGGGAAACACCAAGAAACACTGGGAGTCTGCATTTTGTGATCTGCAGCAGTCATCCCCAGCGCTGGAGACCAATAACTGGGCGACCACTGGCAGGAGAGACTTTCTGAGTTTGTCATCCTTTCAGAGTGGTGAAAGAGTTTTTGTCATCTGGTGTTGTTCAGTTTTTTTTGTGTGCGTGCTGGGGAGTGTTTTCCTTGTTAAATAAACAGGTTTTTTCCACTTCTCTCTGAGAAAATTCTTCCCAAAACCAGTGGTGGGGGGAGGAGTCGTGGTGGTTTGCTTTCTGGGGCCTCCTTCCAGAGGTTTACCCCCACATTTGCCCTAAACCAGGACAACCATGTGGATAGAAATCAATATAGACTACAGACAAAATAGAAAACCACACTGGTTCATTTATTGTGATTTATATGTGAAGAATAAAATTTTTAGGAGGAAGAAAGGATATACAATGTATGTAAGTAGATGCACTGGAAAAGGGAATAAATATTACGTTAGTTAGAAACATATGCAAAAACAAAAGCGAGAAGGGTACCATGAGAAGGAAAAGAGTTAAGTGATTAAGTTATCCTTGTGGTTTGCTATACCTCTTTTTAAAATTCTTCTGTCTTTACATTATTAGCAAAACCTATTCAAAATAAAATATTTCACAGCAGAATACTTTGTTGAATGATTTGAAGAGGAAGAGAGCTGGGGTATGGAACAGGCTTGAAGGAGTGAGGAATATGATGCTGAAGAGGCTCAGTAAAGTACTAGGAAATGACAGAGCGAGACAAAGCACAGAAAGGCTGTGAAAATTGAAGGAACACTATTTTGAAGGCAAAATTTAGATATGTAAATTAAAAGTAGAAAGTGAAAAAGTTGGTAAGACAACTTTTAGATAGGACAGGCATAGTCAGAAAGACAATGAAATCCTTACTGTCTTTTTTGGAAGTATCCTAGATCCACCCTTGGGCTGTAAGAGAGCTCAGACTGAGAGAAAAAGATGAGAATTTTTTCTACATATTGTAAGAGATTAAGGAATAGATTTAAGAGTATTAATGTGGTCAGTGAAGTAAAAAATGAAAAGCAAAGTATGAACTGAGACCACAGGACAAAAATAAAGCACAGACTGAGAAATGCTGTTTACGTTAGATGCTTTGGAAGGCACTTAAGTTTGAGTTGAGGAATGAGCACTTGGAGGGTTACAGATGAAGAGAGAAAGATGAAGAGAGAGGAATCATTAGGACAAAAGAGGTTGCATGAGCCTTTGGCACCTTTGACAGCTATTAATTATTAAGCCATTACTGATTTTCCTGAGATTCACAAAGCTTTGGTTCAGATGTTCTGGGAGAAGAGTCCAAGTAAGGGTCAGGAGAATGGCTGCTCCCATTTATCAGGAAAGACAAGGCACATGAAGACAGCAATGTTGCTTGATGACTGCTATTGTAGGGTTGAAATTAGCATGAATGAGATAGATGAGAGATTAAAATTAGGAGCTGTGAGTGGATTAGAGGACCTACAACATCCTCCATGTAAACCCCTGTAGGAGACGGCACCATTATCTGTTTACTAAAAAGAAGACAAAACTGAATATAAAAGGTTTTTGCACACAATAACAAACTTCAGCCATTATAAAAGCCAAAGTTATGAAAAAGAAATTACTTCTAAGGGGGTTGATCTTCTCTTCCTACTTTCTACAGATGTCTCTGAAACAGAGCACTGTGCTGGTTAAGCATGTTGGAATGCCCACATTTTCAATTGTTTTCCTAAACTTTCAAGTTTGAACTTCCCTGAGCATTTTTTCCCTTTTATACAGATTGCCTTTAGCAGATTTCACATGCTTTAACTTAAATATTTAAGTTAAAAAGCACTTGCAGTAGTTCTCACTTGTCACAAGGGGGTTTATATATTTTCACACAATCCAAACTGCCTATGTAGATGAAAGCCAAGAGTGGATATAGAGCACTGGAATAGAACTTCACACCTCATCTACTTTTAAAATGTTGTTTCCTTCACAGGAGTAGAAAGAAAAGTACTTTGCCATTTCTCTCTCTAAAATCCACATTCTAAAGAACTAAGCTATCTATACCACAAAGAACAAAATACCTCTGCATTATAAAATGCACTAGCTAAAAAAAAAAATCTTTAATGGCCAAAAATCACTGGTCTCCCAGATGCCTGGCAGTTATTAGTACCTACATCCTCAGAGATGTTAAAAACTTGATCCATGAAACAAACATTGAATTTGTTAAAGTACTTTTACAGATGTAATAGCAAAGGATGTCGGGTCAAGCATAAGAACTAAGTGAAAGTCCTTTTTTATAATGTTTAAAATATTCAGGAAAATGAGAAACACCATGATTCTTTCTGGTGAGGACCGAACAGGCTCTACCATGAGACATGAGAGATGGTCTTGAGGGTTCTACCAGCAGTCTATGTGGCCAGTGACTGGGAAAACTTCATCTGCAGCTACTCTCATGATCAAATTAAAGTGGAAAATTTTCATGATAGCCAACACAATGTCAAGTATTGAAAAAAGAATGGAAAATATTTGTCAACTAACTAAAAGAGCTTTAAACAAAAGCAACATAATTATCTTTGAATAAATTATTTCAAAATAACTTTTATTAATTTCTCTTTATAAATCACAGATCAAAGATTTAGAGATAGCTATATATGTCTGTTAGGTGGGATACCATTGTAAAACGTTGAAAGTGAAGAGATTTTTATGTTATCATATAAAATTAACACATAACAAATAGAGTAAGTACTGAATTTAGAGAACAACTCCCGAGGATAAAGTGGGAAGTCTTTAGGGGTTAATTTGTCATTTACAGACTATCTGCTTTTGTAGATACACAATTTTTCTCCATGCTCTTCAAGCTGATGTTTCTTTCTTAGACTCTATCACTTAAGTTGGATCTATTTGGATATTGACAAACAGAGGGAAGTAATTGAGACTCCACAGGAGAAACAATGTATTGTGCCATGTGCAGTTCTTGGATCTGTAAAGTTATCACCAAAAATCAAGAATATCTTGCAATATTAACATTATTACCATTAATGTTCAATTTTGAATATGTCCTGGCTACAGAATTTTACTCAGAGCATTCTTATGTTTTCATTCTAGTATTCCTTATGATGTTTCTGTCATATATGCAAATGGTATCTAATGTCATGTAGAGCATTCAACTCAAATGTCTTTTCTTCCACACTGAATCATGACTGCTTCTTCTTGGTTTACTTCTAAAGCATACATTTATTTTTAATCATTTTATTTAAAAGTCATGAGAGCCCTCCCTCTTGCTAGCTGTTCATTTCATTTGCTCTGCTCTGCCATGAGGCTTCAGGGATTATTCTTTGTCCTTGCATTCCTGAGAGTGGAATTTGCAGGGGTCTGATAAACATGCATTTCATGAAAACACTAGGAAGGGAGAGCTGGGTCAGCAGGGTAATCCCAGCTGCCAGCACATTTAACATACCACAGAGAAGTAAGAGTCAACAGCAGTGGGATGGGAAGAGCAAAACAGACCTTCAGCTGAGATTTCTCATCTCTCATCTGTACCTTTAATATTATATCAGGGAGTTAGATATATTTCCTGCAACTGTCTACACCTGACCCTATGTCACAGATGATGCGATCTCAGCATTAACGTATCTCCTCTGAGAACTGTGGTATACTTTCGAGTGACTAAAGTGCTTTAGGATCTGATGCTACCTGAACCTGGATAGGATTGGATTCAAACAGAGCTGTGTACATACCCCCTGTGAGGGTAGAACTGGAGGTTTTCTATTAATGTATGTCTGGTTATCTCCACTGCTACACAGCTTCATATGCAGAAAATACATCACACTTTGTACATTTAAAAATTCGATTGAGAGGCCAACTGTTTCCATCTAAAGAGTAATAAAACTGAATGACACCTGACTGGGAGGAGAGGCTGATATACCACAGGGCTGTGCTGCCATCCAAGCAGCCTTAACATGCTGACAGGATGAGCAAACAGGAACCTGGTGAAGTCCAGCAAGGCTAAGTGCAAAATCCTTCACCTGGAGGTGAGAAACCCTAGGAACCAGTATATGTAGGGGGACACTCAGCTTTGCAGAAAATGGCCCAGTGCATCCTGGTGGACACCAAATTGAACATGGGACAGCAGAGTGGACCTGGTGCCAAAGTGAAAGGTGTCCCAGGGTACATTCAGAAGAGCATTGCCAGCAGATCGAGGGAGGTGATCCTGTTCCTCTGCTCAGCCCTGGGGAGGTCCCATCTGGAATGCTGTGCCCAGTTCTGGGCTCTTCAGTACAAGAGAGACATGGAGCTTCTGGAGAGCTTCAGTACAAGTGAAGGGCCACCAAGGACAGAAGCTTCTTTCCTAGAAGTGCTGTGAATGTTCAACCTGAGAACAGAAGGTTCAGGGGAATCTCCTCAATGTATTTAAGTACTCAAAGAGATGCTGCCAAGAGAACAGAGCTAGGCCCTTCCCAGTTGTGCTCAGTGACACAACCAGTGACAATGGGCACAAACTGAAACACAGGAGACTTCAGCTGAACACCAACACCTAATCGCTGTGAAGATGACTGAGCACTGGCACAAGTTGCCCAGGGAAGTGGGGAGTGTGGAGTTTTCATCCTTGGAGATATTCAACAACTGTCTGGAAACAAGCTCTAGGTGATCCATTTAAGCATGAGAATTAGCCCTCCAGAGGTCCCTTCCGAACTCAGAATTTCTGTAACTGTGATTCTGCAACTCTGTGATTCTGTGAGTGTGAACTTTCTGAATTTATGCCAAAATCAATGAACCAGAGAGATCTTACTATAGTCATTGAGCTGTTATGAGCAGAATTGATGTCCTCTGTTCTCTGGGAGAAACCATATTCCTATAACTTTGGCACTAAGCTTCACACAATATGTTACATTGCCCTGGTGCTGTAGGGTCATCTATGAAAGGTTTAACCATGCTCACAAGTATGTGTTTCATCACTGTTATATTGCACCAGTTCCAAAAGATTCTTTCACAGAAGATCATACTAAATTTTTCTTGATACCTGCTACCTTTACTCCCTGCCATTCCTAAAGTCCTTTCTCCCACTTCCTCTTCATTTGTTTTCACTGCATTAAAATGGATTCACAAGGGTAAAGATCTTTTTTGCTGTATTTACATTAGCAAAAGCAATATATAGTGTTTATTCTCTTATCATTGTTTTGAATACCTGCTCACATGCCACTTCATCCTAATGCTAATGTCAATGGGGTTGGGAAAAAACAAGGTTTTGTGTGGATTGTCTTTCAAGTATTTTAAACTGTGCAGACTTAAGACATTTCTTCCATACTGGACAATGACTATAGGTTACAATGCCATCTGTAAAATTAAAAGAATAATCTGCCATTGTCCCTCATTGAAACTTTTTAAAGCTTTCAGGATTCTGTAGGAAGGGAGAAGAGCCCATTAGGTATCTTTACTGGACTCCTATTCAGAAAGGGGCATTTCTTTGTGATCCTCAAATTTGCAAGTTTTCAGATATCCAGTGCAGTTCATATTACTTCTCCAACATAGGACATAGGAATGCAGACTGCGTTAATGTATGCTCTAATTTCTTGTACAGAAAGGACAAGGATGCAAAAAATTACAAACTTTGCACACAACTACCATTACTTCATCAACAAAAACAGTAGAATCAAAAATATTAGGCCACAACCATCTGTGTTCTCTCAGGGGAATGATCTGAGCGGCCAAGCCTCCTTCTCCTTGTTTTTTTCTTTCTTTCTTTTTTTATTAGAGACAAAGAAGCTTCATTTTCCTTGACTCATCCAAATATTATTCATAATGTTCTTCAGGAAGAACATTAATATTCTATTTTCCTATACAACTTACATTGTTCTATGTGATAGTGTAACTGAAGAGTTTTATAACAGACACATAGATGATAACAGTCTCATAGTTGTAGATTTCTCCTCAGCTTTGGCATTTCTTGACATTTGAGTAGCTTGCCATGTATATTTAATACTGCATGAACACAGGGTTTTTTGGCATTTAAGTTCTTGAAGCGTCTTCTATTCTTTCAGGAAAAAATATATACAAGAAAGGGAGAAAACTGTAAGGGATACATAGCACATACAGGTACTTCGAATCTTTTCGATTTGCAGATAATGTCTTTTGTTTCATCGTCAAGGTAAATGTCTGGGCAGTCCATGAACTCATTTGCTCTTGTTCAACACTGCAAGAACAAAACAATCTAGAACCATTTAAACAAAAACAACAATAAACCTCTTTCCTCTCCACTTTGCAACTTATTTACTAAAATATCAGCCATGTTAAAAGTACCACCTCAACCAGCATTAGCCTATTTATTGCCAGGTAGATTTGCGGTAATTCTGTTTCAGTTAAACTATGGTCGTTACTGTTCACCATCATTAGATTCAGTTGATATGTTGGGAGACATCATCTCATCAAAAACAATATTTAAGGCCTTTCTTTCCAAATATGCCTAATATACAAAGTACCACAAAACTGTCACTATTTCAAATAGAGGGCAAAAAATCAACTGCTTCAAAATTTAACAGAAAGGACCAATGTTTACCAGATGCAGGTAGATGGCTGCTCCTGCACCACCTTGTTCCATCAATTTAATATGATATTAGGGGATGGGCATAAAGTTCTATTCTGGAATATGTTGTGGAAAAATTCACAACAAATAAAAGTCTTAAGTTATCCTTGAGCCACAGAGAGAATAAACCTAAGGGTTAATTCATGTTTTGGTGGGAAGTGAACACCCAAAAAAGAGTAAAGGTTTCAAACGTCAAATCAGTGAGCCATCCTTCCAAACAACAGCTACATTTATGAAGAAAGGATATGGCATAGACTTTCTTTCAGGCCACCCATCACTTCTACTTTTCGTCTGCTTCCTCAGCCTCAGCCAATGCTGTGCACACCGGGCTCAGAGGAAGGAAGCAAAACCTGGGACAGAAGGAAAACTGTTCTTCCCATACAGGAGGAAAACTGTTCTTGCCTTGCTTTGTTCTTCCAAGCACAAGGCAACAAATACCTATTTAATCCTTTACATGTTTGCAAAGCATTACATTCAGGAAAGCTTTCATAAATAATACCTCCCCAATGACTAATTATAAACGCTATTACACAAATGTGTGGAGCTAAATCTGTTTTCCAAGGTTACAGAGACAGCATGTTTCTCTAACATGAGTGCTTTGCTCCGAATCTGATGGATACTTTATGTCCTACAGAGAAAACAGTAATGATATGTGATTTTGTGCAGCAGACACTAAACAAACAAGATCTAGTTGCAATGTTCTCTACTCATGTAACTTCAGAGCGACTGCAGGGAAGAGTGGTGAAGAAAAGACATGTATATCACATGCATTTTTGGCTGAACAAACACTTACAGGGGGTCTAACCAAACATTTGCACATTTGCAACTCTGTAACCCTAGCTTTGGTTCCTCTTATATTTTCTTGGGCAAAGACACTTCATTAAATTCTGCAATTTATTTCCTTAGGAAAAGTTTTGGATTTGTTTTGTTTTGTTTTGTTGTGGTTTTTGGTTAGCTGGTTGGTTGGTTGGTTTTTTTTGTGGTGGGTTTGGTTTGGATTTTTATTCAAGCAAACTAATAGTTTGCATTGCCATAAATTTCAAATAACTGAAAAGAATTTTTTTTTAACTGCTCCAAGTGCTCACTTTTGGGATGAGACCAGACATGGAAAGTTACCACCCTAGAAATGAATGATCTGTTTTGAGTGTGTGAGTTTTACAGCCATACAAGTGCTCCGTTGTGTATACATGTCTGTATTTTAAAGCATTGTATGTTTTATATCATGATTCACAGCAATATCATCATGCCAGTAAATGGCTTGTCTTGTGTATTAATGTTCATTAAGTGGTAAGTAAGTCCAAGAGTGATTTTGCTGTTGCTTTCAGCCCTGATCTTGTGCAGTACACGCTGGAGAGGCAGTGACTCAGTGCTCTGGTTGCCTGTCTCTGCATGCAAACACCAGTCAGCTTTGCTGCCTTTCGCTTACAGCACTTTTCAATAAGTGCTAAAGAATTGCTTTAGGAGCTGGGGAAAGCTGACAGATCCCCTGTGAGATTAAGTGAACACACTTGCCAGAACAGAAAGTAGAAAGAAAATTTGCTTGTTCAAGACATGCATGCTTTGGCTCGCTGCTGTCAGAAGAGAGGTTCCATAGGTGTTAGCAGTAGAAATGGACTGTCATTTAGATAACTGCTTTTATATACTTAATAAATTGGAAGTAAAGAGTAACCAGATTAAGTTCTGATCCATTTCTTTTTCAGGGCACTTAAACCCACCAACAAAAACTCTCCTAAGCTCCAAGAACTCCAAGACCAAAATGAAATATATTGACATATTTGTAGTGAGTAGTGAAAGGTAGGTGAAAATTTAAATCCTTATGCCCATATGTGATAATTTAGGCCTATAATTTTCTTCCTTACAGTCCAGCTATGTCTTAAAGATTTATTCAGAAATATTAATTTCATTCTGTTATTCAGTCCTACTCTTGGCCTACTTGTCAATGACAGGTATGCATAAAATAATAATAATAATACTAACAAAAACATTGTGGATTTACATTCTAATCTTTCTCACAGGTACACTTCTATCAACTTTTTTAAATCTGTCTATAGATTCACTGGAAATGCGATGAAACAAACTTCAGCTATAGAAGGATTTCTCTTGTGCATACATCTTAGTTTTCTGCTCAGACAATGGAAACAACTGTGTCTGAATTAATATCCATATGGAGTCAGAATTTGAATAATTTAGAGCAATGAACTTATAAACAAACTCGGAAAAAAAAAAAGTACTTTCTTTCCAGAAATTCTTTGTTAAATGCTATTGCTTGTAAATTGTTATCCAGGGTGCAGTAATAAGAAAGGGGAACACTGAAAAGCCTGTGAAGAATGCTTATCATATGTATGTAATGTTTATTGTAACTCTCTGTCTCCTGCTTCTTGCTTTTCAAAGACATAATTGCTAAAGAGGAATCTCCTGGAGGAGATTGTCCTCTTGGCACTTTCAAGTACTAATTAGACATCCCTTCTTACTTGAGTCTAACTTATTAATCAAATTAGTACTGAAGTTTTCAGCAACTTTTCCATGGTTCTGAATGAAAGAATGAAAAGAGTTCATTGAGGTTATTATTTCTGAAGCTTTAATACAAGAGCTGTGTCTTCATGTGAACTGGAAGCAGGCATTTAAAGGTGTTTAAATCTGGGGCTTGTCCATGGGGCCCAAGCAGGCTGAGATAAATCTATTAAATAAGAAGCAGCCCGTTTTTTCAAAAAGTAATTTTATGGAAGCTAAACCATAGGCGTTCTTAAATAACCAAGAATGATTTGATATGCTGTAACTGTTTGCTGATTCATGAGTTCATGATCATGCATATCACGAGTGGGTTGTTGGTGAGGCTGTTCATTATGTTTATGATGCCTTTTGGGGGCATTGTGGATGATTAGGAGGTATGATGTAGATGGGCAAAACTTATGTGCAGGCAGTGACAAATCTGATCTGTTCTGCATGGTCATGGAACACAAAATAAACACATTTAAATTCCCCCATTCACCTTTGTATTGTAGAGACCAAATGTAGCTCTTTACAGGGAGGCAGAGTGAGCAAATCACTGTGCAAGGAGACAGCTAATTGCTGAACTTGATTGCAACTGCTAATCAGAGTCACAGGGAAAAAAAGTGTTGGGAATTAATTAGGCAAGGACCTTCAGAACAGCAGCAGGAAGCCTCCAAGTGACCTTTATTTACAGTCAGTTAAACAGAAGTGTGACTAAAAATGCCAAGGAGCAAATCAGATTATTAATATTGATTGCTTAAAGAAAATGAATAATTTAGGAGCAGTTAGAATAAATATGCAGTGACAGAGATGAAAGAGCACAATGTACTGCCTTTCCAACATTCATCTATCATGGAGCAGTGCCTCTTCAAACAGAAATGGAGAATTTCCACCATCACAAAACATAATTAGTTTCATGACCCAGCATGATTGCTGTATTGCTGCTATGAGAAGTGTTTCTTTATTATTATTATTTTCCCAAGGCAGCAAGATGTGGAGGGGGACACAGGCCTGCTCAACAGTAGCTTTGCTTTTGTAACTTTTCAAAGAGATCAAATTCAGGTACCATGGGATTAACTTTTAGTTCTTTGTCGAAAAACAGCAGAAATGTGGTATGTCATTTTTTCAGACATGCTGCCAGAGCGACCATTTAGAACAAAGCTTAAAAGCATCTATAAAATCTCCTAGTCCTAAATGCCCTCTTCTGCTTGTCTACACTACAGTTTTTTGGTTTGTATTTTTTTTTTCCAGTGATTTTTAGAGTAATGATTTTAAATCTATCCTCCATTTTCCCTAATAAATTGGCCTAATAGGTTGCAGGAACATAGGAATAGATAATTTGTTTATTTCCAGTGGGGAGTTGTACAATGAATTTTGTTTTAATTTACAAGTTTGAATAATGATTATAATAATAATGTCATAAAATATAATCCTAAAGTCATAATATTATTTTAGTACTGAAAGTACAAGTCAACAATAAAGTATCTGCATGTATGTTAACCTAATCAATCATCAATCCCATTTCTCATAATCTTACCTGAAAGGGAAACTGGGTAACACTATTCCTGTATCTCTTGTATATTTTTTTTTATGTCAGATAATTCTCTCATCTTATTTTCTCCTTTTTTTCTCTGTTTTTCCCCTTTCCCCAGGAAAGGAGACAAAGGTATATTTAACCAAGAGAAGCAGACCACACAAATATAAGACAAAATTGTTTCCCATCATTTGGCTGCTACTCTGTCCAGTGACTTGCAGAACTGAAATCATGCAGAAAGAGATGATTGTGGAAATTTTCTTTTTCCTTTGAGAAAAAAAAGAGTGCTACAGAATAAGTTTTCAAAAGATGGTTCTTAGATTAATTGGGCAATATGATGCCTGTATTTCCACCTTTACTGTTAATGGTCTCAGAGGTGGTGGCACACTGCCTGTCATGCTGCCTTTGACTACACAGGGGAATTCTCTGTTGGCTGTGTTTAATATAAATTAACATAAGGGTCTGATGACAGCATCCATCTGATGATTGAGTCAAACCTTCATGGTCATATGTGCCCTCATGCAAAGGAAATATGTACACAGCACAGACAAAACAGGTTAGCACATGTTTTATGTGTGCAATGTATCTTTGAACATAGATACATGGGGGAAAATTGTACTTCAGGCAACATTTTGGATTAACCAGGGGAAACGGAACTTTTAGAACACAATCCTGCTTCTTTCCCCTGACAACTGGCTGTCAGAGGCTGCCAAATTTGAATGAACAATGCAATCTGTGCAGAAAGGAAACCTGTGCTGGTTATTCATAAACTGCTGTACCTTCAGTCCTGTGTAAGCACTGCTTTCTTATGCACATTTGGCTTTTTAAATGTGGGAGGGTTTACTGTGCAGTAAGACAAGTAGGAGTATGCTGAAATCTGTGGTATTAGGAGACATAAATGTTTTAGTTTTCATTTTCCCTACTGCCAGAAAAATAATTCCTTAGAGATGAAACAATGAGTTTGCATCTCTGACAATTGTTTTTATTTCAGATGGCTTTTACTATTTGCATTAAAGAGACTGCTGTGAGTCCCCAAAAATTACAGAAACTGTTTCATATTCTTGCTTTGGATATTTTTCAGTGAAACTCAGTTGTGATACCAGCAGATTAATAATGCAAGTTAAGAAGCAATGAACAAGAACATCATGGTCTCAGTATGAATATAAATATAGTCCAGGTTTGTAAGACCTTACTCGTGTGAGTTGGGGCCATTGATTTCAATGAAACTACTCAGATGAACAACTACTCACATTTTGAACATTAATATGACAACAGACTATATCATGCTTCCACGTTCTTGATGTGGTGAAAGAATGAAGTGCTAAAATTCAACTCATCTATGTAGCTTTAATTAAGCCCCTTAGTATGGAAGATACTCTTCATAAACACAGCAGTATTCTTTATTTTTCTATGGACCACAGAAACATTCACAACACATGACGAACAGACAAGGATAACAGTAATGCATGAATAGCATTAAATCTGGCATCAAGAGCTTGTCTTTGCATATGAAATAGGACTCTTTAAATGCAATTTTTTAATGAATGCTAGGAAACTTTTAGCTCATATGACAAAATTCATTTTAGTTTGTGTGTGAACTTTAGCTTATAAAGTGAATTACATCCTTATCTTAAGAAAGGAATGTATCTGGCAAAATGAGTTAGCAAAATGAGTTACTTTAAGACACGCATAGCCTGGCTTACATCCACCAGATTCATGCCATCTTTGTGAGCTTGCTGGTCTCTTGATGTCACAGAAAAATGTGAACAGAAAGAGAGAAGATTAAATGAGTTTCACTTTTATGTTAGGCATGCAAAGATGCTTGCTGACCTCTCATTCTTTCAAAACCATCTCATTATAAAGTCCACTGTGAAGTTCAGGAAAAAAAAAAATTGACAGCTCAGTTCCAGCTTGGGAGAAGTGCAGGACAGGGCTAGCAGGCACCCTGCTGCTCTGGACCGAGTGGTCCGGGCAGTGTGGTGTGGGAAGCCAGGCATGGCCCCTGCCCACACGATGTGATACCTGGCTCCTTTTCAGTCCCTGCTGCTCATCTCTCGCTCCCATGAATGCTGTAATTATGCTGGTTGCCACTTAAAAGTCAGCGTTTGCCAAGACCTGTCACTGAGCAGCTTCTGAAGCACCGGAGCTTTGCAGGGAGCAACTCTGTGGTACCTGTTGACAAATGCTGGCTTTTAAATGGCACCCACTGTAAAGGAAGCCCTTTCAACCTTCTCTAACTATGCCAGTGGGAAGTAAACTAGTTGTTTTTTCACATACCTTTCTCTACAGCCTTCCCCTGGTGTGTGAAATGTCCGTAACTTGAGGGAAGTTCAGGATCTTCTTGGGAAGTGAAGCCTCTGAAAGGTCCCTTTTGCTAAGTGAAACATTATTATTCAAGGGATAGTTCCTACTTTTTCTCTGCTAACTCATTGCTTTATATTTTAAATCAATCTGTAACAATTTTTTTTTTTTTGTAATATATAACTGCTATTCGAAGAAAATGACAGGAAGAAGACAGATTTAATAAAGTACAAGCTAAGAAGCTTAATCACATTAGATATCAAATAATACCTTTTTTTAATGGAGGTGTGTTAAAATTATTACAGTAGTTGAAAGATAGGTTACTGGTGGTTTATAGGTGATGGGAGCACTGAATGAGGTGCACTTTGCTTCACATCGTGCCAAGACTTTTCCCTCTCCTTCCCAAATGAGGTTGTTCTACTTTTCATTGTGCCACACAGTTATGTCAAGTTATTAAGCATCACTTGATACAATGACATGCCTATTAAAAAAAAAAAATCTCAACATTGTTTTTGGTGTGAAAACAATGAGACAAGCTCTTTTAACCAAAAAAATCCCTGTTTAACAGGCCAACTTGCTGCACTTGGTATATGGAAGGGGCAGAGGCAGACACTGGCTGAAGCAAATAGCACAGAGAGTCTTCTGCCTACTTCTGTTCCTGTGCTTGCCATTACCCAAATGCTGTCACAGCACTCAGACTACCACAACTGGAGGGATGGAAAGTAGAAAAAAGGAGGAAGTGAGATGGGTGGTCCAAAAATTAAGAATTTATACATGGAAGGGCTGTTTGTTCCAAAATTATTCTTTCTCTCCATGGCTGTCGCTCCCTCATTGTTTAACTAATCAAATTGTGAAAGTACTTAAGCAAATGCCAAAATCCCATTATATTTGAATCATGTGTCTTGCAATAAAGCATGTGTTAAAGTGTTTTCTGAAACTGGAATAACAATAATGGAGCTTGGGGGATGTCAGCAATATTCATAAAGGAATTTTACTTTAACGTGGTGGAAGGTTGTCATCACTACAGCCCAGCCAGCTCTCTGCGAAGTTACCTTTCCTTTACATTTACCTTGGAAGAAGGACTCAACACTGAGTGTTAAAAAGGCATTGGCAAATGTGGAAGCGATTCCAGACTCCAATATGTGAGCACACTAATGCTAGAGCAAAAATGTTGATTGTTTCAACAAAATTATGCCTCGGAATAATTTCTCATATCTGAATAGTATTTGAAAAATTCTATCATGTTTAGAATAATGGCCTAATCTGGGCTAATTCTGGGAATCCTTCATCTCATGAAATTTGTGCTATCGCACAACATGCAGTGTATCAGAGTCTTTGTGAGCCAGATAAATGACAGAGAAGCAGAGCAGTACATGAGCCAGTCTGTACGTGAGATGCAACCATAGCCCAGCAGACAATTTAATCTCATCCATTTTCCAAACCCAGCCTGTATTATTGCAGCACTGACTGATGTCTCACTGTAATAAAGTATCATCCTTAGAAGGGTACATGTTTCTGTTTTATCCCTTTGTTTGTACACAGATTAAAGCATGTTCCCCATTGACTGTAACCTATAATTGAATCAAGGATTCTATCACTGTCGTGGAGAGCAGGATTGGCGCTTGAGTGGTTTATGAGCATAAGCAGCACAATCTGAAGATTAAACTTCATCTTTGATCTTCAGGCTGTGACCATGGATTTTCTGTTGATAGCCTATAGAAAGAAAAATAACAGAAAAAATCATGAATAAAAGACATGGGGAGGAAAAGAGGTTAGCTGGGGATCAAAGACACTTTGGTTTGGTGTGAAATTTTGATACAAACCAGTTAGTTAAAATAGTGGAAGATTTTTATTAGTCAAAAATTTTTTCATACATATATGTATAAAGAAT
Source organism: Rhabdornis inornatus (assembly GCA_013397075.1). NCBI lineage: Eukaryota > Metazoa > Chordata > Aves > Passeriformes > Rhabdornithidae > Rhabdornis > Rhabdornis inornatus. Next base: position 36,667 of record VWZS01006254.1, on the reverse strand, counting down.
CTATTAAAATTCTTGGAGGGGAGATCATTGGATCCAAGCGGGTGAAGTAAGATGCTTTCTTAGTCCTTTAAGCTCCTGAAGTCTCAGCACAATTTTGAATGAGGAAAAAATCATTCTCCTGCTCTTTACATGCAAGTCACAGTTTTCTTATGGGTTCCAAAGTACCCGTGGCCTCAAAGCACTACTGCACAGCTGCTGCTACATATGTTGCTGCTGAAAGCTAAAACTTGCTGAAATAATCATTCCCAATGTTCGAAGAGAACGTGTTTAGGCACTGCTTGATGCATCTTGTTTCTTCAGAGAGCCTGAAGTCACAGCCCAAAACAGCAGCAACATCAAAAATTCAGGGTTGATGTGGGCTTTTGTTGTCCCCCCTCTCGTCCCCACTCTGGTCTCTGGCAGTGTGAAGGACCACAAAAAACTGCTTGCATCATAAACCTTTATTTCAGAGTAAGTGACAGGATTGATGTTTTTACATAATTGTCCATGTTGGATAGAAGAGCTGAAAATCTTTAATTTGTACATGGAAAAAAACAGGGAACACAGTGTAAAATGTTAAAAGTGAAAACGAAGAGGCAGTTTTACACTATTCCACTGTCACAGGGTAAGAGATGCATTAAATATAAGCTAGCAGGATCAATCATACATACAGGTAAGATCAAACAAACCATATGGTAACCCTGAGAGACAGATGTCCTTCCCAATTCTTTCACTCCATCAAGATAAATAGCTGCAGTTTGGTTACTGATGCAAATCAATAAAACTCTATTGAAATCTGCAGCAGTGTTGGGACTTCTTTTCTCCGTGAATCTGCTTCTCAAGTTTGGCCCACTATAAAGTATTCAGTGAAAGAGTAGTTCAATATGTTTTAAATTTGTTTCTACGCTCTTTTTTCTCCCTTGAACTTCAATACTGGCAGCTATGACAGGCAGTGAGAAATGTTCAGAGAAAGAAATGGAGCATGGAAAATATTGCTGTTCCAAACTGGGGGGAAAAATAAAGAGACTTAAAAAAATTGGAGGAGATGGGGTGAAAATTTTGGTTCTAATGCATCTGAGGCCTTAATTTGTCACAAAGCTAGGAGTGATATAAAAATGTTGGTCATGTGTCTGGACCTCACCAGAAGTGGGAAATGCCTGGCTGTTTTTGCAAATTAAACCCTTCAGATTTTATGGCTGACCGTGGCATTTAGTCAGGGAGGTTGGAAAATTCCCAGCAGTGCATGGTGTATCTATCTGCTTGTGGTATTTTTACTGCCACTTATCTTTGGAACTAAAATTGGAAGGTGCAATCCACACCTGGGCAAAGCCCTTGCAAGAGCTGTGCAGCACACAAGGGCTGAAAGTACGAGGTTTATGTGGTGCTGAGGTTGCATGATGCTCCAGTGCACTGAGCTGAATTTAATCCAAGGAGAAAAGGGCTATACACTGCATAGCGAGTCTAGTCACAACATGCTATTGAGGAGGACAATAATAAGGACACAGCATCTGGTGGAAGGAGGGACACAATTACTCTTCTTTTTTTCTCTTTCAAAGACAGCAGCTCTAATTCTTTTCTGACACCATTTTTAATTTCTGATGCTGCAATCTTAAGTTTTCAGTGAGGCAAACCCAAGTTGTGGCAATATAAATGGAGCCAGCTGTAATTTAGCTCAGTGTGAACTCTTGATTGTTTTTGAATATGTAATTGTAGCCACAGGGATGGTGAAATCAAATTGGAGTAGAAAGCCACCGTCCACAGACAGTGCCTCTTTACACCAACAGAATCTTTTACACCAACAGCAGAAAGGCTTTTCCATACAGGCTGATGCAGAGCACAGAAACCCTGCTCTGTGCATTTGAACCAGAGCTGAGAAAGTGAGCTAACAAATGTTGCTCATGAATATTCATAAACATTTTCAAAGGAAGGAATTTATCCATGTTGACATCTCATTTATATTTGCATTCTGCCAAAGTGTAATCGTGAACAATCCAGTATGCACACAATTTAAAGTAAATTTTAAATTAAAACAATGGGATCTATTAAAAACTCATTTTTTTTTCATTGAAACTCTGTTAATATCACCCTTCCTGACATACTTAAAAATAAAGAGCACAGAAAGAAGATTCCACACAAGGTATCTTACTGGGACTTCTGACAAAATGATCTCATGAGAACAGTGATTCCTCTACTATACACTTGGAAACGGCAAGGATTTTGGCTTATTTGTGGACATATTTCCATATTTGTCTATAACTGTGCTACACAGATCAGATACCAGAGATGTTTAGTTTCCTGAAATCTCAGAAATAGTCCAGTTAAGTTCCAGGTTACAGATCAGCATAAATGGTTCTATATTATGTGGATTAAGAAGTGTTTCCCTGCTGGAGGCTCTGAATTTGCAGGTTTGTGTGCAGTTGGCTTGTTTTTCTTCATATAAACTTCCTCTGAAGATTTCCAGAATTTGGAAGAACCTTGGCCTGTGCAAGCAACTCACAATTGACATTGTACCTAAATGCAGTGGAACCATCATTGTGCCTTTTCCTCCCCAAACAGCTCCTAGAGTTCTAAGAATTTTTACTAAAGCCCACAAATATGGATTCATTCAGGAGTGTAAAATCAGCCCATGCCTATCAGCAGCAGACTGACAAAGACTATTGTTGTGAATGCAGCTATCTACAGGTTGAACATAATCTCTGCAAAGATTCATTTGCCAGAAGCTTTCCTTTAAATCCATATTCTCAGGACTACATAATGTGGCTACTATTTAAAGACAATTCTGTTCTGTGGCCTGAAGCTGGAATATGTACTGCAGGTTCATGCTTGCTGTCAGTCAAATAAATGGTTTTAATTTTTCATAACGAGCTGTAAGTGTCTGCAAGTTTAAAGGAAAATAATAATAAAAGATAAAAAAAAAATTAAAAATTTAAAAATTTTAAAAGAGAGACTGAAAGAGAAGTTATCTCAAGAAGCAAACTCCAATATATTCCAAGGTTAGTGCTGTATAATTAATGACATTACCAAATGAAGCTGAAAGTGTAGAGTCTGCAAAAGGCTAATAACAAGGATTAGATATGCACTCTCTTTTTCATTCATGTTCTTACAGTTTCTTGTGGGCCTAATTGAAGTCAGGAGCGTTTTTCCACATGACATTTTCAAATGTGGCTCTGATCAGTGGCAAACAGTGCATATGCCCTATGGAAAAACCTCTTGCCATGTACTGCTAGGGGAAAAAAAAAAAAAGAATTCTTGCGCTACTCTTTTTTTATTAAAGTTGCAGCTGGATATGGGAGAAGCATTTTAAGCTGGGGCTGGTGCAGTGACCATAAGCACTTTTTTCTCTCTAGGATTACATTCAGCAAGGTTTTATTAATGGAAACAGACACATATTGCCAAAAAACTGTTAAAGGTATGAAGTTTGCTTCAAAGCCTATAAAACAATGGAATGTAGTCAAATGCTGGAAGACACTTCTAAGTGAATCCTTCTGGAATTGGATTATTCTGTGATAAAAATTCACTTTAACAAGTAGGTCAGGGTACAGCTGCTAAAAGTAAGCAACCTAATGCAATGGAGGCTATGGTTTTAAACACTATCAAAATTATTTTGGATTAATTGCCTTCCTGCTGGTGGTAAAGGTTATTTTTAGAACATACTTTAAAAAAAGAAGGAACCTGAATATCTGTAATCTTTTACTAACCTTCTACAGCAAATAGCTAAGCATTAGCTGTGTGTGCAGTTCTGAATCCAGTTTTTAATTATAACTTTCCCATGTTTACACGAACTCTGGTTTGCTTTTCAAAAACCTCCCAAACAATTCCTGCAGCTGACCTGTGTGTAGTGGTGAATTTCTCCATAAAGTGAGTATTGATGAGCTGAAAAGTTCAGTGAACAGGAAAATTCTGCTTCTTTTATTGCCAGTGTGACAGGTTACTTTATTACCATGCCTTTCACAGCAATTTAACAGTTACCCTGGTAACAGATTCAGTGAGGTAATGGGATCAGAGGCATTAGAGGAGAGGAAAGGCTAGCGACAAGAGAAAACCATCTGCTGGCTTATGTTCTCGGGGCTGTTTGCTCACTGCGAGCTTCTGACAATCATTGTACTTGGATGTAAATGAAGCAGGTTAAACCACAGGCCTGCCCTATTTAGCCGTACTCTGGTGATTTGTCTTTCTAATTCTATTGAAATAATAATCAGGATTTGTTTCTGATTAATTAACTAACCTTTTGGTAAAAAGATTAGATAACGAAATTGCTGCCTATTCAGAGATAATGAGATTTTTATTACTCTGTCAAAGGCAAAGAAAAAAAAAGTACATTTATGTGTCACCAGCCACCATGTCAGGGGAGAAAAATAAAGATTTAAATCTTAATGTCAGACATTTATTTCCTCCACAGATTAAGTGTATATTGTATTCTATGGGTGCACACAATCTTATCTGAAACTTTTCAGAAGAGCTTTTTAAACACCAAATAAAGCACTAAATATATTTAAACCATTATGTGTTTGTCATGAATTTGTTCCAAAAGAATTCTCCCCATGGGAAAGAAACACTTGATGATTCAGAAATCCACCTGTATTATGTGGGTCTATTTATGTAAGTGCAAAAATGTGAAGAAAGCAGTAAAATTTCAGCGTGAGCACTATAGAGTATAAATAGACTGCTATTACATCTTGCCTGATAGAGTAGTTACAGTAGAAAATGTTTGTACATAAGGAAGATTTACCTGAGTGTTTTACACACCATGCAGGACACTGGAAGCTTTTATAATTAAATAAGAAATATTAACAAATGACGGCTTTTAGAACCTTGTCATGAGAAGCTCCTTGAGAAGGCAGAGCTGTCTCCTTTGGTGAGTGACCCGCCAGACCCTGGTGGCTGGGCTGCAACCCGAGCAGCCCCTGCCCACCAGCACCTCTGCTTCGTCATGGCCACCCCTGGCAAGGGACATAAACACCCAAAAACTCGCTCCTGGCACCACTAAGCAAGTACAGCTGTGAAATGTGTTAGCCATACCCGGGTGGCACAGCTGTGGGGCCGTGTGCTGCACCAGGGGTGCACAGGCAAACTCCTGGTGATAGAAACACGATGAATGCACAGTATTTGCTGTGGCTTACCCACTGCAAAAAGAGCTTTGTGCTCTGCTGGCTGTCAAGACAGTAACTGTGATTTGTTAATTAATAGATCTCTACAAACAATTGTGAAGAGAGCATTTGCTGTCATGCGTACAAAGCAAGAGGAAATATAGGACACAGCAGAGCATTTTGTTGCAGTGCAGTTAATGAATGCACTCTCAGATTTGAGGTGACACTTACATTGGTGGCTTTTGGTTTGCTTCATTACTTTTACTTTTACATGTTAACATGAAAGGCTTTCATATGCTGAAAGTCCCTGCTTTTCCCCAGCGGTGTATATAGCTGAAAGCCAGCCAGAAGAGCGACCCAGTTAGAGAAAATGTCTTTGGTAAAGAGATCTGATGCTGAGCATGTTTCTGCCCTGTTCCCTTAGGGGAACCTCGTAGTTTCCAGTTGCTGATTACCAAGTATGGTCAGCATTTCTCCCTTTCTGCTCAGGCTTTCCAGTGTTGCAGCCATGACAAAGGATGCTTTCTTCTACCAACAGAAAATTGTATCCCCTTTCCCTACCCTTCAAAATTTCTTACTGCAGTTTTTTGACCCCTGATAACCAAAATCACTTGAAAGGCAAGGAAGGCTTTTGGCTCAGTACCAGTTGTAAAGCTTTGTTCTCCATATCTTCTTCCCCTCCACCCATGTAAAATTCAGATTTAACATTAGTAATTCTTATTAATATTAGCAAAATATTATCAGAGTATCTCAGCTAAGGAGAATAACTACAGTTTTCCTTTTTCCAGACAATGACATCTGCAGCTCGACATTTTCATGAAATGTCTATATTTAACAAAAACATTACTTCATTTTCATGGTATTTCTTTTGTGCCTAGGAGCAACCCTGTAATTGTTCACTTCAATTACAACATTACTATTTTATACCAAAACCCATTTTATCTGCATGCCAGCTTTTTATTTGTTTTACCAACTATATCTATTTCCATTACTGCAAGGCTGATGGTTTGTCTCAAGAGGAAATCAAATCCATTAATTCAGAAATTTCAAGCACGGCTGCTTCTGCCATAAGCAGCATTTCTTATGCTAATAGCAAATGTGCTGAGACTGAAAAGAACTGACACAGCTCTGTTTTTTATCATAACTTAAGCATTTATGTAAAAAGGCAAATCCAATAGTACTAGGAAACTCTAAGTGTTATTATATATAATTCACTTTACTGAGAGCTGCATACAGCCTGGTTTGTGCAACTGTGTCTTAAATCATGCTGTTTGTGGTTTTAACTCGCTTGACATTTGGGGTCTGCTTTTGATCTTGGGTACCTCAATGAAAATCTGCCATTGTTCATCTAGCAACAATACAATTACTTCAGATTTACCACAGACAGATGAGGATCAGGATATGTTGTTCAGCTTGCTTATTGTATTTCATCTCACAATCACAATATACTAAACTAGCTTTGGACTCTGTATTTACAGAAAATGCATTATAGAAGTAGAACATCCTTTTTCCCTGCCACGAAAAAATAGCCATTTCAAAGCTAATTTAGGTATTTCCAGGAAGCTGCATCCTTCCAACACCATACAGAAATAAATGCATCCCTCACTTCCCGCTGCCTCCTCATTTAATGCACTTAGTCCTGTTGTATCACATGGGCTGTGTTCAATTAGATAGCTTAACAAGATAAACTCTGACTTTGACCCAGAAAAAGCAAACCAGATTGCTGCTGAATTCTACATAAGCTTTTCCAGGCTTTGTGACCTGTTTATGTCAATGAAAAATGCAAGAGATCCTTATCATGAGGGCCAAATTAGTTTCTGAGGGTTTGGGTTTTTCTTAATATATGTGTGCGCACTGACAGAATGTACAAGAAAACTGTGCCATTCTTGCCCTTCATTTTTGCAGCAAAACCCTTTAGTGCTGTAAATCAGATCTCATTGGGAGATCTTATACACTGGCCGCCGATAAGCTGTTGAGAAGTAGACAGGGCTTTTAGGAATTGCTGAACCATGAAGCTGACCTGCTTAGTGTTTTGTTGTAGGCTATTAAATCCAGGATTGGTGTTTTAAGATGATTCTGCTTTCTTCTTCCCTTGGCCTGGTTAAGCAACTCTACCCCCACCTCATTATTTAGCTGATTAAAATAAAAATTAAAATGAGAAACCTGCTGTTTGAAAATCCTTCCTTCACCCATCAAATTAATGAGAGTTACTTATGTTGACGTAGTTTATGGCCTTAGAAATTTGACACAAATTTTGCAACTGAGAAAAGATTTGCTAACTGTACACACCACTTGGCCTTGGTGGTAGTGGAATGACATTCTTTTCTCCAAAAACAAGTTCTGCGTTTTTGCACACATGTGTTATTTGGTTGCCTCATTGTAAATGGATCCTAGTTGGGTAATACAACTTCTTCCCACTAGCATATTGACAATTATGCACCAAAAGACCAAGCAAAAAAGATTAGATTTCATAAAATGACTGCTTTCATTTTCCAATTTTTTCAAGTGTTGTAAAGATGTATTGCGCTTTACCTGTTACTGCCTAGTTAGAAACATGCTGATTCTTTGCACATCTCTTTCATACTGAGAGAGAAAATAAATGTACCCTTTTATTTTTTTCTCTGTTTGAGGAGTGTTAACAAGTGCAGCGTTTGAGAAAACGCAACCAAATGCAGCTCTGTAGCTGTTGCTACTAAATAAAGCAAAATCCACCTGGTGACAAAGTTCACTGGGGCGTCATTTCTTTGTGTGGCTCAAAGAAAGAGAAGAGAGGAAAAAGGAGTCACATACTCATTGATGTAAATCTCATTGAATCACACTCAGGAGACAAAACTATAATGTGTATTTTGTATACATATATATGTGTGTGTATATATATATTTGCAAGTAGACAATCTCTTCAATGTGAATTATGGCATATAAATTCAGGAAGATGAAGAAAAGTATTTAAAACTAGACATCACTCTGCTACAAAATGAATTTTTCTTTTAAGTCAGACATGTTTTTATCACAAGTATGTTTTTATCACCTTTTTTTGGACCTCTGATGTAAATTCAACTGCCATTGGGCCGTTTTCACATGCTCACTCTGTTTGTTTTGGGATTTTTATAATGACTTAGGAAATTTGAGCTCTCATTATAATGGTCCTATTTAATGAAGATATCTGGTTATAGTTTTCTCATAGTCAAAAAGGAAAGGTATGAGAAGCAAAAGAATCACAAAACAATAGGGGCCATCACATTAGAATGAAAAAGGAGTTAATTTGTATATCATATATGCAAGTTTTTATGCTTTTCAGGAATGGAATTTAATTACTGTGCAACCTTTCTCTCTTTCTGCTCATTTATTGTTCTTTTTGTAATTGCTCATTTATTACTTTTAATGCAGACAAAGAATCAAATTGAAAATTCAGCCTCAGTATCCTGGCCACATCCTTAACACTGGTTCTCTTTGTAATTTCAACAGCTGTGCATGAGACTGCTAGTATTTCCCACATTCTAGGGCAGCAAAGTTTGTTTTCCTCCATGTGTTTTATAGGCTCACGTTTCATATAAGCCTTATGTGTGTATTCAAGCTTGAGATGATGAACAGGCTTTTAGGGCAGTCAGACCACAAGGTTAAAGGTTTGCTGTTCAGGATTTTTAAACAGCATTCCCACAACTGCTGCTCAATTTTCTGCTGTGTCCTATCTGCAAAATAGCAAAATAACTCTATTAGAAAGTAACATTATGTCCTGCTGTGGGACTACTTCTACTCTAGCTGGAAAAAGGAATATAGTAGCTTATTATTGAGAAATCATGTGGGGCTACTGCAGTGAAATCTAGATTATTTCCACAGTAATTACTGATTTCTAGTACTATAGCTATAAATATTTGTGCTAATACTGTATAAACTACATGCCTTTAGAACACCAACAGTTTCTTCTAATGGTTAGATTTAGATGCTGTATTCCTCCATTAATCCCTGTCTTCTGATTAACACTTGCTGATTCAGAAATGACATATTTAATTAGAAAAGCATTTTTAATATAATTTTAATCAGAAAAAGAATAATGAGATTTCTTACACTTCTTCCAACATATTCAACACAAGAGAGAGGTTATTTGCATTCAAGGATCCCCCAAACTGTCCCACATTTCTCCTAAAGTGTCCCACCCACACTCTGCGTGTGATTCAGCTCATGTTTTTGCACACTAAAAGACTGACATCCTGCACTGATCATCCAGTTATTGGAAAAAGACACAAATATTCCCAAGCGCAGGTTTACTCCCTGTGCTTTTCCTTCTTGGTTAGAGATGGAGCAAGATTAGCTAGCCTAGAGGACGCAGATAAATTCTGTTTGGGAGCGAATCCCGTTCTGTGTTATCCGGGGTGTATGAGCTGTGTGGCTCAAACAGCTTTCAGGGGGGCTAAGTGTGATCATGGTCTTAGGATGACCAGAACTAATGCCTTTGTGGTGCTCCTATCCTAATTTAAATTGTTCATTTCCCGTTACCCTGCCCTTCGGAACTCTTAAAATATCTTTTTCTAGCCTAAATACAATGTCTGACGAGTAATGCATGAGAATATCAGTTTGCTCAGGTGGTCAGCAATGGCCAGTCATCTGTAAAGTTGTTTACATGATTATCTGGGAAGTCAGTTCTCAAGTCACTGCACAAAAAGAATTCCCATTAACAGTAATACAAGTTATGAACAAGCATGAAAGTAAAGAAACTCCCTAATTAGAGATAATGAAACACCAGTCTGTTGGAGTTCTGAAAGGTAGTGGCACCCATATTTACTCTGAAATAAAATTAACACAAAACTAAAAATGAAACATTAAGCTGACAAAATCAAGGAAAAGTAAGTTAGAACTTTAAGTTCTGTGCAGCCCTACATGCAGTCCCTTCATGGAGACATGTGCAGATTTTACTATCCTGTAGTAAATACCTGCTTTGCAAACATTCACTCTACAAGACAAATTGGAATAAAAATATATGTGGACTTGAACATGTCTTCTTTGTTCAACACAAAAGCACCCAGGGAATTTCTGTCAGCACACAGGGAGTTCCTGATGGTTGACTGCATTTCCAGTTACTGCTGGAAACCATGCTCATTCAAGCATTGCTCTAATTGTTTTTATTTATTGTTTTCTGATAATTGTTTTTATCCCAGCTATTTGTTTTTGAGTGCTCCTTTGGACATGAATTTTTGTAAGGTCACCATGAACTCCTCATGGTCCAGTTATGCCAATTTATTTCTATTTTAGCTTAAAGAAGACATTTTCCTCAGAGAGGTTTGATATATTGTCCACCAAGAAAACATTATTTTCAAGGTCATCCTAGAAGACCATATTAATTTTGTCTAAACTTATCTTATGGGAACGTGGGTTCTGAATTGTTCTGAATAAGGATTCACCACTAATTTGCAGATTAAGACTTCCTTTAAAATAATGTGTTTTGAAATACACAAGGTTTTAATTGATTTTGTTTCACAAATAGTTTACATTAGTAGCTTGTTGTCATTCTCTTTTAAATAAATACTTACCTCTCTTTGTTTCTTCATATGCTCAAACCTGATGAGCCCACAGCACATCACAGAAATTCTTGTTACAATCAAGTGCATGACCTTGACCTTTGTATCCTTTTTCTTTGGATAATCAGTCCTCAGAATAAGCCAGTTTATTAATGAACCTACTCTGCAATGATAAATGTTTCCTATTTAATCTTCTTTGAGAAACATGCTTCAGTTTTGAATATATTGCTTGGAATATTACACCAGTATTTTTAACAAGACTGTAAAATGAAACCAGTCTAAAGCCCAGGTCATCTTCTCCTGACCAAAAACCTGTGTTCAAACAGCTGGCGCACATTTCCATTTATTCAGTAAGCTGGTATTCTTACAGTTCTTGTCTCTCTTTAGAGTTTACTGAATATGTTTACAAACTTTTAAGAAATACCAATATGTTTGAAATTAATAGATATTCTGCAAAATCTTGGTTTCAGAAAAAGGCAGCTCACTAAGTCTTAACTGGAAATGTTAAGTTTGTATTGATTAATTCAGTATTTAAAATCAGAACAGTTGTCTATATTGTCATATTCCTTTATTATATTAAATTCTTAGCAGCACGTTTTTTTAAAAACTTACCACTACTCATTTGAACACTCTCTTCATAAATATTCAACAATAGTTGCTTAAGCTATTCTGTTTCAGCACTGCAGGCCATTTGTGATTTACTGAAATGTCTGTGAAAAGCACAAAATCAATCACCTAGAAACAATCAAGGGAGATTTTCAGTGCAGATTTTCTGTCAATTGCTGGAATTATTTTAATAGTATTAATCTCACTACTTTACATTGACAGAATATAGTAATAGTAAGTTTACATCTGTAGAAAGCTTTGGCTTTGTTTCACCTTGGACAGGTTGAAAAAACACAAATTTTGCTAAATTAAGATGGCTTATGTTGGCAGACATAAATCCTAAGTCCTGACAAGAAAAAGAAAGTGGGATAGGCTGATGGCTAGGGACTTTTTACAGAGCCCATGTGAGAGGACAGGATTTTGTTTAATTTAGAAAGGTTTCTAAGGTAGCATGGCATTTGTTTTCTACCTTTGTTCACGTACTCTATTTCTGTGGGTCATGTGGGCAGTTTTAGCTGGAAATAAAGATATTATATTGAGGGACTTGAGTTCAGGAAATGCTGGAAAGAAGACCCTACATGCTGATGTCAGAAGAAGCTGAGTAATAAATAATACAGTTGGACTTCAGGACCCAGCTGGAGACAGAAGACATGATTTCATTTTCAGACTTCCATCACAGATTGTTTAGCACTGGCAGAACTGTATATTCATACAGTGTACTAGACTTCATGCTAGTTTTCCAAAGAAAATACATTTGTTTTAGCTGTCTTTTGACAATAGGTTTAGAATTGCTGTTCAAAACATTTGCCTTTCTTCATCTATTGTATATTCTGTTGGTAAACATGTGACTGGGTATGTCCATCAGTAATATAATTTCTGTATCTAGAGTGGACAGTGCTTTCTACGTCAGTTTTTTTTCTCTACCATTAAACATAAAATGCTTCTTACTTTTTTTTTGTTGTTGTTGTTTTGTTTTTGCTTTGTTTTGTTTGTTTTTAATGAGAAAAATCTGCTTTCCAGGAAAAGCATTTCTTAAATAATTAAATTCCTTGGACCATCAGGTAGTGTTTGCTTGGTTGCTCTGAGATGAGGAACAGAATAAATTTTCACAGCCAAATCTACAAGCCATTCCTATCTAGGGAACCTTAACAAATTCTTGACATATGCCCAATTTCCTTACAAGCGAAGAAATTATTTCAAGAAGGATAGATGTCCTGAAAGAGGAGAAAAGCTTGACAATGAAGAAATAAATAGTAAATGGATGTCTATTTTACTTGTTTTGGTTGTATCACATATCTTCTTTATTTCTCTAGGTGGTGAAACTATGTTAATTTATCCATTGTATATTAATTTGGAAAATCTGTCAGCTTTTTTCCCTTACTGTCCAAGGGACTCCAATGAAATCAGAGGTGGTTAAATCTCTGTTAAGTACAATTTCTAAGTACTGTCAATATTTGGCAAGTAAATAGTTAAATAATTTGAACTTATATTGTGTTTTCACTTAATACTTAGAACTTCGATTGACATACTTTTTCCCTCTTATTCCACAGAAGCAAGACCTACAATGTCATTTCTAGCCCTTTCCACTTTACAAGCTAATGTAGTTCTGAGATTTCACTGGCCTTGGTCCTACTAATAGCTCTGACCAAACACTGCTTGTTCTATGCTGCTCATGACACTTTTAATGCTCTGTGAGATTAACACTTTGCAGCCTTTGCAAGGTTTGTTTTTGCAAAGTTTGTTTTTTACTAAAGTGTGACACTGTTGAAGGCAAAGCCCTGACAAAGATCTTTTACAGCTGTTGTGCTCTTCTGTAGTCAAACCTTATGGGAAACCTTCTCCTTTTTTTTTCGTTTTTTTTTTTTTTCTTTCTGCCTTCATATTTCTCTATGTCCTGGATTTTAGAAATTATGTTTAAGAAAACCAAGTTGTACATTTGAATTTACAGCCCTCATTGCAACAGATATGTCCAGTCTGAAAATGTATAAATAATATGGAATCAACTAAAAATCTGACTTCCTTAAAAAAATTATTTCAAGGAGATATTCTTAACGTTGGATGCTTTCTAGCAAGTTATGCTTTATGCTTCCAAAAGTGTGTTGTGTGAGGTCGAGCCCAGCAAAGTTAGCAGAGCACTGTAGTAATGCTTGTCCTTTCTTAAAACTCTGCACAGTCTTACATTGGTCGTAAACTACTTCTGCAGCACCATGACAGAGCAACACACCTCAATTCACCTTTTCCTTGGGAGTATAAAAAGATAAGCAAAAGCCAGGGTATCAGTGTGCAGCAATTGATGTTGGCTGAAGATTTCTCCAGGCTGTGGTAATTGCTTGCTGTTTTCTTGGCTGCAGACCAGCTGATGCTCCTTCCAGGCCTCTGTACTGAGGACAAGTACTGATGTATAATTTTTTATCATTGTTTGTTATGCTATTAAGGCCAGTCTAATGATTCCAGCAGAAATTCCCCTTTACGAACTTTTTCTACCTGGCTTGTGTACCAACTCATGTCAGTAATATCCTTTCTTCTACAAAACACTTTTCTGCAAGCCAATTTAAAACAAAACAAGTAAGTACATCAAGGACATTTTCTCAACACTATTTTGTGAATGTTCAGAAAGCCCAAAGTTTTGTGGGACTCCAGTGACTGGGGGATCAAATCTGCCTACAACCAGGTTAGAGCCTATGAACAAGTGTGAGCAGGATTAGATGGTGCTTATAAAATATTGCTGTTATGCTTAGCCTCCCATGCCCACATGAGCCATGCCTCAGTTCCTGTAAGCCAATAACTTGCTTGCTTCTCCTCTGAAGTGGGACATTTGCCTCTCTGCTCCTAGACGCAAAAGCCATCAATACTGGCTTGAGCTGGCCTGCCATTGGATATTGGAATTTCAGTCTTCCCAGCAGCTGTCCAAGAAATTATCAGAAATCTGCCTGATATTTTACTGCAGCCATAACGTTTTGGATTCTTGGTACTTCCAATCAGTTCTAAATGCAATTTGCAGACAGCAGTAGACACAAGCAAATTTAATTTGTTTGTAATTAAGAAATGCCTGCTGTTTTATGGGGACAAAGGTAAATGCGCATATCCAGGTTCCCATCATCAGTGGGAGTGCAGGGAAAAGCATGCCTTAGTCCGTTTTTTGGCAATGACAATATCAGTGGTGCTCGCAGGAACCAGCTATGTATGCAGGTCACTAACCCCCATCTCAGCCATGGTCACTGTGTGAGTGATAATTCTGATATACAGAGCCCTGCAATCATGTCCTGTTCCTGGGCAGTTTGTGTGTGTATTACTTTTGTAACTTTTTAAAATATTTTTTTCTTTTTCTTCTTTTTGACCCCAATTTTCATAGCAGAGATTTAATTTAACTAAATAATTCAGCTCACAATCTTTCATCCTGAAACATACTTTACCATTTTACTCTGATTTCTATTCAGACCAATGGTGCCAGGATGTTCTCTAAGGAGAATCCACCATTTGCTCCTTTCATCATTTCCCTGGGAAGTCCCTATGGAACTTCTTGATCAACAAAGAGCAGTAATATTTATTTGTCTTTATAGGGCAATCCCTCGTCCACAACTGCCAGAAGTACAGCCTAATGCATTTTAGCACACTCTGGGAAATATAGGCTCAGCATTTTTGTCTCGCTGTTGTTGGACCAGCCATGCTGGAGGTCTGTGCTCTCTCTCCAGCTGTGAGGGAAGTGAACATACATAACCTTTCTTTAGTACAGGTCAGCAATGAGTGAGCCATTCTCAGTCCTCTTCATTCATTCACTCAGTCATTCATCCATTCATTCAAGGTTAGTGTGAATTAGGAAGAAAGGACTGAGATTTTGTTTAAAATATTTATTGCAGAGTCTCTAAGTAAGTGAAAATAACTATTTGTAGGGAAATGTTAAGAATGCGTCTCACTGTTTTAACACTGATCTACTACATGTTTATGATCCTTTAGGGGCTTGGAAATATGATGATGACATTTGAAGATTCATGGAAGAAAATAACTCTGCAGGAATTCTTTGTAAATTGGTTAGAAGTGATGGGGAAAAATCCAACATAAAAGTTTGTTTTAGATGAATTTCCAGATATTTATGTTTCTAAAACACTGTTTTGTGACTCTGTATGGAAAGACCAGAAGAATATGCTACATATGTTATATGTAATTTCCTGAATATTGCATGTTACTCATAGATTATTCTTCTTTTCAAGTGCAATAATTTATTGTTACAGACAATTAGAAATAATGTCAAAAATAAATGTATATAAGCCCGCATTTAAAACATTTTTACTGACAGTAGGTCTCTCATTTGAAACAGCTATAAGATCATACTTTATCTGTGTATATACTTGCTGCTAGACTAAAAGTTAAGGGACTTTTACTTCATTATAGATAACAAATTACAAGGTACTAGTCAAAATATATATAAGCTCTCTTTTCATATTTTCTACTGACACTACTGATTCTCTACTGCAAATCAGTCTGACAGATTTAACTTCTAGTAATTATATTATGTTGCAGCTGTGAAGTGAGTATCACAACCTTTTAATAAAACTGGCCCAGTTTCATATTGTGTCTATGAGGTAAGCAGCAGGTCAAAAAGTGGCTTACCACAGATGTCTGAAAGAGGTTGTTCTAGGCAGAAAATTCATAACTGCTAAATGCATAATCAGTGCTGTAGAGTTAGCTATTGCTCTTTATAGGCTGGTGAGACTCACTGATAATTCAGTCTGGCAAAATCTTGGCTTTTACTTTTTGTGAAAATCTAGCAGATAAATTCTGTCAGATTCCATCTTACTTTTGTGATTCACTCTGGGTAAAAGAATTTCCTACAGCTCTGTTATGCTTCTCACTAAACAACCCACACTTCCAATTGGTGAATGATGGATTTTGTAGAGAAATTTGTACAGAAAATGGGAATGAGTGTTTTGCAACATCTAACCTGCAAGCCCAACTTACTCTGCATTGTGAAGAAGCATTGGGGAGCTGGAGGTATGGGGGAGAAACTGCTATAGAATATTGGAAGCATTAGTAAAAATTGCAAAAGTACAATTTCGCCACACCAAGAGATTTAATATATTAGTAAAAACTAGAATGGGGCAATGGCAGAATAGTACCTGTATTTTAACCAAGAGGGAAAAGATCATATGTGGAAGGAACAGAGAGTGTTCTTTCTAATGCAGAAGATTTTATTAATTCATTTTGGTTTATTTTATTTTACTGTGTAAAGGCTTAAAAGGGTTTTTGTAGAAAAGCAGAGCCAAGTGCATGAAAGCAAATGAAAATAATTAAATATAGTGCAGTTTTACCAGAGGTAGATTGTCTGACACTAATTGAATACTTTTTTTTTATATATAAGATAACTGATTTCTTTGACAAAGTTAATAAAGTGGACCTAATCTATCTTAACACAGAGTGTTTCCTACAGTGTCCCGTAGTAAATCAGCACATAAGATGGAGATGATGGCTATTAAAATGGGAATGATGAGGGGGGAAGAAACTGAAAAGGAAACTGCAACAGCATATACTTTGGGGTGAATTATCTCCCTGGTGGCTTGGCATTTTCCTCAAAATATTCTGAATATTCTGCTTTGTAAGGCTATTTCAGACTAAATAGATTTCAAATACATGTAGGTGAAGTAGATAGATGATGCATCCTGACTGTCACTTACTGGTGGCAAAATAAAGGAATGTAGCATCTACAAAACGGACAGGAGTGGGAGTGCAGGAGCTGGGAGGAGGGAATAAGAAACCTTGCTTGCATGATGGCCCTCTTCTTCAAACAGTGTGGTCCTGTTCAGAGGACAGGTCTGTGCAGTGGGTATTCCAGAGAAAGGCAGCAACGCTGTGTAAGGGGGCTGGAGCACAACTCTTATGAGGAACAGCTGAGGGAGTTGGGGGTGTTTGGCCTGTAGAAAAGGAGGTTCGGGGGGGACCTTAGCACTCTCTACAGCTCCCTGAAAGGAAGGTGTAGCCAGCAACAGGACAAGAGGAAACAGCCTCGAGTTGTACTGGAGAAGGTTCAGATTGGATAATAAGAAAATTTTCTCACTAGAATGTTTTTAAAGCATTGGTACAGACAGCCCAGCACCTGGAAGTATTCAAAAAACATGTACATATGGCACTTGAGGACCTGGCGTAAAGGTGAACGTGTTGGTTGTACGTGGTTGAAGTTGGACTTGATGATCCAAAAAGGTGTTTT
The DNA here is from genome assembly GCA_013397075.1 of Rhabdornis inornatus. Classification (NCBI taxonomy): domain Eukaryota; kingdom Metazoa; phylum Chordata; class Aves; order Passeriformes; family Rhabdornithidae; genus Rhabdornis; species Rhabdornis inornatus. The sequence continues at coordinate 19,283 of VWZS01006254.1, read as the reverse complement.
CCAACCTAAATGATTCTAAGATTCCATCATTCCTGTTTGCTTGCTCACTCGTGTCCTTTCAGCTGTGGAGCACCTCATAATACATTTGTGTCCTTTTCCTAAACCCAGAAAGAGAAGTTAAAAGGGCTCCTGACTACTTACTCTTGTATGAACTGCATTCATACCAAAAAAAAAAAAACAACCCAAAACCCTAAGTTTAAACCCACTCATATGTGAAAACAATATATCTTCATATATAAAAAGCAACATTTTACATATGTTCCTCATACCCAGATTTACAGGAATTGTGGCCACATCTGCATTCCTGGCCCCACAGCTGGGGTGGACCTGGCACTAGGTTGCATCTCCCTTGGTCAGACAGCAAGGGACCAGCACTTTTACCAGGCTGTCTGCTCTGCCTCTCATACAGAAGCCCTCAACAAATGTTCGACTTAGAAAGCAAAAAACTGGCTGCAAATTTCAGGGTGAAAAGTGCAGGTATGTGGTAACTAAGTGCTGCTATTACTTAGGAAAATACCATTTGAGAAGTATAAGATAACCTTGTAGACAAGGAATAGAAAAAGAATCAAAAGTTCAGAGAATAAAATGCAAACTCATGTACTGGAGCACTAATAACAAGGTTTTTCAATAAAGTCCTGATCAATTGCAGTGATTATGAGCTATAAGCATACTGGTCATGGGATGACGGAAAGTTGTTGCGTTCATTCAGTTGTGAAAAAAATTAATGCAGGAGGTCAGGTGGGTAAAGTGTTATAAACAGACACAGCTACATACAACTACTGATCTGCAAAATAAATTGTCTTTGTGCTATTGTTTATGATTCTGATCACTCATATGCAAAGGATTTAAACAGAAATGCAAAAGTCTAAACTCTTAGGAAAGATTTGAGTCTGCTGAGGATGTGAAAATAAAAACATGTTTTTGTACATAACCTATGAAACTAGAAGCTAGAGGCAGGAAAAGGTATGCATTCTGTATTTTTGAAAGTCCAATTTTTTCAATATAAAAATAGATCAAGCATAAATATATGTATTTGCCATAACTCTGTTTTTGAGATGTATTTATAGAGTTTTTTTGGTTCTCTGTGGTTTTCTTGTGGAAAAGAAAAAAAAGAATTCTCTCCTTATAATTTTCTTTTTCTACCTCTCCCCTCCCTACTTAGCCGACATTTGCCAATACAAAGATTTATTTTTTTTTTTCCAGAAGGATAGGTTTTCGCTCTTCTGCATTACAAATTGGTCTTGGTCAGAGGCAGTGTATTGGTATTCTGAAGAGTGCTGGGAACCTCTCAGGGTTCAAGCAAGAGTTCAAGACAAGAAGAAATCTTTTCTCATTAGAAGAGGCTTGGACTTTTGGGATTTCTCCAGCTTTCTTTGAAACACAATGCTTCACCTACTTTCTGCCTTACATGGGAATTCTATCTGGTGGTCTCTTGATTGTTCTGTGGTCCTAGGAAAATTCTGTTTTCTCATTTCCTTCACCATACACTCTGCCCATTCTTAGTGTTGATCTCTCACAGGTTTTTTTTGTTTGTTTTTGTTGATGACCTAAATGGCGTGTTAAGGAGAGCCTTTGCATATGGGGAGCAAACAAGATATATACACTTTAGGCATTTCAGGAAGGTGGCTGCAGACCCCTGGGCTCAAGGCCTATGTGCTTCCAGCTGCCCAAAGCATTTCTTTAGGCACATCTAGCGCTATATTTCCATGACCTGCACCTGGTTTCACCCTAGAAAAGTGATGTCAATGCAAAATTTGACAAAGTTGCTGGACAAAAGTTTCCCACACATAATGTAGCCTGAATTTAAATCAGATTCATGTCCTTTGTGATCCAAATATAAATTCCTCATGACTGTTATTACTTCATTGTAGTATCCAGGGTGATTTTTGTTTATTTGTTGAGATGTTGAGATATTTTGGGGTGGAAAACAACAGCACATTCAAATCAGTCCCTATTCATTAATGCATCCCATCGATGAGTATAGCTTGACATGTACAAGGTCTAGATGTCCACCTTTCTTCATGATGCACTCAGCGTTGACATCAAAGTATTCTCTTCTTTACTTTGACCTCGTTGGCAGATGTCTCTATCTGTGTCTTATGATCACATAGACTCTGCTATTCCCTGTCAGTGTCAGTCTCTTGGTTTCATAAAATGTTTCATTCATTGAAGCCTGCCTGATGTCAATATGCTGGGGAAATTTGTCAGAAGCATGTATAATGCATTCAAAGACTGAGCTCAGAAAGGTTTAGGCCAGGGAAATGTATGGAGGAAAAGATATGACACTGTACTGCCCAGAGACTGAAACTTCTGAGACCTTGGTTTATTAAAGTGTCTTCTGCCCCTTTACATTATTGATGCCCAGTTTTTCACATCCAGGGGCTGTGAAGTGCCAATGCTACAGAAGTGTCTTTGCAAATTGTTTTTTCCTGTCCTCCTGCTCCTGTCTTAGTGTCTGGTTTGGAAATAGAAAGGACTGTCTCCAAAATTTGAGGCAGCCGTTTCCTACATACCTGTTGCATGATAGAAGCACATTTGATAGTAGCTACATAGATAGTCTGGTCATATCCAAAATGCCCTAGTCTAAACCACAGCATCGTGACTCATTGATATAATGCTTCATCTGGATGACATGAATGCAGTTTCTGAAAAAATCTAAGAATCACAACATCATTAATGGAAGATATAGTTACACATTCCATCATTAAGTGCACATCTGTATTTAGAGCCCCATGTTTCATCATGTTATGTTTAGGATTCACTTTCATAGTTATAAAGAATGTCACTTTCATAGTAATAAAAAATGAAATATATCACTATGACCACCTCCAAGTTGAGCCTAAAACTGTTTAGTTTTGCTAGTAGAGTTAGCTTTCACCCTACTGTTGAAAAAACTAACATGGGATGATTCATAACTGTGAAAAATAGCATCACCAAATATGACAGATGAGGATTTACATAAGGTCAGTTTCCAAAGGAAATATTTTATTGTACTTATTATTTATTAAAATATTATAATATTTTATTATACTATAAATTAATTATTTATT
>VWZS01006244.1:818517-1108566 GCA_013397075.1 Rhabdornis inornatus | reverse complement strand
TTCCCCTTAGTGGACTGAACATACCCTCAAGACTTCACTGATCCTGAAGGTTTACATGTCTTCTGTAATGACAGAACCATAAATTCTAAATGTTGGAACAGTCAACTGCTCAGAGCAGCATAGCACCTCCCTGAAGACGCATTTTGGCTCATGTTCTTTTCCTGGTGTTAGTGTTCCTGTTAAGTGATCCTGGAGCTGGGAAGGAGGAATTGCTGAGTTTAAATGGCAATAAACATATCTGTAAACATCAAGGGAAATAACAGGCTTGTCTTTGCATATACTGAAGAGTGATGTCTGTCTCCCAACAAACAGCTTCCTCTATGTATTGTTTTTTCAATTTGCAATATCATTTTTTTCAGTTAAATAATTTTAAAAATGTGTATAGAAACACACATATATTTCCATAGTTACACTGCCAGAGATTTGAATTAAAAGAGCCAAGAAATAGATAGTTTAGATTTATATAAGTAACTCAGGGATAAGCATTGCAACTCCAACACCATTCAGGAAGCCTGAATGTTTGAGAGGATCGTATATGTGAATAATAGCTACATAAAATCTTTTCACACTTTGTTTCTGTAAACAGCACTTATAGTAATCCCTGTAATTTAATCTTCTGTGGAGCTTATTCCTGCTTTACTGTAATTATTTTATTGCCAGTGAAAGAGATTTGAATAACATGATTGGCTTTTAAAACCTGACTTCACTGCATTTGTTTCCTACCAGCTACCATTTCAGTCTTTGGATGCTCTTGCTAATGGCAAAAAGAAATTCTGAGATAACCATTAACAGCCTCCCCAACACCACTACAGTTATATAAGTATGGTGATTTGGTACTTCCCAAACCATGATTTACAGTTAATATTGACAATACCTCAGATATGAAATCTTAAAACTGAAACAATTGATGTTCCATTTAACACAGTATTGGCTTTTCATTGTTTCCATCGACCAACACTGACTGCTGACCACTGATTTTAAGGAGCTGTATGCTTGTATCCTCCTTCCCAAATCCATAGAAATTATCAAGGTTATTTTGGCACAGTTCCCTCTATAAATACACGGACTGTTATGCATTTCAGAACAGCAATGTTTAATCTTTGGTGCAGGTTAATTTAATTTAGTCATACATGTAGACTGTTATTCTGAAGCACACTGTTTTGACATAGCATTTCTTCTAGATGTTTGGAGAGTTTGCTTTGACTTAGAAGAAACCTTGAAGAAGGTCAGCAGTCATGGCTGAACCATCACTTTCTTGAGTGGCTGTCAAAATAAACAATTGAGGCTAGCATAGGTTGTTGAAGTCAGTGTTTCTTTTGCAATATTCTATGCTTATTGAGAGGGCTACATTACAAAATCTACTTTTATTATACAGAAAGTGTCAAGGTCATTCTTACCATGCCCCCAGTCACATCTTCTGGTTAAATAATGTAAAAACAGTAAAGAAGCTTATAACTGCCAGCTTCTCTTTCTCCAAAACTTCACTTAGAAGTGGACTTACATTTTTAGGATGGAGAGTTTAAATTCACGTAGGCCGTATCATGGGAAGATGTTTTAAGACCTGGGACATTAGCTTGTGACTTGAATTTACTGCTCTAACAGATTTGTTTCCTTGGTAAAAATTATGGTTAGCATTTTCTTACACACTTTCTCAAATATTGTCAAGATTACGGAAAGCTCAGATATCATCATAACAGGGGCAATGCAAGAATGTTAGCAATTTTAACGTCTTGCATCAATACTATGCCAATGAACCTCAAATCCCTTACATAAGCGTGGATTTCAGGCCAGTTTCTGTTAAGCAGAGATTTCTTTGAAGAGTCATGAAGTTCCAGATATTCTTATGATGGCTGTAAAACTTTTCTGACGCATGCCGCATAATTGTCAGTAAGGATAGGACAGCAATAAAGCTGTTCCACACTGAAATATGTATCTCAACCTGAAGTTTTGCATGATATTTTACTCACTGTTAGACTCTTCATGTATATTTACTCAACCAAACAGGATTTTTGTGCCTAAAGAAGGTGGTGCTTTGTTCAACTATTAATCCTTAATGGTAGGTTTTTTCTGTGTCTAAGGATGAGAAGCAAGAATTACCTGCTGAAAGGCCTGGATTTGAGACATCTATTGCATACCATTATGTTTTTCTGCAACTTCTCAGAGTTTGATTTTGGTATGCTTTATCATTCTTTTTTGTTTTCCTTGATAATTTCATATATTAGGTAAGACATTTTTAAGTCTCTTCTACAGGCTGCTGGTCACATTTCTCACGTGCAGACTAGGGATACATTTTAAACCTTCAAATATGTTCAAATACTTCCCATTTTTGTAAGCTATTTTCCTGTACATCTCCAACAAGTCTTCATCTTAAAAGGAGCTATTCTCTGTGTTGGTAGTCCAAGACACAAATTCTTACTTTTTTTCAGATAGATTCAACCTATATATGTTGAGTGTCCAGTAAAATTTCATATCTGTAAACGTACCAGTTGTATTGCCTTTTAAAAATAACAACCATATAATATTTAAAATCTTTAGATTGCCATGTTTAATTTTCTCTTCTTGAGTCATGGAGCAGTAGCATTTCTCCAAAATATTGCAGTTAAATTTTCAATAACCATGTCCAGAGTCCCCTGCCACACTAGGGACTTTTTCTGGGGAGACACTTCTCTTTCCTTTGCAGTCTGTCTAAATTATCAGAATGTAATGATGTCCACAAGTGCTGGAGTGATGAAGAACATATTCCACACTCTTATCAAACTCAATTTTGATACCACATTAGTAAACTACAGTCATAGTACTTACTGTTCTTTACTGTACTGTGTTTATAATTTCAGGAACATTGTAGCTATTGATCTAGTGCCAAGCCCAGCTGGGAACAATTCATTGCTAGCTCAGTAGTCATGGTGCTTAATTAAAGTAAGATTTCCCTTTATACTTTTTTGATATATTTATGCCCACTGACAGTCTGACACACTTTTTCTTTACTCTCCAAACTTTCTAGGCATATCCATATAAAATCATCTTCCTATAGGCTCCAGTATCCCACAAACCCTCATCTTTCCCTCTTATATTTCCAAATAAATTAGTAATCCTAATTTATTCGCGGTATTTTATGTGTCAGTGTTTTCTGCTTTGTGTCTGTTCACATGTTATTCTTCTGCATGGCATTTGGGATTATACCACTCTGTAACCCTGTATCTCAGTCACTGGTCCGAAATCTACCTTTCACAGAATTAACACTCACATTTTTCAGTTACCCAGGATACCCTGGTCAAATCTAGCCTTTATTATGATAAACCAAACTGATTTTAACTGACTTATCTGTCCATTTACAGGGAGCTGTAATTTTATACTGGTTTATTTTATTTAATCTGGTTTAGGTTGCTGACAGGCTTTCTTGGAACAGTATGTCAATTTTAGTTTTTCATTGTACTGTTTCTGAATTCTGCCTTCTCTTTTGTACTCATATTGTAGTTAATTCCATTTCCAAGCTCTTCTTTAAGTAATTTTATATTTGATCCTGTGAAAATGGATTTTTGCTGTAATTCTATGCCACTTCCTCTCAGACTTCTCTATTCTTTCTTTAGCTAATATAAGAGTTCTCCTACCCCTATGCAAAAATCTTTCAAGTATTCATTAGATTATACTTGCAAGTAAGTTTTCTGTAGTAACTTCTCCTGGAGCAATTTGCATCAGTTCAGCCTCTCCTGTCAGGCCTGTTAAATGTTACAAGTGTCAACTTTAAAAATAGAGGTATATTAACTTGAGGTGTGTAAAAACCCTCATACCATTGCTTGCATGGGTACCTGTCTTGCCTGTCACATTAAAAAAAAACCAACCAAATAAATCATGACTGCTTGCTCCCCTTTATCTCTTTCTTTCAGTTCAAATCCTGAATATAATAGAGTATTTGTAAATATAATTTGTTTTCCCCTTAGAACAGAGAAGAATAGACTAGATTACTTCAGTTGGAAGAGACCTACAATGATCATCTAGTCCAAATGCCTGATCAATTCAGGGCTGACCAAAACTTAAAGCATGCTGTTGAGGGCACTGTCCAAATGCCTCTTACACGCTGACAGGCTGGGGGCATCGACCACATCTCTAGGAAGCCTCTCCTGGGGCTTGACCACCCTCTCAGTAAAGAAATATTTCCTGATGTTCAGTCTAACCCTCTCCCAGCCCATTCCCACATTTCCCATGTCCTGTCACTGGATACCAAAACTGAAGATTAGCATCTCCCTCTCCACTTCTCATCCTCAGGAAGCTGGAGAGAATAATGAGGTTGCCCCCCTCAGCCTGCTTCTCTACAGACTAGAGAAGCTTAAAGTGCTCAGCTGCTTCTCACAGGAAGTGCCTTCCAACCCTTTCACTTCACTACCCTCCTCTGGATGCATCCAAAGACCTTCCACATCCTTTTTAAGCTGTGGGGCTCAGAACTGCACGCAGCACTCAAGCTGAAGTCACATCAACACTGAACACAGCAGGATAATTGCCTCTCTTTACCAGCTGGTGATGCTGTGTTTGATGCATCCCAGAATGGCTTGGCTGCCAGGGCACACACACTGCTGGCTCCTGCTGAGCATCCTGTCAACTTGCACTCCCAGATCCCTTTCTGGGGGCCGTTTCCAGCCACTCCTCTCTCCCAATTTATACTTGTGCCCAGTGTTACTCAGTTTTGGGTGCATAATCCAGCATTTCAACTTGTTAAATTTCATCACATTAATCACTGCCAAATGCTCTAATCTATGTGGATCCATCTGCAAGACCCCTCTGTTGTTCCTCAACAGAGTCAGCAGCATTTTCCAGATTGGTATTATCAGCAAACTTTCTAGTATTGCATTCAACTCCTAACTCCATGCCATTGGTAAGTGTATTGAGGAGACCTGGCCCTAAAATTGAGCCCTGAGGAATACCACTGGTGAGCAGTCACCAGCCAGATGTAGCCCCAGTCACTACAACACCGGGAGCTCTGCCTTTCAGCCAATTCTTCATTCTCTGAACTGCTTATCTCACAGCTGGACAGCTTGTCCAGAGGGATGTTGTGAAGACCTATAGCTATCCCGCTAGTCTCTTACAACATGGAACCTTTAAAATATAAATGCATAGGAATGGCTGAGGGAGCTGGGGTTGTTCAGCCTGGAGAAAAGGAGAATCAGAGGTGATCTTTTCACTCTCTACAACTCCCTGAAAGGTGATTGTGGCCAGGTGGGGTTTGGGCTCAATCTTTGGGCAACCACTGACAGAACCAGAGGATACAGTCTCAAACTGCACCAAGGGAAATATAGGTTGGATGTTAGGAAAAGGTTTTTCACAGAAAGAGTGATAAAGTACTGGAATGGTCTGCCCAGGGACGTGGTGGAGTCACCATCCTTGGATATGTTAAGAAAAAAAGATTGGATGTGGAACTCAGTGCCATGGTTTAGTTGAGGTGTTAGGGTATGGGTTGCACTTGATGATCTTAAAGGTCTCTTCAAGCCTAGTGATTCTGTGTGATTCTGTGATATTGGTCTTTCAAAAATGCTTGTTCTAAATTGGTCAGCACTTCACTCTGAGCCTACTGGCCGGGGACTTGACTCCAAAAGGCCAAATTAAAGACCAGTAGTTTGCTGCAACTGTAGTTCAGACATTGCAAATATAAATTAATTAGAAATTTCTCTCCAAATGGCATCCTCCTTCTTCTGCTTGGTATAATTCCATATAATATAAAGGCTATGTTTAAAGGGGACTGAATCAGGCTTTGTGCTCGTTTCTGGAAAGATACCCAAGACTGACCGAGTTATGTGGGGCAAAGTGACCCAACAGTGACAGTGACAGCAACAGTGACATCTGCAGAGCTAGTGCTGTCACTATCAGCAGAACAAATGTGTTCTTGCATCTTTTATGAGTTTAATTCATCAGAGGATAGAATGGATCTTTTGACAAATTCTGTGCTACAATTACAAGTCTGTTGCTCAAAGAAAAGACTTTCTCAACTGAGAAATCAGAGACTTCAGTCATCTGTGGGCTGAATTGCTACAGTAATTTCACACAGAAGCAAGAAACGTATAATCCAGTTATGAGGAGTAATATCTAAATCACTCCTATTTCTTTTTGTAATGGTTTGCTTTGGAATCCATTAGGACAAAAGGGTCTTTATGTATTTAAAATATTAATAAAGTGAAAAATTGAACCAATCATACTTAGTTGTAAGTGAACAAAGTGCATTCATTTGTGTTCCCTCTAAGTCCTGTCATTCTTCTGCAGAATATGTTGTCGTGGTATCCAATATGGCCGTGTCAAAAAGTAGTAATAACAAACTATGGTGGTTAGTGAGGTGGCAGATTACTTTTCCTGTTTGGTACCTAGCATGGGGTTGAATGGGCAAAGATAAAGGTCTATTTCAGATTCAGAGGTACCAGCATTCTGAGGCTAGACTCTGAAAAAGTGGGACCAATGATGAACATACATGATGTATAACAAATGTTAGAGGGGATTTGGAGTGTTTTTTTGAGAAATGAAGAGGCTTTAACTTATTATTTAATCCCCCCCCCAGCTTCTGTAAACCAGGTTGACATCTTTGAATTAATAACAGTTATTTAGTCAGATTTTACAAGCCAAGATTCTGAGACCCTCTCAATTAAGAAGGCCTTCAGATAAGACCTTTGTAGTGTTGGAGGTCAAAAGATGCAGCCTCTAACCAGAAAGAGGCTGCTGTCCCAAGTTTGGCAACATGCAAAAGTACACTGATTTAATTTCAAGTATTACATTAAATTGGGTTAGTTAAGACTGTGATAAAGGAAATGTTTATCAGAGCCTCCCAGTCTTTTCCTGGCCTGAGCCTCAAGACCAAATATTCTAGCCAATATTAAGGGTGTAGAATTGCTTTCATATGAATGACATGAATGGAGAGATTAGTTGTCTCGAAAGAATTATTTTTCCGTCCCAGGCCTTTAGAAATGTTTTCTAGGGTGCTGGGAAATCAGTGGCTAGTCCAAAAGCAAGACAAAGGAACAGTTATAAATATCCTTCTCCTTCTAAATCCAGCAGAAAAGATGGCAAGATTAACATATATGTGGCTGAATAATTTTTTTCTGCTGTCAGTCACCCTTAATCCTTCCTATCTTAGGGAGGCAGGAAAACACAAGGATTTGAAGGGCCAATTCAAAGGGCAGGATAGCAATCCATTTTGCTTAACTGTAAGACTGCAACTGTGAATGGAAAGAACATTCAAAAAATCTGCATATTCACAATCTTAACATCCTGCCAATAGCAACCACCCCCTTGCCCAACTAACCCTTCCCTTGCTGTTTTCATAAGAAAGATAATCTCTGCCTTGCATATAAAAATGTTTAGCTGTTGTTTCCCCAATAACAAACTCAGATTTTAGCATAGTTATCTTGAGGCTATCCTAATTTGCATCAGAATCTTTCCCAAAACATGGAACTTTTTCTTATGTAAGTTTAGCCATTAGCCCTTCTAACTTCCATCTCTAGTCAAACAGACATCTTCAGAAAGCAAATCAGAGAGTCCTTCAGATACCAGTTTGACCTGTCATGCTCTGTAAACTACATACAGAGCCACGATTTTTAAAATGGGCAATGTGAAATCAATGTCTTTGTGTCTTGGGCTTTATTTTAGCAGGTAATAAGCAAACGATGGATCTCTGGTACTATCCAATAAAAGCTGAAAGTTTACTTTTTCTAAAACTTTTCCTGTAAATCTTCAATTATGGATTATGTTACAGATGAGAGGAAAGGACCAAGTCTCATAAACGTAAGTAGGCTGCATGTCTCCAACAATATCCACAATGATAACTCTGAATATAATCCTTGCCAACAAACAATGCCTGTCTGTGAAAGGCATTTTAGAATTTCTGAAGTAAATGGTCAATTCATAAAAGAACAATGTGATGGATTTTGTCCATGTACCCTAGATAAAAAAGGAACAACAGCTACTTAAAATGTTTTTCATTTATCATTTTTAGGAAGAAAAAAAAGAATTTGGAATCACTGTCCAATCCCAAGGGATACTTACTCTGTGTCTAGTATGACCCTAATTATAATGATAATATAATGAAGAAATGTTCCCTCTTTTACTGTAGCTGCACAGTGGCAATCTGCAGAAAATTGCCTTCAGCTGTAGATACATGAATATATGTTTTCTAACAGTGAGCTGTGTTCTGTGCTCTTGTAATAGCTCTTTATTTTATAAGGGATCACCTCATGAGCTGCAATTAAGAAAGGAGAATCTGTCATGTTATTAAAAAAGTACCAAGTAGCCCAAAGTCAAAACCAGACAGCAGCTTAATTTAATATAGCTGAATAAAAAACCCCAAACCAAAAAAACTCCACTAAATACAAGAGGGTACCAACATGGATAATAGTGTGAATTATAGATAATTGTGACTTTATTCCAAAATAAAATATATAGCAACTTGCATACGCTGGTGCAGCAGCTCCAAGTCTGGCTAACAATGCTTAAATATTTCCCTTGCTAGAAATATTTCCATGTATTAATCATTTCTAGAAATTTCCATTTGCCCCAGTTGCCTTTGCTGATTCTTAGGGGTTTTTTTTGCACAAATTTCACAAAAGACTTCGGTTTCTTTTTTTTTTTTTCAGTCATGACTAGTAAAGAAAGTTTCTTCCCATAATAATATACTTCAAGATGTGCTACAATCCCAGCACCAAAGCAGTAGGTAGTAAACAAAATAAAATTTGGCAAAGTAGGAGCTCTGTGCCCCCAAATGTCATTTTGATTCCTTTGGTTTGCCTTTCTGTATAATGAAAACATCACAAAATTCCATAAGAGAATTTGAAAAAAAAAGACCCAAACAACCTAGAGCCATGCAATTATATTAGTTCTTACTCTTGAAGCAGTGCTTTGTAGCTACAACCTTATAAATGACTAGCTGCTCAGTATGATGAGATTTCTTAGCAACTCTTGTGTGAGCAAGTATAAAAATCAAGGCATGCTCCTCAATTAAAGGTATTTTTTCAAATGTCGGAGAATATATTTTTCTACTTCTGGTTATTTGTGTTCTGGCAAAGAATGTGAGGGCAGTTTTCATTCAGATAAAAGGCTCATTTTGTTTGGACTACAAAAGCTTAGGACCCAATCGAATATAAGCATATAACATATTAAGTCCCTCCTTTGTGGACAGCAGGATGGAAAAGTATTGCAGATGTTTTCTTGCCCATTACCAGAAGCCTTGTTGTCAAAATCTCAGTGAAAGGAACCTGGCAAGCAGGGAAAATCATTACCCAGTCTATCTTCCTGTCTCTGAAGGACAGTAATATTTTTGATTCTCAGGAAGAAATAAAGGCAATGTATAAGGAGGAGTAGAAGATGAAATCAGCAGACTATTGTCACTGAAGAATAAAAACTGGAAAGCAGTATGTTGGCACAAGGCCAGCATAGCTGCAACTGAAGAGCAGAAGACATGTGTCCAGGCAGAAGAACAGGGAAGAGGGATCATGAATTTTGCCCTCCTGTTTCAGCCACATTCATATGTCTAAGTCTGATGTTCCCTTGTCATTGTGCTTGGGGTATTTGCATGCCAGTATTTGTTTTACAATATTCTTTGACTTCAACCATGCAGATGACAACTGGAATGCACCAAGGGCCAGCAGATTCCTTAGGGTACGCACACTGGCTGAGCATGCTGTCAGGCAGCCCCAAAATTTACTCCTTGTATACTGAAAACCGGGTGAAAAGTGTACAGTCAGGGTTGCTGAGAAGGTGAGAACCTTTCGAAGGACAGTCATTGGGGGCCTGTTATCTCCACTCCTAGCCTTTGCTGCATACTTTTATTTCTTATGGCTCCAGTTCGGGAGCCGTTGGTTAGAATCTGCAATTTCACAGAATCACAGAATGGGCCAGGATGGAAGGGTACACATCTGGTCCAGCCTTCCTGTTCAAGCAGGATTGTTCTAGAGCACATGGCTGAGAATTGTGTTCTGTCAGTTCTTGAATATCTACAGGGAATGAGACTCCACAACCTCTCTGGACAATCTGTCCCAGTGCTTGGTCACCAGCACAGTAAAGAAGTTTTTCCTCATATTCCCATAGAACTTCCTGTGCACCAGTTTCTGCCCAATGCCTCTTGTCCTATTGCTTAGCACCATCAAGGAGAGCCTGGATCCATCCTCTTGGCACCCTCCTTCAGATCCTTATGGATACTGGGAGGGTTCCCTTTCAGGTTTCTTTTCTTGAGGCTGAACAGGCCCGACTCCCTCAGCTCTTCCTCATAAGAGAGATGATCCTGGCCTTTAATAATCTTTGTAGCCCTCTACTGGACTCAGTCCAGGAGCTCCATGTCTCTCTCTTGTCCTGAGGAGCCCAGAGCTGCACACAGCACTCCAGCTGTGGCCTCACCAGGGCTGAGGAGAGGAGCAGGATCAGCTGTCCCAGCCTGCTGGCAATTCCCTTCCTAATGCAGCCCAGGACACCATTGGCCTCCTTGGCCACCAGGGCACTGCTGGTCATGGACAGATGTTGTCCACCAGGACTCCAGGTCCTTCTCTGCAGAGCTGCTGGCCAGCAGATTAGCCCCCAGCCTGTGCTGGTGCATGCAGCTGTTCCTCCCCAGGTACAGCACCCTGCATTTGCCTTTTCTGAACTTTAGGCAGTTCTTCTCTGCCCTTCTCTCCAAAGAGCCGATGTTCTTCTGAAGGGCTGGACAGCACTGTGGAGTAATTTAACCCTTTTCTTTCCAGTCAAGAGCTGCTGGATTATTAAAGCCTACACTCTGATCTCCAGAAATGAGGAAAAATTATTTGCTCTTGGTGATGGATCATAAACTAGAATCGCAGTAATAAGTGTGCTGGAGTTGCTGTGAATGTTCCATGCTTCTGACTGGACAAAATTTGATGGGAGCTCAGGGACATCAGTAACGTAAAGAGAAAGTAATAATAGCTCTACAATTCCATAAGTTATGTAATTTGCCCGTATTTTAGTTTTTCCGTAAGGAAGAGTAAATACAACAAAATTCATGTGCTAAGGTTTGTACCACAGTCGAAACTCAGGCACTGTAGAAGACAGTATTGCATCTACATTTATTTATTTGTTTGTTTATTTATTTGCTTATTTGTTTATTTATATAATGTCCCATGATCATAAGGAAACAGACTGGTCTTTTCTTGCTTTCTGTCTTACCCTGCAGGATATCATGTTTAGGTTGCCTAATCTAGCATTAAGAAACCTTTTGTGCTGGATTAAGTACTATCTTTCTGCTTGGAAGTATAATGCACTGCTTTTGAAGGCTGTATGTTACTGACGTACAGGAAAAGATCTCAGTTAAGTCTCTTTCCTCCACTGCTGCTTGTTTGTGATTTGTTTAAGATAAGTCTCAGCCTCCTGCTGCTGTCTCAGTTTCCCCTCTGTGCAGCAGGGACATCTCCCTGCTGCTGCTGTGCAGGCAGCATAGTGTGCACGTGAGATGCTGTGCTGACTCAGAGACAGGGACCCAAGTAAGTCTACCTGCGTCTGCAAGGCTGGGTGCTGTAGGGGAGTCAGCCAGTACAGTGAGAAAATTAAACTGCAACTTCATCAGCAAAAGGGAATGTGATCTCCAGCACTGGCAAATTGAGTTCTGGTAAGTGCACTGAACAAGTCAAGGCACCGTTTTGATGGTAATGTTATATGAGACCAAGTTTATAATGGTGATCTCTATCGAGTCAGGACGTGTGACCTCATTTGTTTGATGTGGGCTCTCAACTATAATCTATACCTTCATTATCTCAAGTGCAGGATAACTGTAACCCACTCTGGCTGTCAAGTCACAACTAAAAACTACTGTGAACTGAAGGTGACTTGAAATGCAGCCGTGCAATTATTAAGTAATGTGTCATGCAAGGAGCACAGTGCATTATACCAATTGCTTTGGAAGTGCACTTGTCACCAGCAGCCACAGAGGTGAAATTCATACCCTCTGTTTTGACCTTTGTCTCCTGAAGTGGCTGAGGACCAGCCTACCCGAAGGGACTTTAAATTCTCTGTGCTGTGTGCTACAGTTGTGATTACAGGTACTGGAGCTTGGGCCAGACCTGGTCTCAGCTGGTCTCTGTGTATTTTGTATAAGCACTTATTTTGTGTGGGTTTTTTTCTTGGTTTTTTTTTCCTGTTTGTTTTGTTTTGTTTTGTTTTTTAAATTTGTTTTTCTTCTAGCAGACAGTTCTTTATAAGTGCAGAGAGGGATATTATCATGATCCATGCATTTAAGCAGGCTGGGTGATTATATTAATCTGGTTAGACTTTCTGCATGGCAATGTTCCTTCTTTCCCACAGAATTCTTGCATGATGTACATTCATGCACAAATATATGGTAACACCAGAATATGTATTTCATGGTTTCATCCAGCCTCAAAACAAGAACTTCAAGTGATTTGGAATTTCCTGTGCCCCACAATAAGCTGTTCAAATTGCTATTTTTCACTCTGGCACCTGAATGGGGTTGTTTTGTCAATGCTACATGAGCAGTTATGCTGCCTGCACTAAAATTTTCTTTTAAATGTGGTTGTTGTTAATATTTGTGAAGAAGATAGGATTGTCTAAAAATAGAACTTCACTCAACTACCAAAACCTGGATGAATAAAATATCTGGGGTTATTTTGTTCAAATGATTTTGTGGATACAGGTTGATTGTTGCAAGTGGTTTTGCTTTCATAGTTTTCTTGGTCTTTATGTTTTCCAAAGCTATTGTAAATATTCCAGTCACAGTGTGAAATGAAGTTTTATTTTGAAAAAAACCTTATTATATAGCTTAAGTATTTATAAATTCTTATGCAAGGAACTGTTTCTATTACTCCTTAAATGAATCAGAAGCAAAAATGATGACATGAAAGGAATTATGATCCTTTGGAGCATTAAAAATGACTCCACTAGGTGGAGAACTTGCATCAAGTATGCAACTAAAAATGTTGGTGCTAACTGAAATCATAGCGGTGCTGCAAAAATTAAACTCCTCTTAACAGAATACTTCATGTATCATACTTCCTGTCTATAATTTCTGGTGAAGAGCACTTCTAAATTTGTGGCACAGAAATTCTATGGGGTTGTAGAACACTATATAAGTTCCTGTTTAAAAATTAATAAAAGGATGAAAATATATTTCTTGATACATTTGCTGAAGACGTTTCTGTCTATAGTTATCAACTTCTCTGCAAAATGTATTAATTTGGAACATTTTTCTTCACCATCCAGCTCATTCTTATGACTTGCTGACAATGCAGACTGTCCAGAGATAGAAATATTGAAAAAATTTGGCCAAAACCTGATATTTAATTTTTAAAAGTCCTATTTAACTGGTTCCCAGCTAAAATTAAACTAACGAATATTGTATTTTATTAGTTTCCCTGGCTCTGTCAACATGACCAAGATTAAGATACTAGGAAGAGGGCAAATGCTGACAAAAGGGAATATTTTAATGTGTATTTTTGTGTTGGCTATGGGCCCAACCAGGGGTTGACTGTGAAATTTTTGCAGATTCAGAATTCTGTAGCATTGCAGTAGGTCCTATATTGCTGAGAGGAGAATAAAGACTAAAGGGGACAGTTTTTCTTAATCTGCTGGGACTAATCCATGGAGACAAATTTACTGGGAATTTGCAATCTGCACATTTGTCAGCTGAAAATAATTACAAAGTGATATATGGTTTGTGTAAGAGTCAGAATATAAAGCTTCTAGGACCTACATGTTCAGAAGGGGACAATTTTGAAAGGGTCATTGCTTGCTTGGGTGTGCAAACCAACACCAGGCTTCAAGATAGATTTTGAATTGGGCTGTGGGAGTGTAAGCGAGAATTGCAGAGATTTTTGGTTTTCTCAGGGGGGTGAAGAATCAAGAAGACTGCAGGAAAGGGTAAATGCTCTATATCTTTTGTTACTATTTACAAATGTTTAATTAATACAAATATTATAACTGGGATTTGGGAATTCTAGTCTTCAGGATATTTGTTGATGTCTTTATGCTGGTGGTCTGACAGAGTTACAAAGAAGGCAGGTGATGACAAGGCAGGAAATTGGCTGTACTCTGTCATTATGCTCCAAGCCTTGCAAATAATTAACATCAGACGTAGAGTTTGGAATTGGATTTTCAAGACTCCAGTTGATTCTCTGTGGCTTGCAAAGTTCAGAAGACAAGATAACAGCTGCTGGTAAAGGCAGATACTGTGTAATTCGGAGTCTGAATGCATACCAGATTATAACTAAGTTTGGGCTAGTGGTGGTGTTAGGTTAAGTCTCTAACTTGCTTTAAATTTATGGCTGAGATTAGATTTCAGGATAAGAGGTGTTCTCTCCTATTGACATGTTCCTTCTTAAGAACTCAGATTTTTGCTGCATCCTATTATTACTGAAGAGTTGGAAATGGACAGGTTTTGGAAATGATGAATGTTCTGTGTCATCTTGTAGAGGTGAGATTTGCAACAATGCCATGGCTAGAGTAGTGTTATGAATAGGGAATCCAAACTCTATTTTACTCAATTTATGTGTGATTATTTCAGCAACAAAGGAAACAGAAAGATGATGTATTTCTCTATGCGAATATGCTTTTCTTTCACTTTCATTGATGTGATCACTGTTGGTGTTGATATTAACATTAAGACTGGAGTTAGGTTTCAAGTTTTGGGTTTAGTACTGAAAGAGAACATTTTTTTCATTCTAGAGGGTCTAGATAAATACAAATAGAGAAAACAGTTGCTTAGGCCAGTGTTTCATGCTCTCATTTACTTCTGGTCTTCCTTCAATTCATTCGTATAATTAAATTTTGTGTTAGGATTTGCACTTTGTGTGATTTACAAAGACAGACAGAATTCATATTTATTTATAGTAAAAAATAGCATAAAATAATAGTTTTCAAGAATTATTACATAATATAGGGGAGAGCAGTAGAAAGGACTCCAGCTAATAATTAGGTTTAAGTTCAGAGTTGGGAGTTAATTTAGAGCTTAGAAATCTAAAGCTAAAACTACAGTATGTTTTCCTCTTATGTTTGCCTGTGTCTACTTGAGTTTAGGAAGGGCAATTTCTTAAAGATATTGCTAGCATTAGAGGCCATATCTAATGAAACACAATTAAGATTGAATGTAGGGCCGGAGTTATCATTTTGGAAACTGAATAGTTGAAGGTCTGCATTCGTTATGGCATTTTGTAGGGCTCTTTGGGGTGGAAAGAGGGAATAGATCATTTGGGGGAACACATTAATTTCTTCCCACTCATGAAAGGAAATTCCTGCCAAGAATCAGCCCATGTCTTCTCCTGGCTGTGGTGGTGGAAAGGGATGGGACAGCCTGCTAGTCTCTTCCCTTCTTCCCCAGGGTGTCCTGGGATTTTACCAGCCTGTCCGAGGGCTGCAAGAATTGATCTGAGAGAGAAGACGTGTGACAGCAGTAGTGAACACTGCTTAGGTTTTCTCGTAGAGTATGAATTTACATCGTGGGTATGGTGAAGGCTCTCATTAGTGTTGGGGAACATGAAGGTATTCTTACACTCTCCATCTTGCTTGTTCCTTGTTTCCATTTCTGGCCCTCATTTTCCTTGATGAGCCGTCATGTTCACCTCCGTTCAGAAGATGGCAATTATTTCACCCAAATTTAAATCCAAGCTCAGTTGACAATTAGCTTTAGGGTATCTCCCAGAAAGTTTGGCAGAGGGTTGAACTGAATCTGATTTTGTCTGCCAGGACATATGTCCTGTACCTGCTTGTGTCAAAAAATCCCAATGTATTGTTTTGTAGGACACACTGCATAGCACATTATACTAGTGGCCAGTGAGAAAGACACTTTGAACTGAAAATAACCCCAAATACAGTAATTAGGTTCATCTGTTGAGTGACAGCACCCACTGGAAGATGCAGGCCAAACAGTGATAAGGGTAATAGACATAAAAAAGGTGGACAAAAAGTTGGTCTCCTCTGATTGTGCTGGTAGTCAGAGATTTCCTGCAGGTGGATCTACAGTGTTGGTGCAGAGAGAGCAAAGGCTGCTGACCAAAGGCTTCACTTTTGTTAGAAGAAACAATCAAAACTGTGTTGATCAACAGGACTGATGCAAACATAGACCTTGATGCATGTGCTGGACAGTGGTGTGACAGCCTTTTCTTCACTTGATCTGCAATTCTCACAATATGAAAGGTACTGCAAAAATTAGGGAGGGTGGCATCTGTCCTTTGTCATGTATATGAATTATTATCTCCAGCCATTTAATACTGGTTTTAATTTGTAACAACCTTTAGTGATTTGTATTATTTCTAGCAATTATTTTCTCTCTTTTCCTTGTACAAGTTGAAAAATATTAAGAGACTTTCACCGACAGAAGCTGTCTGGTTTGTTGTTACCTTGGGAAAAGGTAAAAGGGTGACATACAAACAACTGTCGCAAGGTGTGTGTTTGTCTTTTCTCCCAAGTAACAAGTGATAGGACAGGAGGAAATGGCCTCAAATTATGCCAGAGGAGATTTAGATTGGCTATTAGGAAAAATTCCTTCACTGAAATTGTTGTTAAGCAGCGGAACAGGCTGCCTGGGGAAGTGGCAGAGCCACCATCCCTGGAGGAATTTACAAGATGTGTAGGTGTGGCACTTAGGGACATGGTCTAGTGGTGGACTTAGAAGTACTGGGTTCACGGTTGGATTAAGTTATCCTAAAAGTTTTTTCCAAATGAAATGATTTTATGATTTAATGGAATTCACAGGAGACTGTGCAGTTCTCTTCAGTTCTGAAGGCCACTGAGCTGGCCGTCACAAAGGCAGGACACAAAAAGATCCCTCTCCAAGGTAGAGAAGGTAAATGGAATATTTTATACTTCTAAAAATTTCCTTTTTGCTGGTTGAGTCACTTTGAGCTTGCTGGTAATAAACCCAAAGGATTCAGTTTTCTAAGGAAAGCGGACATCTTTGAATATAAAAGTGCTTTTGTTCTTTTGGGGAGGGGAAATGTGTGTCATTACTACAGGAAAAAGATCCAGTTCAACCCATCACTGTATGTGGTAAATGCAGATTGCTTCTCAGAAACCTAGATCACAGCAACTCTTCTGACTTCTGCATTGTTCCAGTTTTGCACCTTCTGGTTTGGTGATAATGAAATACAGTCTTTCAGCCTTTCCTTTTTGCTTTCTGAAAAAAACATATCCTGTTTGTTTTCATAAGTGCTTAAAAGTGTTCGGAAGTGTTTAAATGAGGCACATGCCAGCATACCAAATTAACATGCTAGCCATAAGGAGTGCTATTGTATTTATATCTTACAAATCATCTCCACCCCCTTATTTGCTTTTTGGAAGAATAGTCTGTTCAAAGTTATAATTTAGTGAAACAGTAGCTGACAATTGACTTTTTTTTTTTTTTTAAGATGCAGCATTGAAAAGGATTATTTGATCAGGAGAACAAAATATCATATAATTTCAACACAAGTAGGGAGGGCTTGATAATGTATTTGCTATGGCCATGTCTGAGGTGTCTTGTTTGTGACAATGTTTTAGCTCTGTTCCATGTCATAGAATCATAGAATCTTAGAACAGTTTAGGTTGGAAGGGACCTTAAAAATAATCCAATTTCAACCCCCTGCCATAGGCAGGGACACCTTCCACTGTCCCAGGTTGTTCCAAACCCCATCCAACCTGGCCTTGAAGACTTCCAGGTATGGTGTATCCACAATTTCTCAGGGCAGCCTGTTCCAGTGCCTCACCACACTCACAGAAAAGAATTTCTTCCTAATGTCTAATCTAAATCTACAGTCTTTCAGTTTAAAGCCACTCCTCCCTGTCCATCCACTACATGCCCCTGTAAAACCTCCCTCTCTTGACTATTCTTCACTGTAAATTTTGCTCTGCCAGCTCTTGTAACCATTGAAACAGCCTGTGTGTGCCAGTACAGTAAGGCTACAGGAGACTGACATACTCTCAAATATTATGTGATGGACAGAGAACAGAAAACAATTTATCTAGGTTGTACTTCAAAGCAAGAGAAGTCAGAGCCAGGCAGAGAAAAAACCCTCCTGTTTCCACATCTCTGTATGGAAGCATTCCAGATCTCTTGCTACTCTGAGTGATTGTTTTCCACTTAATTAAGGTAGAAAAAAGAGATCAAGAGTCAAGATGTCCAGAGTCAGAGATAAAATCATGGGACATGAAGTTCAGGTGTGATTATGGAGCTTTTTTTTTAAGTGTGACATCCTTAGAAAAATTGAAAATTCACAAGGATGAAGGTTGGGAACTCCGTTCTTTCAGCAACAACAATGCACAACATAATGAAATGTCTAAGAAAAATCACTGTCTTTTGGAAAGTGAAAACTTTATTTTGTGTTCAGAAGACAGCAGATGTAAGCAACTTTTACCGTAACCTGTTAATTCAAGTGTTTTCAAGCTGACATTTTTTGCTTATTTTGCAATTGTTTAGGAGAGTCTGCAGGACTTATCATTTATAAGGGAAATACTGATTTTCAATCCAGAAGTGCTTCATCAACTCCATGTTTTCATGAATGCAAGAACATTTATACAAGTTCCAAAAGTATTACTTCTCCAGGAAAATATTTTAACATTCCAGTTTCACACTGGCAGTATTATATCCCATTTAATTGGTAAGATAAGTAACCTAGAGCTGCTGAGCGACCAGGAGGAATTCTGATGCCTCTTATTCTCTGTGTCTGTGTCCTCCATCAGTTAAAGAATTTTTAGGGATCAGCTTTTCAGGATGGAGAAATCAACCATTAAGCAATTATTATGTATGGAGAATGAGGTGTGCAAGAGTGGGGTCTATGAGAGCACACAAACACAATTAGAAAACTCAAGTGAGCATGAGCCTTACTCCCTAAAAAAGCTAAGACTATCTCCCTCCTGGCAAAATTAGATGCTCATTCTCAGAAATCCCTAAAGCAGGAGACCAACAGATCCACTACAATTTGTTCAGTTTTGTGAAATACTCACTGTCACATTCAGACTCATTCTTCTGTCTTTGTAGGTGGCAGTGCAGGGAGAGTTGAGTGTGGGTTTTATAAATTCTTCAGATGAAATTTTTCATGCCTTGTGAAGTAATTGATGGACTTAGATGTTTTAAATCTCTACAGCCTCTGTACTCCTCTAGAATTTCTGTATGTAGCGTGAGACAGTTTAATAGGACTAATTGAAATAATTTTACTCTTGCTTATTTGAGATACAGTGAGAACATACTCCCTTGGGAAGTGGGTGAGGTAGTTCAAGTTCTCCTGAGAGTTAACCTTGAGTGTCATAGACATACAAGGGCAATAAAAGCTAAGGACGAAAGACACAACACTTTTTTTTTCCCTTAATTTTTAAAAGAAAAAGTTTGAGGATTATTTTTGTCAAAGGACACCAATCATGTATGGCCTCACAGAGGAGAAAGAAATGGTACTTCTATCACTTGGGAATTCCTTTGAGGACATATGTATTCTGGGTGTGCTCCAGACCAAAATTTTATTTTATTTTTTTAGATAGCTGTAAACTTTAGACTTTTCTGGTGCAATGATCTACTGAAAAGCTCCAGGTAGGTGGCTTTTACATTCAATAGATCCTGAGCTCTAATCTTTTTGTGAATCCAGACTTACATTCCCATTCTTGCTCTCAAGTTTCTGATGGGTAAATGAGAAAAGCACTAAAGAGTGAGAACACTCCCTTTCTATAATTGCAGGGTGAAATCCAAACAAATGTCACAGCACCCGTTGACTTCAGGTCATGCCAGAAATTCACATGTGGTTTTGGTTTTATTGTACGTCTTTCTCCTTTGTTCATGAGCTTTGGCAGTGAACCTAACATAATGAGACTTACAGAGCTTCCCTGGACAATATTATTAAAAAGGAAAAAGGAAGCTGTCTAATGTATCTAATAATAACTGAATGATAGCAAACTATTCACATGGTTGTCTTTGCCAGCAGGGAATGTATTTAGTGACTAAATGGGAGGGAGGACTTTCAATCTTATATTCCTATGAAATATGCAAAGCACTGAGCAACAAAGAATGACAGAAAATATGCATGTCCAAGGCAAACAACAAAAGTGACCTTTCCTTAAAAACATATTGAAATAGCTAGCTACAATTCCAAGTTATCACTTGGTAAGCAATTAATGAGTTAGCATACAGACTTCTTTTCCAGCTCTTATAAATCAGTCTGCATTTATACACAAAACCTGTATTACAATAAAAACCATAATGTTTTTACAGCCTAAGAATATTGTATTTAATCCAGCTCAGTCTAAGCTTTTTTTTTTTGTCCTTATGTCTGCAAAAAGACTTATATTGCTTCATTAGAAAAAAAGTGTTTCTGCCATTACTCAGTTTTGTTTCTCACTCCTTCAAATATTTCAAAATTAAGTGTTGTGGCTACTAATTTTTATGTTTTCTACTTGTTTTTTTTCAGACTGCAGTGCCAGGATTTCTGTTCTTACTTGTCATTATGTCTTTTACATTACCTCCTTGTTTTGTAATTAAATGTCTATTACTGAATATCATTACTAAAATGTAATTTTTATGACCAAATTGTTCCTGCCAGTTAGGACACAGAGCATATAGCAAAAATTCTACCACCTACATGTCTCATTTTAAACTATAGTTTTACTTCAAATTAAATTATTATTAATTGATTGTAGATTAACTCAATATAGTTATTAATTTTGTTCAATTGTTGTACATATGGCCTGCATTTTTGTTTGCCTACAGGCAACTGCTCTGCTTTTAAACCCAAATTAGTTGTTTTGAGCAAATGTTTGTGTAATGTCCAAAGTATTCTTCATAACAGTGTTAACAAGAAAGCGCTTGATTTACAAATTACCTTAAAATCTGTCTGCTTTGGATAGTTCTCTGAGTTTATAATAGTACAAATAGAATAGTACAAATGAGGTCCTTTATTAGAGACTGCCTTGACTATGGAGTTGGACTCTGTTTTGTATTCTTTTTCTCTTGCTTATTCTCTCATTTAATAATACACATGCAGAAAATACAGAAAAGGCATTTTAGTCTGTGCTGTCACAATGACCAAGATTTTGTTGCTGGATTTGGTTACATGCACTGGTTTATTCTGAGTCCAATCCCTAAGGAATAGATACACTTGCTTATAAAATTAGCTTAAAAATATTTTTTGCTTTTAATTTTCTTTGTTTTCAGTGAACACAGCATCTGCTTATATCTTCAACACTACTAAATATCTTCCTAGTTGTATCTCTCCACTACTTTTAGTTGAATGTTTATGCCTCTCTAGTTTTGCTAGAGTAATGTAATGTGTTTCATTGAGTCACACTTAACTTGCATGCGCTACTTACATGCAGCATTTCCTTTTTCTCTGCAATTGCATATATTTCAGTTAGATGTGTTCAAATCCCTATCTATTGCAAAGCACTTCATTTTATCCATGTGTTGGTATGTCTGGCAGGAACTACTTTTGGAATCCCATGTGTTGTCCTTCGCCAATGTCATTTCATCCATAAGCAGGGCTTTCCTGAGGTCAGGAGAGGAAAAGGGTGTGCCTCTACAGACCTTTCTGCCTTCCTGCAGAGGTCACCTCTTGGAAGGTGATAAGAACTCCTGGCTCTTGCTATTGTTATGCAGGACAGTTCTGATTCTGAGCTGAAAAGTGTCTAGGCAAGACAGAGAATGTGGTGGCCTTTGTGCTGTTCCCTCCGCTCTGAGCCACTGCATACCAAAGCCTCTTCTCAGCACATGCTGGCGTCTTTTGCACAGATACAATTATATGTAAATGTGTGGGACTCAGTTTCATAAATTGGATTCCAAACTGCTGCTAAAACCTTGCATGCTGAAATGTTAGTACTTCCTAATTAAGAATATTACACAGAAATTATGTTTTTATGTTATGTGTAGTTTTTCCCACTCATCAAATTTTAGATTGTATTTTACATTATTGTTTGGATGCATTTAAGCTTTTTGCATCCAACTTTGTTGAATAATAACTTATCTGTCATCTGTTAATGTCTGCTTGATAGCTAAACAGCCAAGTCCTGGCATCACAGCTCGAGATATTTGCTGGTTTAGTGCTGTTGCTTTGATATTCATTGTTGGTTCTGTAATGGCCCTTAAACATTTCCCATGCATATTTGAGCTAGAATGATTCTTTACATAATGCCTTAGAGGAAAACAAGGTTCTTCTAATAGCAATTAAAATTAGCAATGTTATTAGGCTAAGAATTTAAAATTACATATCACTTCTGTGCCAATTCCATTTTATCATTAAAAAAAAATCAATTTTCAACAATGTTGTATACCTCATGCATTATACACAACTTCAGTGATTTACTTCTTCTTTTGGCACAGGCTCAGTTGAATGATATAAGAGCTAATTTTGTTTTTCTGCTATAATAGCTTGTATTGTTTGCATAATGAATCCTTGCTGAGTTTCATCAGGAGAGTTATGATGTTCATATACTTCTGTTAACGAAAAATTTTGTGCTTGTTCTCCAAGAAGTTTATCTTACCTGTAATCTGAAAGAACCATTCATGCAGGTATCAGCTATCACACACCATTCACAGCCATTCACTCAGGTATCAGGAAGAGACAAATCTAGAGAGGGGTTTTCTTGTTAGGATGGTGGATATTTCCAAGTGAATGCAGGAAACAGAAGTGTTAAAAAAAACATTGAAAGAAGTTCCCAGTTATGCTACGCATTTTGATAAATGACA
The DNA here is from genome assembly GCA_013397075.1 of Rhabdornis inornatus. Taxonomy (NCBI): domain Eukaryota; kingdom Metazoa; phylum Chordata; class Aves; order Passeriformes; family Rhabdornithidae; genus Rhabdornis; species Rhabdornis inornatus. The sequence continues at coordinate 1,085,951 of VWZS01006244.1, read as the reverse complement.
CTGTGATGTTTCCATTGAATCATATAAGAAATGATGTCATACTCAGAGAGATGGGCAAAGAAATGGCATTTTTTAGCCAGAGAATGGCAAAGAAATAACAGTGAGGACTAGCAGGTCAAGAATTTGAGATATCTGAACTTTTGCAATGTTAGTCCATTTGGAAATATTCCAGAAACTGAGCTCATTTTCTTTTCCTCTGTAAAGATATAGCTCAAATCAATGAATGAGAGGGGAAGCTGGGAAAGCAGCTTTTAACCTAAGCTCTCAAGGCTCATTATGAAGTAAATCAGGCAAATAAGAGTAAAGCAAGACTTTAAAGGTAATGCCAAAGATCCTAGAAGAAAGAACAAATGCTGAAAGGGTAGGTGACAGCTGAAAGGCAGTAGAGCCACTGGAAGGCAGCAGAGGTAGGGAAAAGATCCTGTTGAGGATGAGGCACTAGGCAGTGAGGAATGATGGAAGTGTTTGTGTGTTAACTCAGGCCAACATACAGTGATGGTTTATTTTTATGTTTCTGAGAGGGAGGCTAGTATGTTTTTGTTTGCAAGTTATCTTAAGCTGTGTAAGATTTATAATAAATATTTATGATAAATCATTATATGTTAAGTGGATAAAATCTAGCTTAGAAATAAATACCTTTTAATTTATAATGTCTTTATAAGGATATTAAGTGGATCAAGATGTAGGAAAGGGGTTTTTTTTTCTGGTCATAAGTATGTCTCTGCCTGCCTGGATTTAAACTGAGTGTTTGAATCATGTATTTGCTGTGTAAGACAGTCACAGAAGGTAAACAATGTCAACATTGAAGACATGTGCTTTGCTTCACGTATTTGAAGTTTGTCATCTGGGCTATATAGGTAGAAAAACAAGTTATAAGTCTCATTGTAGTCGTTTCACTCTTACACATGGGATTCCTAGAAGCTAGATTGCAGTGAATATCAACTGGAAATCAGTGGATAAAAGAAGAAAAACTGTTCTCTGGGTCCTGAGTTACGATATAGACACTCAAACAGGGCTTGCAAAAGCCGAAGCCCATCTCTAGTGCTGAGATAAAGCAAAGATTCTACTCTTTTTGAAATATTTCAAGAGAATTGATATAGACTGTGATGCCATACAATGTTTTGGCATTTCCTGTAAATCCCTAACAACTGTATCTACCTAAGCAGATTCCAGCTATGAGACTTAGGAGAAAAAAACCAGCATGAGGTGAAAGGCAAAATGGCTGATGATATTCTTGATTTTCATGCTCTTCTGGATAGAGTCATTCACAGGTCTCCGCTTCAAACATTCTGTGAGAATAAATATTGACCAGATATACTGTGGAGAATTTTTGTAGGCATTGACAGTGTTGATGCTGGTTTCTGCAGAGATATCTTGATAGGAGGACAGATGAAATACAGCGGGACTAAGTTCCAGCATGACAAATCCAATAATCTAAGATTAGTACCTTGGTATCAGCAGGTAATTTTATTCTATCTATAATAGTAGTTTTTCATTAATGTTCTGAGAGTATGTAGCAAAAATGGAGCAGTTCAAGTTAAGAGGACAAAGACAAACCTGGATGAGCCAGAGCGATTTTGCTTACATGAATACTATTTGAAAACTACTTTTTTCATTAGCTGAAGATATAAAAACAACAAAAGGGTACAAACAAATAATGCAAGTAAGTAATAGTAAGGTTATGATATTTTTTCCTTTAGAGTTTGCATATTTCTTAGCCTGGTGAGGAATACAAATATCACAGAAACTGAATTATTCAGATGACCTGGCCAATCTAAACAAACATGCCTCCTATCTAAACAAACGTGCCTCCTAAAGGAACATTTGGCATGAAGAAATAGATGGGTTGTGCTTTACTCAGCACTCAGAACACTGTATCTCAGTGCCCGTTGTGGAAGACTTGAAATTGCAGATAAACATCTGTGAATTCTGGGGCTGGAGGAAAATGGATTTTTACATGTCCTCAACCTTAGAAGTTACTCCTGGCCTCAGTCTAGCCTCATTTTCTCCCTTGGGGTATGCTGGAAAACATCTCTGTCCTTTACTCCTTTTGAGGAGTTGAAGGAAGGGATGGAAAGCAGGCATTAAATACTGGCCCATGTGTGGTGATTACTGAGCATGGGATGAAGGAAATGTTAAGAATTATGTTGCTCTGGACATCTGAAGTGATTGTCTGGGTTCATATTAATTTCTACAAATACAAATGAAAGGTATACACTGAAATAAATATTTTAAAGGAGATTACACCACTTTGAATATATTTCCTTGACTAAAGTTTCAGTAAAGTTGTGGCAAATGCTGGTGCCTCACTCTGAACTTTAGTGTGGAAATGTTTCCAATGTAGAAACTCAACCACAAAAAGAATCTCTTTTCCCAGATCTTACCAACATTGCACAGGAACAATGCAGTTGTCTCTGCTTTAGCAAGATAGAGCTTGTTTGCTATATTGTGTGAGCCTTTGATGTACACTGGCTAAAGACAGTACAGCAACTAAACCGTGAGTCATGTTTTCAAAACATGGCAGCCTGTGCTAATAAAACCATGGAATCATAAAACAGTTTGGGTTGGGACCTGAAAGGTCTTCTTGTTCCAATCCCTCTGCCATGGGCAGGGACACCTCCCACTAGACCAGGTTGCTCAAAGCCCCATCCAGCCTGGACTTGAACAACTCCAGAATGGGGCATCCACAACCTCTCTAGGCAACCTGTTCTGGTGCCTCACCATGCTCTATCTAAATCTACCCTTCTTAAACTTAAAATGATTACCCCTTGTCTTATCACAACGTGCCCTTGTAAAAAAATCCCTCTCCAGCTCTCTTGTAGGTCTCCTTTTGGTATTGGAAGGCTGCTATAAGAGAGACTTTATGAGAGACTATATAAGACTTTATGTCATGTTACTACTGGATGATGTGAAAGAGAAGTGCTGAAATTGGGGCTTCAGTTTACTGTTCATCATGCCTTAGTTGGCATGCAAAGGTGGTAGATCATAAAGCAAATTGCCATTCTTTGGTAGAAAAAAAAATAAGTTCTAATATTATACAGTTACTGTCTGTCCAGGCTCGCAAAAAACAAGCATTCTGTATTATTTGTTGAATATATATTTGGGATATGTTGTATTCCTTTTTGTGATAGAATCACTGTTGTACCTCTTGGAATGACTTAAGAAGGAAGTATTCTCTTGATGTACAATTCCCTGGTATGATGGCTTAATAAACAGGCTCTGAAAATATCCTGTAAATATTCCTATTCATTTCATGAAAAAATAAATAAACCATATGGACAGACAAGAAAAAAAAAGTCAAGTATTGTGTTAGAAATTGCATGTGTTTTTGAAAGTTATAAATCTAGGACTTGTTATAAATCTAGGACCACTTTCAAACAGCTTAAACTCCAGTTAAATTTTTGAGCAGTAGTGCTCTCTACTAACAAGGCACCTATGAAGGTCTAGGGTTGGCCAATGGGAGACAACAGGCCCAGGGATTTAGGCAAAATTTACATCTATAAAGCAAATTTCAGAAAATGTTCTAAGAAGCAAATCCAATTGCAGTGCAAGCTACAACTCAACAGATTATGTGCCCTATGCTTCACTATGAGAAAGTTGTCTGAAGAGCAAACATTTCTGGTGAGAGCAGAAGTTAAATGAATGGTACATATATATGCATACATATACACACACACATATATATGCTAAGGCTTTTGGGAAGCACATTTTGGATCCTTTTTTTTCTTTAAAGATCAAATGCTGTTTTAAGATTTTGGACTATGACTTTTTGATTATCTTATTAAAATAAAAAAAAAAGAAATTAAAAGTGTTGTTTTAAAAAATATGTCAAATGTTTTGTTTAAAAGGTATCATAAAAAAGTATTCAGTGTCTTCAAATAAGGAATTTCATTAAACAAAGAAATATGAAACTAAAGTATTATGACCTTTTTATTCTCCCTAGCCAGTCCCCATTTCTGGCTGAATTTATTAGTTGATTTGATTCAAAGTTCCCTAGTTCCAGTTCTCCCATAGCTAATTTACTCTACACCAAAGCTTATTTGCCCAGTTCTGAAGCCAGCCTTAAATCTCACCTTTTTTGAGGTGACTAAATTTCTAAAAGTTGCAAGACTCAGAAAAGGTAGTTTGGTAAAAGACTCTGCTCTCAAAGACTGTATTTTTGTCTTCAGAAGAAAAAATATTGATGCTGCGATGCCTAGTCAGTGTTGTATAGGCAGTGGTAGTCAGTGAGTACAGTTAATATGTTGTAATAATATAATATTTCATATCCTGACCTTTGAAAATTGCTGTCATGTATATCCTACACATAGTAAATCTGTTTCACAAAGGTTGGAAGAGTTTCTGAAACATTTTGTTAGATATTAATGTGTGTTTGAGAAAAATGGAGAGAGAGATTTTATGGAAAAGAATTACATTTTCTAGGAACACTTAATTTTTTTTTTGCTTTGATATTAAAAATAAAGTGTTTAAAGGGGCTTAAGTTTTTTCCATTCCAAGAAGTGAAAAGCATTAAGGGACTGGAGCATCTCTCTTATGCAGAAAGGCTGAGGGAGCTGGGCCTGTTCAGCCTCAAGAAGAGATGACTGAGAGAAGACATCATCAATCTCTGTCAAAATCTGAAGGGAGGGTGTGGAGAGGATGGATCCAGCCCCTTCTCAGTGGTGCCAAGCAATAGCACAAGGAGCAATGGGCAGAAACCGATGCACAGAAAGTCCCACCTGACTATGAGGGAGAACTTTACTGTGCAGGTGGCCGTGCACTGGAACAGGTTGCCCAGAGAAGTTGTGGAGTCTCCCTCACCGGAAATATTCAAGATCCATCTGGACACTATCCTAGTGCTCTAGGAACAACCCTACTTGAGCAAGCAGCTTGGACCAGATAAGCCACTGTGGTCCCTTCCCTGGGAGTGGGGCATTACCCATTTGTATGCCTGTGAATCATAGAATTCACAAAATCTCTGAATCTACATCCCTTCAAAGTGTTAACATACTTTGAGACTCAAAAAACAAAGCTAGATTTTACAGGATGTTACCGATCATAATAACCCAGAACATAATTTCCCACAAAGTTACAGCATTTGGGTTCAATTTAATCCAATGCACGATATTTGTGACTGTTATAACCATCATCCCTTTACTGCATGGCATCCAGCATGGATATTGTGCTTTTACATACAACATGGTTTCTGCCTGTCACCTGTAGCCCATCCTGGAGTGGTTCAGCCCAGAAAGTCTCCTCTTGTGTTAGGTAGGTCTTGTCTCAGTTTCCCTGTACACATCTGGTCATTTCTTTGTAGCTGATCCATGCAAGGGAAGCCAGGTAATCTTAATGCCATTCTTCCATTGTGATTCCTAAAAACAGAGAGGAGGCAAAGCAAAACAGTGCTGTAGAAATGAGTTTTCAGGGATATATTCTATCAGCTCATCCCTGAGGTGCCTTAGAGTCTCACTCTGCTCTCTGCTTTCAACTAATGTAGCTGGATAATTATTTGTATTAATTAATGATACTATTAATATTTATTATTATTTTGGCTGCATGTGCAGAATGTATTACATTTGATGATTAAAAAAAGTCTTTTACCATCTTTTTCATATTGATAAAAATAATGTTTGATTCCAAAATAACTGAAAGTGAGTTAGTGGCAGAGGTACTACATGGAAGTGTCACTGCAACAATCCTCACAGAGGAGAAATGATAATTAAATGTCTTTCAAACACTAGGATCCAAGACTCAGAATAGCTTAGTTTAAATGCTGCACCTCCTGAAGCCCACTATAAAGTATTTATAGGATAGAGACTGAAAGGTATTCAAACTAAGCACTGACAGTCTAAAGTAAATGAAAATAATTAAAGGAAGAAGTATAGTGTATAGCACAATTTATAGAAAGGATAAAAATAGGTGAGGATCAATATATACACTAAATTACATTACATTGGTGACTATTTAACATCTTGTGTCTGTCATGTATTTGCTTTATTTACTGTGAAAGCTAGAAAGAAAAATGATCATAAAATATTTAAGAGTCAATGTAAATGGAAAAAATGTTTTCCCAAGGTAATGGACTCCTCCAGCTATTAGGCAATGAAGCAAAGTAGAAACATTTATTTTCCAGGCAGAAGGCAGTGCTTCTGAGATAAATTTCTATGATAATGAACATAAGGCAGACATTCACTATAATGAATCCAGAGGTATCTGGTTTTGCCCAGAGAGCTCTGAAAGAGCAGGGATGGCTGTTCTGCACAGCCTGGCTGTGGTGCCCAAGCCCCATTTCCCACCCCAGTTCTGCTGGGCTCCGTGTGCTCAGTGTCCATCTCCAGCAGCGTGTTGGCTCCTGGAGACTGGTGCTGGCTGAGAACATATGTTTCCTTTCCTGAAGTGATGTTTGCAGCATGAGGGGCAGGCTCTGACAGACTGCTTTTACTGCACAAATGTCCTTTATTTGTTTCCTATGAATGAAAACGTTTGCAAAGGAAGAGACTCTAACCCTCTTTCCCAATGATTTTTGTAGGTGACATTGCTTTCTCCCCCAGTTATTTTTTTATGCAACTGCTGCCCACCTGCCCGTTTGCTTCAGAAGAGTATTTCCCCTCAACCTTCCAAACACCCCTTCAGACAGGCTTTTAATCCCCCTCCCTTGTACATCTCCTGTGCTTTACTCTGGGCACAATCAGCACTTTGTTTTCCTGCTGACTTCTCACAGTTTAATTCTCAGTATCTTGCAGTCTCAAATTTAATGTATATTTGACCGTACAAAACATTTGAAAAATACCCTGACTTCCCCACCTTTCTTAGCACTTTCTCTTTCTTTAATATTTGTTCAACATTTTAACATTATTTTAATGAATTATCATATTTAAATACCTTTGGCTAGGTTTTAATTTTTTTAAACATCTGAACACATATTTCTTCATCAAGTTAAAAAATATTTGCTTTTGCCTTAGTAGTAATTTCTTTCCAATCCTTCAGGCAAACAGTCACTAGCCTGAAAATGTAAATTGGTATATGTGTTTTTGATTTTTTAAATAAATATTTCAGTGGGATATTGTCACTAGAATGCATTAGAAGTCAAATAAATAAGGAAATGCAACCTGGTGATACTTTTAAAGATATGCAGGATTAACTTGAGAAAGTCAGAATTAAATAAAAGTTTTTGTCACTCTGAGCACTAGCTCAGATCAGGCTCAACTTCCCAAAACTTCCCCTTGTGATTTGAAGTATATGTACCTGATACTTGGACTGTTTGATCTTAAAATGTCACTGAGGCTATTTGTGCCGGGTCATATCACTTCAAATGAAGTATTTATACTCTTCTCCCTCCTTTCCTCTTATCTGATAGGTGGATAGCTCTGCTAGTGCCAAATGTAAAGCCATTAAACACCCCTTCTTCTCTTATCTTAAATCACTGCTTTCCTAAATTGATACTATTATCTACTTTAAAAAATGGCTATTGTGGATACAAATATATAATAATAGTAGGTATAAACACTTCTTGACTTCCCCAAAGTGCTGTTAACACTTAACAGTTTCATTACCATTGCTCTTTTTTATGGGCACAGTTAATAAATACAGAAATACCTGGGGACTCTCCCTACGTCTGTGTTCCAATTCTGTGTTTGATAGCAATCACTCAACTTACGTTAAAACATTTCATGACAATAATAGGACTCAGGCATCAGCTTAGGCAACTTTAGGAGTCAACTTTTCAGTATTTTGTGGTCAGATTTGTTTGATTCAATCTTATTTGCCATGTGAAGATTTATGAGCATTCACATGACAGATGCAGGTACCTGACCTGGCTCTGCCTGCCCAGGGTCAGATCTTGGAGCATTGGGTAGCAGGGATGTAGGAAGAGCTGGGGTAGCTGCATGCAAGCCAGGTGGTGATTTGGAGAAATGTGTTGTAGCTGTAGTGAGGTGAGTCTATGCTATTTGCAGGTACTGGATGAGAAATCTGTTCAGCACTGCTGGTCATAGCATGGATTTGCCACCTCAGGTCTCAGTGAAGTTGGAGAGAGTGCTGTTTGGTGAATTGCATTTGGTGCAGGCACTGAAACATTCAGGGGGGTTAAACCAACAATATCCCCATCTAGCTGAAGGCAATAAAAAAGTGCAGAAAGGTGAATGTTCTGGAAAACTACTGCAGTCTGATATAAGGCATGTTGCATTGCTATGCTTTCCTTAAAAAGCAGGAATTTACACATGATTGTCTAATTTGGACCTTTAATTTAAATTTGAACCTGTGTTTGCATATTTTCCTCTCCTATCATTTATGACTCACCCCTTTTAAACATAGTAATGTGCCCTTAGCCCTAGATGAAATCAACTTTCTTGACTGGCTGAAAATCAGAAGTATAATAAACCAAATAATTTCTTAATTATGATTAATATCTGTACAACAAAGAACTCAGTGAGTTGAAGATCATCACACAAATAAGTAGAAAGAGAAGGTCTCCGTATACATGCTATCTTTATTTAAGAAAAAGAAATCTAAACTACACTAGAGGTCACTGCAGGTGAACCTTAGAAATTCCAAACCTCTGAATTCATTTACAGGAAGCTCAGGAAACTAATGTAGACTGCTGTAGTCACCCTTAACTCTTATTTCAAAATTTCCCTCCATTTAGGTAGGGGAAAAAAAAAGGAAAAATCAGTTCAGCTCTTGCAGACATATTATTGTCTGACAATATTTCAAAAACTGTGCAGACTGGAAATATCTACATGAGGGAGAGCAAAATTTAAAACCAGTCATTGTAGTCCCAGGCTAGAACTTCTTTTCCTAAGGGACACAAGGGATAGCCAGCAAAGGGCCCCCAGATGACAGAGTAAACACTGCTCTGCAGCTCCTTATAGACTATAGGTCATTTGTTTTGTACTACTGTGGTCATGCTTATTATTTCCACGGTGCCCAGGAGGCCTAAGCAAGGGTGAAAATCCTATTCTGTACCTCTAAACAGCTACTTGGAAAGACAACTCCAGTTTCAGAAAACTTCGTGAGAAGAGATTGTATTTATGAGTAAGGTTGTTTTCAATAGTGACGGTAAGCATACTCAAACATACTCTCACAAATACAACATTATTCAACTAAAAAAGATGTTTTCCAGGTAAATAAAGAAACATGTATATTCATCTCAATATAGGAAGCCATAAGTGTCTATTTCCTGCTTCTGAAAATTCAGCTCTATGTACATGGAAGTGGAAAACAACAGCTGGGAGGGAGGGAATTTGGAGTATGAAAGAACACCAGACCCAGCTGTAGATTTGCATTCTTTGACATCTGGTACTGAGTAGACACCAGGGAATTCTGTGACAACATGAGATTTTCTACATCTGTCAGCTAAATCTAGCAATTCTCTTTGGGACAATTGCATGGATGAAGTTGATCTCAGAGAGCTGTTTTAAGCCAGAGAAAATAAAAGAAGAGAACTATATCTGATTCGGACCCTCAATTCACAGAGCTGGCAGGTTGCATGAATTTGAATCACACATCTGTTCTGCAAGAATTTGCAAGATAGCTTCCATAAAATACCAACATACTTAATTTCAGGAGTGCTGTAACTTGGGGCCACTAAAGCCTTTAGGTGAATAATGAAAGGGGTCAAGAGTGTGTGTGTATGTGTGTGCACACATGTATGTGGGTAATTCAATTAAAGGACAAAAAAACCTATGGAATTTTAAAAATGGACTTTCAACACTTCTCTGAAGATTATTGGAAAATCATACTAAATCTAGATACTCAAGGAAAAGAAGGGTTGTGACCACATGAAGTAATCCCCTGATCTGAAGTAATCCTGCCCTTACCTTTGTACTTTTACCTCATTCCAGTACAGCTGACTTTTTTTTTTTGAGATGAGAAAAAAATCTTGTGCCTTGTGTCAAACCAGTTTGTGGTTTACATGCAAACAAAGGAGCCAGAGTTTGAGCACCAAAGACATTTCACGTCATTGCACATTGTAAATCCTCGTGTGCTCTCTTGTCATTGACATTATATAGTGTTTGACACTACACATTGTAAAACATCACTGCCAAATGAATCAGATCACTAATTCATGGAACCTTACTTTAATCTCTGCTTCGCAGTAATTACCATTCTTAAGAAGGGAACTGTTTAATTTAACGGGATTCTTCTTCGTGTGCCACCACGATAAACACACACCTCGTATGAAAGCATTTAACCTCCCTTCCTCACAACCCTGGATAACCAGGGGTGGGTGTAGACAGGGCAGACAGTGGTGCTGTGAAGTCTGTGGCTGTGACCTTTCCACCTCAGACATCTGAGAGCAGACACTGCAGCAGCGCTAATGAAAGTGCCCTTTCCCGATGAACTCAGGCTTCACAGTCCCTGCCATGGTATGTTGCATAATCTGGGATGATGTAAAAACGATCTCCAGTGCAGAAGATGAAATAAGTCTCCTTCCTTCCCTCCCCCCTTCCTTCCTCATCTTCCTCTCAGATAGGCTGCTTGAATTGCTTTTGTTTTGGGATGACCCTTGTTCCAAGTGATTTCTACACCAAAAGGAAAGCAAAGAGCTTTTCACAGCCTCTGCCGGTAGATTGTGTGCGTGGACTCTTCAGATATAAATCAACAGGACTATTTCTATGCTGTTGTCTAGTCCCCATTATCTGCACACAGTAATCAAATTTAAGCCATTTTCAGATACAGTGATTGAACAAGTTATTGTGTTAGAATGTTGTTCTTTTAATGACAAGTGCCATTGTGCTATTGACATGAATATATGAAATACTCTGAACTGCTGTGGCTCCCAGTTGTCTCTTCGCAAAGTAATCTTTGTGCTACACATGGGGTGGGAAATGTTTCTGTAATACAGCCCCTGACTCCTTTAATTATGGCTTATTACCCTGTGAAGGAAAAAAGCATCTAAAGCTCTTAAATACCATATTAATAACAGCTATAAATGTAGATATTACCTTAGCAGTGCTGTAATGGAGTCTGGTGTGCTGAATAAAAGTCCACAATTTTCTAAAAATATACTGCTGTAACTGTGAAACAGACACAGGTGGGAGCTTACCAGGAGGAAATAGGCTTGGTTGACAACTTGTGGCTGACAAATGTTAAAATCCAATTTCTGAGAAATTCTCAGTTGGTTACAAATCAGGCATGAGAGAAACTTTGCTCCCTTGAGACAACTGCCAAGGTTTTGCTCTGGATATAGATGCAGTTCCTTAAAAACAGAATGTATTTACAGCCTCTAAGATACCTGCTATTTTTAATAATGATTCTCAACAAGATAACAAATATTTTTTGTTTCTATTAGAAGGTGTTGGTATGTCTGTGTGGCTTTTTGTGTGTCCATGTGAATGTAACCCTTGCACATACTATGCAACCTGTGGGGGCCACAGCAGTTGGTGTTCAAGTCATGTAATCAATTAAGTCCAGGCTACCCTAAGGCACAAGTCCCAGGGTGTGCACCTATCAACCTTTCTAAAACTGGTCACTAGTTTACAACACTGACACGCCTAAGCAAGGGACTGACATTAACCTCATGGTAGATTTAAATCATTCCAGGCAGTCTGTTTTGAATTTCCAAATGTGCCGTACTGTTCTAATGAGTTAATTCATTTGGTATCCATTTCCTCCTGTCAGCTGCTTTTGGAAAATAAATTGTGCATTGTTATCTTAGCCTTGTCTATCCTATTAATGGTTTAGGAAATGCAGCTGAAGATTATCTGGAGTTTTCTGTGGCAGAGGTTGACCTGTGACAATGTAATGATCAATCACATCTTGAAGGAGAAACTGCAAAATCATTATTCATTTTGTTTTCTGTCTGCAGTGCAGTTTTTTAAGAAAATGTTTTCCACCATTTGTGCAGAGGGGTAAAAACAAAACTGTTGTCCAGAATTTTTGAAAAACATCCATTTCAGTGTTTAAATGTCATCCACCCAATGAGGGTGGATATAGCAATATACTACATATTCCCCATTTCCCAGCAGTACTTTAGAAGTCTTCTGTGTTGCCTTCTTGTTTGGTGTTAGTGATTATATTGGCAATACCCAGATGGTTTCAGGTGTTTTGTGGTGCCATGTTAGGCTAGGTGTGAGTGGGGATGGATGAAGTGCTCCCAACCCCACAGCATCTGACAGTGCCAGACTCACAAATGAGCATTGTCCAGAAGCACCCTGGCATCCCCCAAATACTCATCTCCAGCTCCCTGACACAGCCTTCACCTGTCAAATCCTGTCCCCTGCTTCCCAACACATGTTAAAGATGGCAGTACTTGTATCTTCTAATTCACTTTGGTGAGAGGCACTGCTTTTAACTGGTCCTGCCTGAGTTTAGAAAACAAAGCCACCCAGAGGGTTTCTGATTCCTGTTGAAGAGCTGGAAAAAGTCCCACAAGAGACAGTTCTATTAATCTATTAGTTGGCAACGGTACCCTTCCCCGCTCTTTCCAATCCTACCATCACTTCCTAAAGCTCACCATTTTTCTTTACACATCTTCCTCAGTTTCCTAGCAAGCATTTCAAATCTGGTATTCTATGATTATCCCAGCAACTAATTTTTAGAAATGCCTAGGTATCTTTGCTCACTGGTGTTCTGGCTTTGTTGCCCATGTCAGCTTTTTGCACTGCGCTGTGTGCTAACCCCACTGCAGCACACAGCACAGTGTTACTCGTGCCTACACTCTCCCTTCTCTCCAACCACAATTAGATCATCTCAAAATATCTGTACTGCTCAGAGGCTCTAGATCTTATGTGAGGGTTCACAGATTAATTTAGCACAACTAGTTTATCTTGGGATTTAAACAAGCTACTATTTTAACAGCCCTGAATCTTTTTGGCTGTCCCTGTGCTGAAGTCCTATGCCTCCCATAGGATCTGTGTGAATAAAAAGTGTATAAAAAGAAAAAGAAGCACAAAACTCTTAGCCTTTCAGCCCTTCATTTCCCTGTGACTTTCAGACAGTTCTGACTTGCACACTGGAGAGACTCAGAGTTATTTTTTATGAGAAACAGATTGAATGCACAGGTTTTCATTGATCTCAGTGCAAGTGAAGTTCACCTCTCTGAAGAATCCCCAAAGAGTCTAACATATGGTGCCAGGAATAGTCAGGACCTTGTACTTGAATCTGTTTTCTCCTGCACTTCCTCTCTCCTCAGCATGTGGTGGAAAGACCTCTTTATTTTCCCTCATTATGCTTTTCATTGCTGCAAATGGCTTTGACCATTTTAGCCTTACTTTAACTTCAGCCACCGAAGTGGAACCCTGAGTTGCCCTTTAATCCTGAACTGAGGGCTGAGTGGGAACAGAAGCTGCTTACACAGTAGTGAGGAAATCCATTCTCTGAGAAGGAATTCTCTACAGCCTCACATGGCACTGCCTGAGCACAATCCTCACCAGCAATGATGTGATATACAAATCTGAGCTGGGCCAAACAACTTGCACCCTGTGCACATCCGAATTTCCATTTTCTCAGGGTGTTCCACAGTGAGCATAAAAAACCTTTCCTCTGGAGGTGCTGGTGACTCTTGGATGGCTCTGTGTACCTTGTGTGGCCTGCATGTGCCTTGCCTGGCTTTTTACTGGTGTCTGTGGATAGCTCATACTTCCCCTGGTGCTGAAGAGCTGCAGCTGTGCAGCTGCACAATACTCCAGGGAGAAATGGACCACAGTTTGATGTTCATAAATAGCCTCTCAAATCCAAGATCTGTGAAAGAAAATGCTGTCAGTGCTTCTATTTCAATTTTATCCTTACTTTTTAAAAATTATAACAATAATAAAAAATATCCTGTGTTCTCTGTCACAAAAATTGGTGAAGTCCCAGTGGAGTCTGGGCAATTGCATCAAATATGCCAGCACAGATTTTGGCCCATGAAGGGAAAAGAAGTCTCAATAATGTTATACTCTCAACACAAATATTTATTTTTCTTATTGCCAGTACCAAAAGATAATTTTCACTGTTCAGAACTCCAACTGCTGTTTTTACAACCAACAATATAGCTTTTAAATAGAAAAATAGAAAATATACAATCACAATTTACAATAAAGGTATGATTTTAGCCTTAATTTTTGTGTGAAAAATTACCAAACTAAATTTCAGATAGCATTTTATTATGTGCAAACCACTGTTGATATAATAACTTCTATTTTAGGTTGCTAGCAATGAAAAGAACAATGTGACCCATTTAAAAACTGGCTCACAGAAAAATATCAGCAAGCCATTTATCTTTTCTGTTTAATTTTGGTGATAAGCACCTTTTGATGGAAACATTTCTTTGTTACAAAACTAACAGTAGCACAGGATATATTTGACCATAACACATGTGCTTTGCAGTGGTACTAAGAAATGGACTTTCTGTTTGTTGCCGATTGTTTGGAAAATAAGTAAAAAAAGGGAAAATTCTCACCTTTGAATTCTTCAGCAAATGGAGCCTGATTTTTGAAATCTCTGATTAAGAGGCAAATCACACTCACACAGCTGGATTTCTGCAATGGCTGGATACAGCTAGACAGAATCAATCCAAGAGGGCGCTAGAGTGTCTTGAAGGACAGTAACATAAAAATAATATTACAATAATAATAATAATAAATTTTCTGATACAGGTGGCTGAGGAGGTGGAGAGGAGATGCTCTGCAGGATCTGATTTTCACAAATGAAGATGAACTGACTGGGAATCACAGAATCACTAGGTTGGAAGAGACCTTCAAGATCATCGAGTCCAACCCATACCCTAACACCTCAACTAAACCATGGCACCAAATGCCACATCCAGCCTTTTTTAAAACACATTAAGGGATGGTGACTCCACCAGCTCCCCAGGCAGACCATTCCAATACTTTTGTAAAGAACTTTCTCCTATTATCCAACCTATATTTCCCTTGGCGCAGCTTGAGACTGTGTCCCCTTGTTCTGTCAGTTGCTGCCTGTTGAAAGAGACCAAGCCCCACCTGGCTACAGCCACCTTTCAGGGAGTTGTAGAGAGTGATACCGTCACCTCTGAGTCTCCTTTTCTCCAGGCTGAATAACCCCAGCTCCCTCAGCCATTCCTCACAGGGTTTGTGTTCCAAGCCCCTCACCAGCCTTGTTGCCTCCTCTGGGTGCGCTCAAGCGTCTCAATGTCCTTCCTAAACTGAGGGGACAGAACTGGACACAGCACTCAAGGTGTGACCTCACCAGTGCTGAGTACAGGGGAAGAATGACCTCCCTGCTCCTGCTGGCCACACCATTCCTGATACAGGCTGTTGGCCTTCTTGGCCACCAGGGCACACTGCTGGCTCATGTTCAGCTGGCTGAACAGTACCCCCAGGTCCCTTTCTGCCTGTGGCACTGTCCAGCCACACCAGCCCCAGCCTGTAGCACTGCAGGGTGTTATTGTGGCCAAAGTGCAGGACTCAACACTTGGACTTGTTAAACTTCATCCCACTAGACTCGTTCCAGGTCTCTCTGCAGAGCCCTCCTACCTTCCAGCAGATCAACACACGCTCCCAGCTTAGTGTCATCTGCAAATTTACTAACGAAAGACTCAATTCCCTCATCCATGTAATCAATAAAAGTATTGAACAGAACTGGCCCCAGCACAGACCCCTGAGTGTGAATGCCAGCAGCAGGTGGAACTCAGGATCCTGAGAGAAAACAGCAATTTAACAACCATGGACATCAGGAAAGCAAACAATGGGACCTCCTTGGAAGAATGCCTTGTGACACTGTCTTGCAGAAGAGAGGAGGAGTTCAGGAGGGATGACTGGTTTTCAAGGATCGCCTCTTCCAGACTCAAGAGTTGTCGATCCCCACCTGCAGGACATAAAACAAAGGTGGGAGGAGACCTGCATGGATGAGCAGTAAGCTCAAAGGTAAAAGAGAAACATTCAAGAGGTGGAAGTAGAGTTAGGTGATATGGGAGGAATATAAACACTGGCCAAGCATGCAGGGATCAGGTTAGTAAAGTCAAAGCCCACTTGGAGTTGAATCTAGCTAGAGACGTGAAGGGCAAAAAGGGAGGGTTCTACAGGTAAATCAGCAGCAAAAAGCAGACTGGGCAAAATGTTGGCCAACTGCTGAACAGGGCAGGCAACCTGGTGACAGAAGATACAGAATAGACCAGTGTACTCAGTGCATTGAGTCTCTACTCATTTGTCTCTACTGGTAAAACTGACTTTCAGGGATCTCAGGGATCTCCATGTGTCCCTAAGAGACATTGAAACATCTGGAATAAGCAAGAATTGCCATTGTTAGAGAAGGACCAGATTAGGGAACACTTACACAGCCAGAATGAACAAAGTCAATCTGATGGGATGCTACCACAAGTGCTGAGGGAGCTAATGTCACTGCAGGACCTTTCTTGAAATGTCATCAGGGAAGGGTCCTGAAGACTGGAAGAAAGCCAATGTCACTCCTTCCTTTAAGAAGAGACTACAGATTGGTTGGAGCAGTGTACGTTGTTATCTTCAGTTTAGAAAGGTTTTTGACACTGGCAGCTGTAACATCCTTCCTGATAAATCAGCGATGTACAGAGTAGATAACAGGACTGAGTTGGACTGAAAATCGCCTGAACTACTGGGCTGAAAAGACTGTGATCAGCTACACAAAGTTCACCTGCAGGCCACTCACCAGAGATGTACACTGGAGATCGGTGTTGGGGCCAAAAGTTTTTTAGCATCTTCATAAGATATCTGGACAATGGGACAGACTGCTTCCTTAGCAAGTTTATAGATGATAGAAAACTGGAATGAGTGGCTGCTATACTAAATGTTTGTGACTGGAGAAACATGCTGAGAAAAACCTCCTGAAGGTCAGAAAAGGGAAATACTAAGTCAAAGGAACCCGTAGAACTGCAGGTACCCATAAAAGCTGTGGGGTCAACCAGCTGAGAAGCAGCTTGAATACAAAGGGCCTTCTGGGCTTCATTTGGAAGAGAGTTGCCAGCAGGTCAAGGGAGGTAATCTTGCCCCTCTACTCAGTCCTGCTGAGTCCACACCTGGAGTTCTGGGTCCTGTTCTGGGCTGTCCAAGGCAAGAGAGATGGTGAGCTACTGGAGAGAGTCCAGTGCAGGGCCAAAAAATGGTTAAGGAACTGGAGTGTCTCCCCTAACAGGAGAGGCTGAGATAATTGGGGTGATTGAGCCATGAGATAAGAAAGCTCAGGGGGATCTCATCAGTGTGAATAAATAACTGGTGGAGGTGATTGAAAAGGATGGAGTCAGGATCTTTTCAGTGGTGCCTAGTGACAGGACAAGAGTCAATAGAGCAAATGAAACACAGGAAATTCCACTTAAATGTAAGAAAAAAAAAATTCTGTGAGAGTGGTTTAACACTGGCACAGGTTTCCTGGAGATGTGGTGGATTCTCCATCCTTGAAGATATTCAAAACCCAATGAGTTGTGATCTTGAAAATCTGCTTTAATCTGACCCTGCTTTGAACAGGGGGTTTTGACTAGTTGGTTTCTAGAGGTACTTTCCAACATCACCCATTCTGTGAAATTATGGCTTATATAATAAACCAAAAAGTGTTGGCTCTGTAGGAAGACCCATGTCACAGTCTGGATGCACAGCTCTCTTCTGCTGCTAAGAGGTTCTGTTGGAAAGAATTACTGTATAAATCTGCAGGATGTAAGTGCACGTAAGATCCTGACACCCAGGGAGAGAGCAGGGACCTTTTGGCACCTGATTCTGGGGTAGCTGGGGGATGCTTTGCTGCTCCTCACCAGCTGCATTCCCTGAAGGCTGGGCTTTCCCATCCCCAGTAGGGATCACAGTCAGCATGACAGCCTTGGTCCATCAGTCTGCTGGAGAGCAGGAGCGAGATGCTGGTGGGGAACAGCTGGCTCTGCTGGCATTGAGGCACCTGGGGAGCCCTTCTCTCAAGGAGAAGCTGCAGCTGATTTTTCCAGCCTACTTTCTAGACCTTTTGTGCTGATCTCACAAAGCACAAAGGGAATAGAGAAGGCTTGGGAATATGCGTGAAAAAATATCTCCCCCAGCCTTTTACATACTGAAGAGAAGGAGTATGTAATAGTATGACTTTTGTACCAGTTCCATAGAGATAAAACCACTTTGGAAAGCAGCTTTCTCATTGTTTAGGAAAACTAATTTTTTTCCCCAGGTTTGGATTAGACAAAGTAATTTTATTTTCTCTCCAACTTCCTATTAGTGTTATGACTATTATCAGCAATGAATTGTTTTGAACACCAAGCATAAGAAGAAAGGTATACTATTTTTTTCCCCATCATCCTTTTACTAATAAATTTCGGCCTAGACCACTTACTCCATTTATGATTAATGCATTCATGAGTCTTATTTTCAGTAGCTATGAAAAAATACATTTTAAAGCAAATTGAGGTAGGTGATATCTTCTCTAGTGCATTTTTAATGTATGAGAGATTGTAAGGACTGGAAAAGCATTCTGTGTTCTACAATACAATTTGACAATTAAAAAAAACCCAAAAAAACAAGAAAACCCAACAAAACAACCCAATAAAGAAGAAAGTAAGATAAAAACAAGATAACAGAACCTATGGGAGAGTGAAAGATACTGCCATGCTATTAGTGTCTAGTTAGCTAATTTTATTGGGATTTCCAGCATATGGAAGATGAATATGATAACTGGTGGGGTTATGAAGATGTTGTGATATTAATAAGAATGTAATTCCATAAGAAATTGTCTTGTGATTTATATCTAATAATATTACTGAAATGAGGCTAATGAAGGCAATCAATCCTATATAATACATTTTTGTAAATCTGATTCTCAAAGCATTTCTGATAGAAAGAGGATAGATTTATCTTCTCCCGGCAATCCCTGCTGACATGAGAACTCCCACTGAAATCAATTGACAAGCAGACAGGGGAGTAAATAAACCTCTGTGGATGCACTTCTGCTCTGCCTTGCTTCTGTAGCTCCTCTCTCATGACAATGTCCTTAGAGTCACATTTTCTGTAAGAAAACTGCTCCAGTGCATCTGGAGTACAGTCTCAGCCCTTACTGCTCTACTAAGGAACTCTGCCTGCTATGAAAGGTGCCTCTGCTCTTGCTGACTTGGGTACACATCACAAAGTCCTTTGCTGTGCTATACCAGTCTCTCCAGACCTTTGGGTATTTATGCAATTAGCTGGTCTACACTGCACCCCCTGCTGCTTGGCTTTACTGATATTACACTAATTCATTGTATTTCCCCAATCTTTAGGAACACTGCAGACTGCAGTGCATGCTTTCCCACCCCAGCCTCCCCTTCTCTGAGCAACTGAAATAAGCTAGATTTAGCAGATTCTTGAAAGTATACAGACACTTATTTCCCTCTTTGTTCCCTTCCTTGTCTGTTTCACTGCCCATTTTCCTTGGAAAGGAATTTATAATGTGATTTATAATATGTATCTTTATAGCATTTGGAAGAACACCTATTTCTTCAGAGAAATGTCATGGGATATATTTAAAAACACAGAAATTTTAGAAATCTGGCACTGCTATGCATGAAGTACAGACTCATAGCTCTACTTATGACAGGATATCTACAATGAAATTACTAATCTTGTGAATAATTTTGTGGATGTTAAAGTATGACCTCTGTTCTAGGTAGACTGCGAAGAGAAGCTCCCAAATGCATTTATCTCCTCATGCCCAACACCTTCCTCTTCAAGATTCTGGGAATGGACATTCTAGCAGAGGTTTCTGTCTCTGTCACCAGGCTTATGTAAGTCAATGGCAATAACCTTTTTGATGTCAGTGAGGCAGGACAAAATCTTGTGTAAACAGCCAGCGCTCACATCTTTCCTCATCTCAAGAACCTTGCTGACATCTGACTTAACACCTTAGATATCCTCCTCATTCAAATACTTAAGTAAGCCCAGATATGTGACAGCAAGGAGGTGTAATGATGAAGAAAAGAATGTGAATATAAGGTTGGATTAAAGGTGTAGTGCTATAGACAAGATCATAACATCTATTTTTCTGGGCAAGATTTTTCTATATCTCAGTCCAAGCAGCTGCTGAGGCAAGCACTGTGAAACACAGGAGATTAGGGGCAAAAATATATTTGAACCATCAGATGCTTGGAAAAACTAGAGTCTTATCTGAGCTTGGTGAGAACCTGAGAAATTACATGGACTGGAGAAACACTAGTGACACAGCAAACAAGGGAATGGCTACTGGTTTCAAAAGAAAAGCAGCTGATTATATTTTGTCAGAAAAGGAAAGATTTTAGTCCTGACTGGCTTTTTGTGTTTGAGGTTACTTTGAAAACCACTTAGCACAGAGACGATTAGATCCTGGCACTGTCGTGCTGTCATCACTGTAAATTCATTAATGTTTCACTGAACTGTTTTCTAATGCCATTGGACTGCCCCATGTCACATGTGTTGAGTCTATGAATGCTCTCTTTGTCTCCCTATGTAGCAAGGAAGGTGAAAGGCACTGGAATTGAACTCATTCTTCAAGCAGAGAATCTTTGCAATCATAAAGTCAGTCCCTTCAGCTTAACATTCATTGCCTTCTTTCTCATTTGAAAACAGATGTCAGCACAAGGAGAAGACAGGTGCAGAGTGCCTCTTTCAGCTGCTTTTGAAGGAAAGCAGGAAGCGAATAAGTCACAGGGAGCCGTGCTGTTTGGATCTTTAGAAAGCATTTATATCTTCTAGATACATTCCTGCTAATGAGGGTGTGAGATGCCAGCTCTTTGGAAGTTAGAGCGTGCACTCTCATCAACTCTGATGGATGCAGTGTGTATGGGAATATAATTTAAACATGAGGATATGGCGAATGATTTATTAAGTTACCATAGAAAGTATTTAAGGAAAAAAGTCTAATACTAGAAAAAGTGTCTGGCATAATTGAAAGCTATATAAACTACAAAATTTGTTATATACTGCAAACCCCGAAATGGATGCTCTCCATACACTGCAGCAGTGTCTGAAAATGCATATAAATACCCTGAATAGTAGCTGTAAAATATTACAGTTTACAATGGCCAGACTCCTGAACCTAATGAAGGCCACAATCTGATTGTTGTCAATCGTATTATTGCTGTTAAAGCCAGCAGCAATGTTATCTGAGACCACACTATGTTTGGGTGTGTGGTGAGAATTTGACTACTGCCATTTTCCCCTTCGGCAATCCAACTTCCACACAAAATAGTGTCCTTTTTTAATGAGGGCAGGATCAGACACAATATGATCCATGGTGTCTACAAGATGCCAGACTGAGGGAAGCAGAAAAGAATAAACAGCACTATAGCCTCTCTCTCTTCTCTTTCCACAACTATCAGGTTTGATGTGGGCGGAAACACGCTATTCTTTGTGAAGAGCTGGCACAATTTGCCCTCATTAGCAAAGCATGCCCACTTTTTTTTGCCATTCTTGCTGTACCTCATTTGAAACACCACACTGCAGGGATTTTACAGTGTCTGGGATTTTAACTATGAAAGGAGAAGTTTACAAGGAAAATGTCTGCAGCTTCCTGGGCTTGATGCACTGCATTGTCTGGCATGGATTTCACTTTCCCTGTGACACTGAAAAAGCACTGCCACAGAACAACTTGCTTTGATGCCCTGTGCTAGCAAAGAAATTCTGTGATAAACAAGCTTTTAATCCTGTATTTCCACACTTTTACTAAGCAAATCGCAACTTGACAAAGCTGTGTCAATGACTGCCGAAAGCTCAGGACTGAACAGAGATGGTTAGAGAGGGTAGGAGAAAAAGTGCTCACAGGAAGCACACAGTACAGTTGTACTTTAGAAGCTTTGTCAGTGCTTTGATTTAGTGCCATCAGTCCTACTGCAGCAGGCCTTCTACTAAGTGCTAGTGTAGACAGTCCAGAAAAACTCCCAAGAAGCTATAAATGATGTTTGCGACCTGAAAAGTATCTTCTGCCTCCCTGAATTCTAAGGAGAGATCTGCCAAAACAAAAAACGTGCCAGGACTCATGAGGAGCCTGCCCTTTCATATGATAAGGTCTCTATTCAAAGAACTGTAGTGTAATCAAAGTACATAAGTAACCAAATCTCAGCATCAGATTTTCAGATTTTGTTAGCCCCTTCCATATGATGCCAGTCCACACGTGTCACAGAGGTGAAGAGCCACCTTCTGCACGAAGGGAATACCCAGCACTAAAATGTATGTTAACATAACCAAGACAGAGTTTTTCAGTGCCAAAATTAGCAGTTAGAGAAGCAGCACAGGAATGTAAGTAGCAGAGGACCTTTTCTGCTTACCTGAAAGTTGTCTTGTTGCCTGAAATCTTCACAATATCCTGAAGTATTGCACTGTCTCCTGGTGCTACTCCTCTGTTCCTTTTTCAAATGAAGAGAGGCTGAGCTTATCTGCTCTGCTGATGCAGATACAATAAAGCACACTGTGCTACGAACTAACTCCCTTCCTGTGGAACAAACATTAGGAAGCAACTGAAGAGAAATTCAAGACTCCCGTGTTTCAGTGTAAACCAGAAAATGCCTGTTTTCAGATTCTTAAAGAGGAGGGTGCAGACTGTGTAATACAAAATCTAATCACAAGAATAAAAAGCCTGTTATCAAACTCTTCTTTTTAGTAAAGAGATCTCTGATGCTTCCCCCCTGCCCTTTTTATACAGGACTGAAGTACACAGATGCATTGTAGTACATTGATAAAGTATTAGAGCGACTGCATGGCTCTAAACTACTGCACAGAAATCTGGAGCATTTTTTGAAATTATTTCATATTCAGTGTGGGAAAGTATTTTTATTTTTAATGCTAGCTGTTTGAAGTTGTTCAGTGGCTTGGAAAGTTACCAGTTCCTTTTAATTTCTGAATATGAATATTTCTGTGTTTGTGTTAAGACCTCAATGTTTTGAGGCTGTGGTTCTTTTTACCACACATCTAATCTGAGCCAAGTACTACATTATTTTTGATTATATTACCACCCTGGAAGAATACTAATTCAGGAAATCAGTGTTCAATGTTTCTATACAAAACATTTAAATTAGAAGAAAATCAGTTGCTTTTTTTCTAGTTAGCTACATGACATGTGATTAATGATTGGTAAAATATAAATCTGGATGGAAATATCTCCTCTTCCAAGGTTCCAGTTGATCAGTTTTGAATTGCCAGACTGAGGATGTGAGCTAAGAGCCTCTCTAGCAACATTACAGTGACACACTGCCTGTCATTTACTGCCTGTCCTCCTTTTAAGTACTTGTTCCTTCATAATTACTATCTGCACTTGTCCACTGGACTTTGAAACTGCAAACTGCTTTCCATATCTTTTGTTTCCTATTGTATATACATTGAAATCACACGGTTTGTTATCTGTCACTAAGATTACAAGCAGCATGACTTAAAAGGAAAAAGGTAGAAAAATGTCAATGAAAATATGGAGCTCTTTTATACTCTCTATAAAATGTGACACAACTCTGTAACCAAAAAGAAAGCAATAGTACTTGGAATCTGGTGCTGATTCAGTGGTGAATAGAAAAAGAATGAGTAGAAATAAGTAGAAAAAGACTAAACAAATATTGATATGTAGTAGAAATTTCAGGCTATAAAAATATTGATGTATACCTCAGGGAGAATCAATAACCAGGTTTCATACAAGTTTGTAACAATTTTTTAACTAATCAGAATTTTTTAATTAATCAGAGAAGAAACTCAAAGTCATTACTGGCTGAGACGGTACATTTTTTTGTGGTGATAAAGAGATTAAATATTCATAAATATTTTTGAGGTTTTATTTTTGGGGAGGAGTCTGCTTACATCATGTGTGGTTAACGAATTTTGCATTTTATTAATAGCTAAGTGGTACTGTGCAATAACATAAAGTTAAAATCTGATTTAAATGTATGTACCTGGATAGGTACTTACCAGGTTCTTGCAGAACCCTGAGTTTTAGAAGACCTGGCTGTACAGATCTTCAGTCTGTTTTATAATTTTTAACAAATACAGGAAAATGTTATAAGACACACATAGTGTTAGCATTATGTAAATATTATAGAAAAAAATAGAGAAATGAGATAATTTAGGTAATTTATTTTGAAAAAGTAGCAGGAAGATACAAGAAATATGGGACTACAGTCAAAAAAACTTGATGTAGAGAACTAATGCTAGTGACAATAGTTTTACTAGAAGTGTGCCTTGACAAAGAAACCTATAATGAGATTACAGATTTGTTGAGGCATATGATTTGTAAAAAAAACAGATTAAAAAGGAACACTAGGGCTTACTCAAATGAATGGCATTTTAGGTCAACATAATGCAAAGTTATAATGCAGTCTGTCCACATTCTGTAGACTGGCTCCTGGATACCCTGACTCACAAAGAGGATTTAATGTTTATACTAAATTGCAGCAAACAAGAGAGCCAATAATTGATTCAACAGCAAAAAAAAAGTCTAATATGAATCCTAAATGTGCAGATAAAAAAGAAATAAATATGTACCTAGAGGTGAAACAAGAGCTACACAGGAGAATTCCAGTGTCTGTATTTTTAATGTGAAAAATGGGAAAATGAGCAGAAAAAAGTTAAACCCAAGATATCTTGGTCTTAACTCTAGTAAGTGTTAATGAGCTCCCTTTGTTTAGACCTAACAGAGGTGGCCAGACTAACACAGGTGAATACATTAGAGAGAAAACACCAAGCAATAAAGGCTCTCCTGTCAAGGCAAACAAGCATAACATGAACTGAAAGTTAAAGGCAGAAAAAATCAAATTAGAATTGAATACCCATTAGTTAACACTGAAAGAGATTAACCACTGGAACGAGCTCTCGAAGTAATGAGTTCTTCATGTCTTGACATCTTCAGGACAGGCATTTCTGAAAAATGTTCTGTGGCTAAACACAAGTTATTATTTATTGATAGCCAAATAATTAACTTAATACATGAGCAATTGTGTGAAAGGTAATAGCTTGTGCTATAGAAAGACAGATTGTGCTCTGAATGTAGGATTTCACAGCTTTTCCAGAACAGGGCACATGAGCACTTCACCAGCTAAGGATGTTGGCACATTGCTAAGTGAAACTTAATAGAATGAATGATGAACTGACACTCTTCTCACCATCATTTTACAGACTCAAATATGTTGTTAGCTCCTTGCCACTTCATGCTAATCAGTGCTTCCTCTTTCTCACAAGCTTCCCAGCTGAAAAGCCAACACCTGTAAGCCAACACCTGCTTGTGCTCTTCTAGTGAAAAAAATGATCAGGCCCATTATTTAGCTCATCCTCTCCTTTTATTTTAAACTGTAGCAGGTATTATATCTTTCCCTGATTCAGTGGTTCCCTTTGAAACATTTAATTTGCAAGTGGTGGATTTAACATCTATCAGTTCCACTGACAAAGAGCCACTCCTTTTCAATAGCTATTAGATGAAATTCATAATCTTTCAACAATCTCACATAATGTTAAAGATCTGAAATTATTACAGCTAGGTAAATACATATTTATCATTTTCTTATTGCAGATTTCCCCCCTGAGCTTCCCATCTTCTTCCTTTAATTAGCATCTGGGTGTATCATTAGTTTTGCTTCCTTCCTAAAGAAAGAAATAGGAGTTTTGCCATGTCAGGGCCCTTGATTATCTGCATTCAATTATTTGCATTCTGTGTTTCAGAGACATCTTACTTCATCCTTTAACTGCCTCTTCCTTTTAGCCTGGTAGCAGGAAAAAGTATCATTTCCCTTCTAGTCCTCTGTTGTCTTCAGGAATTCACTTTACTTTTGTGCTTACTTTACTTCATCAGCAATTCCTGTTGTCTCTACTACTTTTTTGTAATTATTTACACATTTTTTCCCAGGACTCCATCCTTTTAGGGGAAGGAAAAGCTCCAGGAGACTACGTAGATTATTGTCTAAATTTTTTAGTGTGCCCTAGAATACACTGTACTTTATTATTATTTCTTCTGTTCCCTTTTGATGGTAGTTTTTTCAGTCCTTAAAAATGACTTTCTATAACTTGTGTTTTCTTTAAAAAGCTTGACTTTTTAAAAACACTATACCCCTGTAGTTTTAGTGTCCTCAAGCTGTATGTCTAAATTCTCATGGGCACCCATAATAGTGCTGTTTTACACATTTGGACACTGAGAGAATACACAGCAATTATGCCTATAGGTTTATGGCTTGTTCCCATTTTCCTCTCATCTCTTGGGCATGTAAAAGGTTTATAACTATACTGTAGAAAAACGTTTGTACACACTTGCAGATCAATATGTTGATCTTTAAATTCCCCACCCAGGCCATGCACATTGTAAAGTGAAACATGTGAAGTGTGTTTAGGGCCAGCCTGCTGTCCTATTAGCTGCTAAAACCAGGAAGCACAAATTTACACTTACAGACCATAAAAACACACAAGGCCATGGAAACCACTCTTTGGTGTAGATGTAAGGGGAAACTGGGATTCAGCTGAGATATTTTTGCAATGTTTGCAGGATGGCATTTGCCAATGTAAACCTGAATTGCAAAGATACAGTGTCTTTCACTCTGAATAGTTTATTTTTGTTATAAATGGCCCCTTTTTTTGGAAATGGTTTCCCTTTACCTTTTAATCTTGGACTGTTTGAAATACCCAACCAAATTTTCTGTTCTGTAACGCATTACTACAGATGAAGAAAATAAAAATAGGCAAATATTATTATTCCAGAAATACTGGAATATTATTCCTTATAATTAACTAATTCCTTTTAAAATGTGCAGAGAGATTTTCAATATCGGTACATATAAGCTTGTGCATTTAAAAAAAAAAAAAGAAACTCTGTGCTTACACTTCTAAACTTGGAAAAGAATCAAACTTATTTGAGAGTGTAATCTGGCAAGAAATAAAGATAGAAACAAGACCACGTGGGAGATGTTTGCTGACCAACTTCATAGTCAACACAGGAAGAAAAATAGGAAACCCTGCTCACTGGAAAAGCTAGATGCTCCAAGTCCCTTCAGCTGCCTGTCTTGCTGTGTGGACATTGCCTTTTCTTTCAGGACACCTTGGCAAGAACAGAGTGCAGAAGCATAAACAGACTCTAAATTACCTCAAATAGAATGCTCCAATATTCCATCAAAAAACTCCCTCCTTATCAAAATATTAAATCTTGCATGCCCTCAACTACTCTATGTTAGCAGCAATGTAATAAAGAAAAAAGTAGATAATACAGGAAATATGATAATCTTGGAGTCTGAATTTCTCATCCCTTGCACCAAGGAAATGACTGTCAGCTCTGTGGCTGCAAAGAGTCATGCAGGTAGGAATGCATAGTCTAAAATAACTTGTATGTAATTCTGCTTTTCTTTTTTCCCATAGATTTCTTAGTAATCTGTACAGTTCTCTGCACTGGAATCTCCCTTTTCAGAGTGGTGAAAGCAGTAAGTAAAGTTGTGGACACGTAACTTCTTAAAAAATGTTGCCAGTAATTAACGACAATTGTCACACACAAATTTTTCAGCGTTTGGATGAAGAATATTGGTTCAGGCACAGTTTTCCCAGTATATACTTTTCAAGGTGTTTGGGGAAGATATATTATCTTCTGAAAAAAAAATAAAATCATGTAGAACAAAAAAATATATCTAGATATAGAGAACAGAAAAATAGTTGCTTGGGATCTCACCAGGATTAAGTATTATACTAACCATGTTTCAAAATGCCATTTCTTGTTTTACAAAAGGAATGTCAGAGACTACACTGCTTCTGAACTACTGTTGTGTGAGTTCAAAGAGGAACTATTAAGCCCTGGATCTGTGCCTGAGCTTTTTATTCCTGGTACTATCAAAGGGTGTGATCATTAATCACAGTTAAACAAGAAGTCAGCATGTTCCACAGAATCAAAGGGTGACTGGGATTCAGGGGAGAGAGGTCCTGTTCCTGCTTCTGTTGATGAGGTGTTATGTCACTTATGAAGGTTGTGTTGACTGAGCTTCTCCTACTTTTTGCTCAGCAATTTAATATTAGCTTAGGGGCCATAACTATACCTATCTAGATTTTTCAGTGTGTTGAGCCAATGTAGCAAACATCACAGGCAATGCATTTTTACAGAATAAAGAGTGCATTTATATGTATTACAGTTATATATTTAACATCTTTTTATTGTAAATTTAACTATTGGGAGCTTCTACACCAAACAATTTTACGTTTGCCTACATCATTAAAGGAGATCAAATCCCACTGATCCTGAACAAATCTTAGATCATGCCACTATCTCCATCTGATTGTCTCAGCCCTTTTACTTGTAGCTGGGTCCATAAATGAATGAGTTGGTTTGTGCAGAGATCGGTAAGGTCAATATCTGCATTTGGGATTGGAGTTTAATGTGAGGGCTCAGTCCCATACTCCATTTCCTTGTGGAGAAGCAAACTCCTTTGTTACTTACATACTTTACCATTAAAGAAGTCCCAGGAATCTTCAGTGGAATCTAATCTGTTGATTAGATCATGCAGTGCCTGACAGATACTAAGGAAGAAACAGGATATGTGCACAAAAACTACATATGCAGACATATGGGAATAAAGAAATGTCAATTATTCAGTAAGGATTCACCTGCTATGCCTAATTTTGCAGAGGGGTATGGAAAGAATTGAAAGGTTAAAAGGAAGGGCAACAAATATATGGCAAAGCCGTGAAAAGAATTTATTGCAAGACAGGAACTCACAGGTCTGATAAAGTTGCCCCTCATAAGCATGAGGGGCAAATTCTAGAATAGACATCCCACAGGAAGGTTACTGCAGGAAAGGACTTAATAGAGAGCATGAATGAATGAAATACCTTATTTCAAGGGCTAAGGGAATGAACCCAGCCTCCTAGGACTGTTTGGTTCATTTCCAAAATATAATACTCCTTTTGAAGAAGAAAATGAATTTCCAGTCAGATGGACCAGAACTGATGATGATTTAGGGTAATGTTTGTTTTTTCCCCATATGGTTGAAAAATGATTCAAAGGAATCTACATTAATAGAAGCAGCTGGTGTGTGTTTTAGAAGTGAGTAGATGATAAAATTTTAACAACTTAATAAAGCCAGTTGGCTATGGGAGATGGGTATGCGTATACAACATGATACCTCATGTGACTAAAATGTATGTTGAAAATATCTGAGTTTTCTGTTTGTACTGATGTCAGGTGCTCAATATATGAAAAATGTCTGTTTAGGTTTTTTCCCTCAACAAACTGCACCATGTTGTAATTTGGGTAGTATCACACTGCAGAAGGAAATATGTGTTTCTTCTTTGCTCTTGAAAAACCCAGCCTGGTAAAGTCTGCTTCTTGTGCCCTATTTTCTTTTCACATTGCATGCAGCTCATGAACCAGTACTCTCTTGCTTCATTAATGAAGTTTCATCTCAGTCCTTCTTTTTTCATCGCACACTCACACTGATGATAATTTCTGCTCCCCTGTCAGTGCTGCACAGGAATCACAGGTACTGCTGCTGAGTTGGGGACCACTGAAGCATGATAAGCCCCACATTGAGATCAAGCCTTGTGGGTCAACAGCACAGGATCAAGATGTTATCATCTTGGGATACTAGAATTCAGGGAGATCTGGTCACTGTCTTTAAGTGGACTAGGATGGTAAACAAAGGGCACTTCTTACCATTATAGCAATGCTTTTTGACTGCCTCTGTTACCTTTTCTTATTGCTGTCAGGGATTGCAGACTGTCAGTACTATGTTCCTGTTTCCCTTCCTGTCACTGATGCAAGTTTTTTGGGCCACTGCCTAGAAGAGATCTCTGTAACAGAGGTCCCTTCTGTCCTTTCCTCCCCTGACAGAATGAATATTCTCTAGTTCCATACACGGCTGTTTTCAAAGGAGGATGAAGAGTCCTTTCATAACCTTGAACTGAGGCATCTTCATCTTGGGGAGAAAATTTCCTGAAACCCCCCCATTTTTTGTATAATTTTCAGTAGGAATTGATGCCACATTTATTCCTTTAGGACAGAAAGGGCAGAAATGGGCTCCCTTCCTTATTCAGCAGCTTTCTTATCCCCACTGAGGGTCTCCATTCCTCCACAGAAGGGACACAGTGCTCAGTGAAAAGTAAAGGAATAAACACAGTCACAGAATGGTTGATGTTGGAAGGAACTTTTGGACATCATTTTGTTCAAATCACCTGCTCAAGCATAATACTTTCATGGATGGAGACTCTCCAACCTCCTGGGGCCCTGTGCCAGGGCTTAGTCATTCTTACAGTAAAAATGTTTTCCCAGTGGTGATGGGCACAAACTGAAACATGGGAGGTTTCAATTTGTGCCCATCACCATTCGTCTTGTTACTGGGCCCCACTGAAAAGAGCCTGGCAGATCCTCTTTGCATCTTCCCTTCGGGTGTTTGTACACATCTGTGAAATCCCATTGAGCTTGCTCTTTTCTAAGCTGAACAGTCCCAGCTCTTTCAGCCTTTCCTCATAGGAGAGATGGTCCAGCACCTTAACCATGGTCATGACCATTTGTTGGACTCTCTCCAGTGTGTTCATGTCTCTCTGTACTGGAGCAGCCCAGATCTGAACCCAGCATTCCGGGTGTGTCCTCGCCAGCGCTGAGCAGAATCACCTCCCTCGACTCGCTGGAATTGCTTTGCCTAAAACAGCCCAAGGTACCTTCACCTTCTTTGCGGCAAGGGCACACTGCTGGCTCATGTCTGACCTAGTGCCCAGCAGGACCCACGGTGGGTGGCCCCCATCCACCCAATGCCAAACGGCATTCCAGTCAGGTAGCCCCCACCTGTCCCTGGGTTGTTTCTCCCCAGAGGCAGGGCTTTGCCCTTCGCCTTGTTGAAGTTGCTTTCCCTGGCTGTCCCCGGCTGCACAGAGCACCTGTGCCCAGCTGGAGGGGCAGCGGGACCTGTGGAGACACCCACCCACCCGGGCTAGGGAAGCAGCTTGCGGAGGACGGCGAGGGAGACGGAGGGAGGCTGAGAGGAGCAGCGTCCCGCCGGGCACGCCCGCTGCCACCTCACCTCACCTCACCTCACCTCTCCTCACCTCACCTCACCTCACCTCACCTCACCTCACCTCACCTCACCTCACCTCACCTCACCTCACCTCACCTCACCTCACCTCACCTCACCTCACCTCACCTCACCTCACCTCACCTCACCTCACCTCACCTCACCTCACCTCACCTCACCTCACCTCACCTCACCTCACCTCACCTCACCTCACCTCACCTCACCTCACCTCACCTCACCTCACCTCACCTCACCTCACCTCACCTCACCTCACCTCACCTCACCTCACCTCACCTCACCTCACCTCACCTCACCTCACCTCACCTCACCTCACCTCACCTCACCTCACCTCACCTCACCTCACCTCACCTCACCTCACCTCACCTCACCTCACCTCACCTCACCTCACCTCACCTCACCTCACCTCACCTCACCTCACCTCACCTCACCTCACCTCACCTCACCTCACCTCACCTCACCTCACCTCACCTCACCTCACCTCACCTCACCTCACCTCACCTCACCTCACCTCACCTCACCTCACCTCACCTCACCTCACCTCACCTCACCTCTTGCTCACCGCATCGCGCCGCTGGGACAACGACCAGCGACCGGCTCCCGGTGCTGCCCGCGGCCCCCCCTGCCCCTGCCCCGGCTCTGCCCCTGTCCCGGCTCCCGGTGCTGCCCGCGGCCCCTCTGGCCCTGGCCCTGCCCCGGCGCTCGCCGACACCCGCGGGCGGGGGCGGAGGGCGGGGGGAGGTCCGGGCGCGGAGCCGAGCGCCGGCAGCGCCTCCTCGCCCCGCACACGCTCGCACTCGGCACAGCCCGCCCATGGCTGACAGGAGCCTGATCGAGGGCTCCGAGCCCCTGCCGCGCCGGGAGGAGCCTCCGGAGTGGGGCTACGAGGAAGGTGAGGAGCGGGCGGCGACTGCGCCGGGGAGAAACTTTGTCCGCGGCCGGGGGAGGAGGCGGTGTGGGAATTTCAGTGGCGGGGTTCGCTGCCCGGCCGTCCCGAGGCGCCGGGAGCGGGAAGCGCCGTCCCGCAGCGGGCAGCAGGNCAAGGGCACACTGCTGGCTCATGTCTGACCTAGTGCCCAGCAGGACCCACGGTGGGTGGCACCCATCCACTCAATGCCAAACGGCATTCCAGTCAGGTAGCCCCCACCTGTCCCTGGGTTGTTTCTCCCCAGAGGCAGGGCTTTGCCCTTCGCCTTGTTGAAGTTGCTTTCCCTGGCTGTCCCCGGCTGCACAGAGCACCTGTGCCCAGCTGGAGGGGCAGCGGGACCTGTGGAGACACCCACCCACCCGGGCTAGGGAAGCAGCTTGCGGAGGACGGCGAGGGAGACGGAGGGAGGCTGAGAGGAGCAGCGTCCCGCCGGGCACGCCCGCTGCCACCTCACCTCACCTCACCTCACCTCACCTCACCTCACCTCACCTCACCTCACCTCACCTCACCTCACCTCTTGCTCACCGCATCGCGCCGCTGGGACAACGACCAGCGACCGGCTCCCGGTGCTGCCCGCGGCCCCCCCTGCCCCTGCCCCGGCTCTGCCCCTGTCCCGGCTCCCGGTGCTGCCCGCGGCCCCTCTGGCCCTGGCCCTGCCCCGGCGCTCGCCGACACCCGCGGGCGGGGGCGGAGGGCGGGGGGAGGTCCGGGCGCGGAGCCGAGCGCCGGCAGCGCCTCCTCGCCCCGCACACGCTCGCACTCGGCACAGCCCGCCCATGGCTGACAGGAGCCTGATCGAGGGCTCCGAGCCCCTGCCGCGCCGGGAGGAGCCTCCGGAGTGGGGCTACGAGGAAGGTGAGGAGCGGGCGGCGACTGCGCCGGGGAGAAACTTTGTCCGCGGCCGGGGGAGGAGGCGGTGTGGGAATTTCAGTGGCGGGGTTCGCTGCCCGGCCGTCCCGAGGCGCCGGGAGCGGGAAGCGCCGTCCCGCAGCGGGCAGCAGGTCCATGCATCCATCCATCCATCCCCGCCGGCTGGAGGGCAGCGGAGCCGCCGGGTCCGGCCGAGCTGCCCCTTCCTTCCCTGGCCCGGCAGGGTCTGCCGGGTCTCCCCGTAACCGCTTTTCCCTTGTGCCTCAGGAGTGGAGTGGGGGCTGATTTTCCCCGATGCTAACGGGGAGTACCAGTCGCCCATCAACTTGAACTCAAGAGAAGCTAAATATGACCCCTCGCTCCTGGAAGTGCGTTTGTCACCGAACTACGTGGTGTGTCGTGACTGTGAAGTGATCAACGACGGGCATGCGATTCAGATTGCCCTGAAGTCAAAATCAGGTATGCCGAAACACGGCCTTGATTTTCCCTGCTAAAGCTTGTGTTGCCTGAAGACTCACTGTACTCACGTCCTGGAGTGTAGGAAAAGCAGCCTTTCCCAGCAGCGGGCAGTTGTGCCCATTCAGCATGGACTATGCCCGGTGAGAGTGCTGATGTTGACTTTGGTAGGAAGAGGAGCAAGTGTTGCAATGGGAGTTGCAGATTTTGATGCCAGACTGGATGGTCAGTGAGACTGCTTTGAAGCATGCCCAGAATTTCCTCTTGTGGTGATGGCATCCAATTCACTGCCATTAACAGCTGTCTGCACTCATAAGCAGTACAGACTATTGCTAAGACAGTGTAGTGCCAAACTGTTCTGTACAGCTGGCAAGATTTGTTTCTAGTTCAAAGACCATGTAAGCTAAAAGTGTTTTTTCCCATTAGTTTGAGTGGGTTCTGAATACTAAGTACAGAATTGGACAGCTTAAGATAGATACACCAGGTATACATGCTCACAGCATTGATGGGGACCAAGTAGAAGGCAGTCCTCATTTCTTAAAGGACGACATTTTTGGTGTCGCTCATCAAATATGATTTAGAAGCAAATAATAAAAGAAACAATTCAAACATAAGTGAAGTTGCAATATCTTATCCAGACCTTTCATCTGGGTAAACAATTCTGTATGAAGGAGGCAAGAAAGTTGGGAGGAAAAAAGTCCATTTTGCTTTCCAGCACTGCAGTGGTTCTTACCATGTGTTTGGAAGAGCTTCCATGTTATTTCAACCAGTCTTAGCTAGTAACAGCCCTTTGGGGGCATTTAAACAGCTGAACATTGTTAAACCATGAGATGTTCCAACTTTTGTTTCCTTCTGAGAACTCAGTAGTACTGGGAACTACAGCTGTGCTAAGTGAGGGAGTCAATTCAGTTTTACACAGTTTTTTAAAAAGGAAGGGTTTGTTATTTTTAATAATGATACTTTATAATTTCCTTTCTATGATAATTTCCATGTAGTTTTGCAACAAAGGACATTTCTTTCCATGGAATTTTGCAGGTTTTCAATAAAAGAGAAATGTTGTACTTCCAGTCAGTTTTACTGCTTTCATCAGAAGCAGAGTTCTTTTCCCAAGGGATAAGGTTCTCCCTGCAGGATCAGGAATTCTCGAATTCTCCTGTGGAGGAAGTGAGAGTGACCATAAGTGACCTCATCATTTGCATGCCAAAATGCAGCTCCTTCCACCCTGCCTTTCCCAACGGCAGTTTGTAACTTAGTAGTGATAATTAATAAGATGGGACCCACATACCTAAATGCCTTTGCAAAACCATTAAGAAAATTAGAAGAAAGGAAAGACTTCCTTGATACTTGAATGCAATGTGGTGCCAGATGGATGAGTCTTGAATTATAAGAAAACGTGAAATAGAGAAAAAGTTTATGACTGAAGTATGGAATTATGATTTAGGAAATCTTGGTTTAGTTTCAGCTTTTCCTTAGGTTTAATGTTACGTAATTTCCCATTTTCCATTTGTAAACTAGGAATAATTTGGGAAGGAGAAGGCAGCATTTATTAAACCTACCACAAGGATAAAATAGTTAATAAGCTATGTTTGAACCTGGCCTAGTATTCTGGCCATTTTTCAGGGATTTCAGAAACTCCTGCAGTTTCTTTTCCTCACAGGAGATCTCTGATGACAAATCCATTTAGCCAGATTATTTTGTTGGGCATTATTGAGTGCCGAATGCTTTTGAAACTCTATCCAATTAATATGAACAGTCACAGAAAAATTTCTTTATGGAAAAAAGTAAACTGATTAAGATACATATTAAAAATAAATTTGTCATTACTGGTGAATGTTTTTATCCTTTAATTCAAGACGTTCAGTCCATATGGAATTCTCAAATCCTTCTCATTATTTAATTGCAAACGTTTTCACAGCTGCTTTCATTTTGATGGTGGAATATGTGTTGTGCATTAGGTGGAAGAACCATGACCAACTATGAAATAGTTTTATCATCGGATGGATAAGTGTCCTAACTGAAGCCTTGGAAAAAAACTCTTCAAAGCTCCTGGAGATCCAGAACTACATCATATAGAGAACATCTTTTCTAGTTACAATTTTTCTCAGAGCAATATTTTAAAACAGAAAAAATGCTCAATTTTCCTAATTGAGATTATTATTATTATATTATTGTCCTAATTGAGCACTAATTGAGTATCATGATTCTTTTTATTTATCTAGTTTTCTAGATACTTCAATGGGTTGTTTCCCTGAGTGTTCACCAGATTTGTAGATTTTCCTTTTAGGGGATGTAGGTATAGACAGAATATAGATAAAACGAGGTTAAGAAGCAAGTCTTAATCTATAACTACATTCAGGACATTTCATTTTAGAAACTCTTAAGGCTGCTATTAATATTTTTATTAAGATTATTATTGATTATTATTAAGGCTGTGAAGAATTATTAAAGGAGGATTAATTGGAATATTTGACTTTTTTTTCTTCCAATGTAATTGCTTATGAAAACCGTAATTGATCTGTTTTTTTTCAGTTTTTTACAGTTCTATACCTTTGGTTTTGTGTTTGTACAGTTGTAATATGATTCAATTGCTAATTTATGTTTCAGTATTGCACTACCTCTTGTGCTCCAAACTCAGGCGGTATAGTTTGTGTGTCAAAATAGCTATGTATTATGGAACTAATTCCCTAAGGCTATATTTCATACAGTTAAATAATCCTTATCAATTATCAGAGATTGTAAAAGATTAATTCCAAGTCTATGAAATGTGATCTAGAATTTAATGGATTCTGGGGAAGACTGTGAATACCCTTGAATAAAAATCAACCCTGTCTAGAAGCCAACATTCAATGATTTTAGTGGGAAGTTACCTCCAGCTTGTGGTGTAATATTTGATCTAAAGCAGATTCAGAACTCCCTGGGCGAAATGTTTCCCTTGATTAATTCCATAGCAGATTGGGCCTTACAGTTTCTTGCTGTTACTACTTCTGGTGGAAGTCCCTACTAATGCAGAAGCACTGACTATATACATTTTTTTGTGCATGTGTTGTGATTGTGGACAGATGCTTTTAAGAAATTCCAGATATTTGAAAAACTGAGGTAAGGAAAACGCATGGCTGCCTAGAAGCTGTTTTAAAGCAAATGATGTATGCTGTTTTTTCTCTGGTGTGTAGGTTTGGTTATATTTTGGTATGGAGGTGTTCAGTATCTCAGAAGCCTGACAGGTAGTATATGACTGAACACCTTTACCTAGCAAAATATTTGCAATCAAAAGTTTTCTGTCCATTTCTGTGACCCATAGTAAATATAGATGATGGAGGTTAAACATTTGAACAACTTGGAGGTTACTTACCAATTCAATTCAGAGCCCCTGCCATCTGTTTAGAGCACACAGTTAATGTCTTGATAAGACAAATAAACATTCCCTCTTCTGACTGGTAAAGGTACAATGCTTTTATTTGGTGTTCTGCATCATAAAACTAAGAGTTCAGTATGACAGCAGTTTTACTGTTTTTCATAACTGCCTCAATTACTGTTCTGTACCTGCAAGGTTCTTCAGGATTAAAGGTGACAAGTCTGTCAACTTAACTCTCCTTCTCTCTGGTACCACTAATAATATAGAAGACTACCACAAACTCCTTGTTGTATTTGGAGAATATATTAAGTGTCTAGTCTGCTTCAAAAGACAAGTTCTTTACCACTTATCTTCTTTCCCAGTGTTGATAGGGGGGCCATTACCTCGGGGACATGAGTTTGAACTACACGATGTTCGATTTCACTGGGGGAGAGAAAACCAGCGTGGTTCTGAACACACTGTTAATTTTAAGGCCTTTCCCATGGAGGTAAGAGTGCACTGCATTGTAGAACACCTGTGAAATGCAAAAGATTTTATTTCATAGCCTGAATTCTTGGTAGCCCAAAAGTGACTTCCTTTTAGCTCTGCATGCTTTATTTTTTATTTTTCTGCATGCTTTATATTTCAACCACAAAGCTATCTTCCTGAGGTGTGCTTTAGTGCAGGTAAATTAGGATATGCATCTGGAATAGAATGCCTCCAACAGTCATCACACCATATGATTAATTGGTCATAAAGTTAACTTGCAGAATTATTAACTTCTTTCTTATTAGTGTTCTAACAAGGTCTGCCATTTCAACACTTCCTATGTCACCTTGACTAATAGCTATAGATGGGGAGAACTAGCCACTGGAAATATTTCCATGGTGAGTAATAACAATTTAGGTCAATTTGGAGTAAGTGTAGAGCAATTTGTTCATGAAACAGCTTTACATGCTTGAAAATTGAAGATTATGTGATAGTCCTCCGTACGTTCTACAAGATCTGCAAGAAGTACACAATTTTGAAATAAAAGCAAAATGATAATGCAGTCTTAAAATATTCAGTTCTTCATGGAGTTCATGTCATAGGCAACACAAAATGCTTGGTCCTATTTCTCCTGCCCTCCAGCAGTGGTTTGTTGTACTACTTCACTTCCCACTCTCCCATTGCTACAGCTGTCAAGGAATGGCTTGGAGTATTCCATAGCCTCTGGGCTGCAAGACTACTTTAGCAGATACCAACCCTGATGTTTGGTGACTTCAGCTTTGCATCTTTTATTTCATTTGCTGTGCACTATTTGTTTTAAAGAAACTCAAGATTTTTCAGAGTTCTTTAAGTTTTTTTTGCTTTATTTGTCGATCATAATCCCTCATGAGTCTGAAACCATTTCTTTTTTTCACTGTGCTCAGTGCTAGGAAATTTATTATTGTAGTGTTCATGAGTGCCTGACTGCTGGAATAGAACTGTCTTATGGAAAAGAATATAAAAATATTAAAGAATATTGAAGCAACTACTGCAGAAGTAAGTGTAAAAATCTTGTGGATTTACATAATCCATCTAATTCTTAGGGTTGTTCAAATACTTACTTTAAGAGTTGTGGGACAGATTTTGGTCTCTGCTGTTTGTTATTTTGCACTGGTCTATCACAAACTCCCATATATAAACTTAGTCATATGGAGTTTTCAGATTGAATTGAGTCAGATCATAGAATCATTTAGGTTGAAGAAGACCTTTATGATCAACAAGTCCAATCATAAACCTGCCATAATACTGCCAAAGTCCTCTCCTAAACCAAGTCCCTAAGTGCCACATCCATGTGTAGATCCCCTCTGCAGGTTGATTCCAGACAGGTCCTGAAAATGCAGAATTGCTTGAATGGATAAGACTCATCAACCAAAGAGAAAACAAGGGAATGACTTCTGCATCCTGGTTACCTGGCATAATATATACAATATAATTTATATGGGCAGTAAGACCTTCAGGATACTGCAGTGTTCCCCTGAGGCAGGAAGTAGCCAATTCATCATGAAATTGCTTGCTTTCTTCAAGGCTGATCCAGTATGTGGTGATCGAGAAATACTCATATCAGCTATGCTGAGAACTGTACTTGGGAATCTATCAGGGTTTTCTGTCTCTTTATTAAAGATCACTTGGACACAATCTTGGTGGTATGTGAGAACAGTCTATTCATAATCTGGAGCAAACCTAGAATTATCTGCTCCAGATCAGTCTAGAGAAAAATTTGGTTGACCCAGAGATACAAACAACAAACTTAGTAAGTCATGAAGGGATTTCATTCTTCACCTACTTTAAAAGCAGTACAGCAGCTGCACAAACAGAATTCTGGCACAGTTGAAGAACATCACCTGGAGGTGAGCAAGCCAGTATTTTTCTGTTTCCTGCATCTAAGCAGCTTTCAACTAAACTCTAGCTTCCAAGAAATAATTATTGATGCAAAAATCCTCTAGAAGAAATGTGACTCATACTGCACTTTAAGTACAGTCTGAATGTTTCATTTTGTAAACAGATAAATTCTTATGGCAGAAAATGGCCAATTCATCATCTTCTGCCCCAAGTTGCAAGGAAGTGCAGAGCAATTTTTTTGACAGATGAACTGCATTTCCTTTTTCTATATGCACAAAGAGCTGTTATATTAATTCCCTCTCAAATTGTCCAAATCAAATATTATACTTGAGCAATAATAAAACGGGTGCTTGTGGCCACTGTAAATGTTTATGTAGCACAGTTGAGACTCCAGAATGGAAGATTTGCTGTTGCCATTCCAGATATAGCCTTGTCTTCTTCTTTTTTTTTCTTTTATTTTAAATTAACAATAGCTTTGATCAATGGACCAGGAAATCTTATTTTCTTAGCATTTCACATTGGCATTGGTTTATGCAGTTGTTGGAAATAATCATATTCTGAATGCATATTTGCCTTGATTTCTACTGGGTTTCACAGATTGATAAAATATCCTTACTTGGAAGGGGCCCACATGGACCATCCAGTCCAACTCCTAAGTAAATGGCCCATATGGGGATTGATCCCACAGTCTTGGTGTTATAAGCAGCATGCTCTAATTAACTGAACTGAGTTTGTGGTTACTGAACACAAATATCAATTGATGCCTATTTTGGCTACATCCAAGCAATCTAATGTAGTTTATGCTTTCATACAATATAAGCTGGCAGTTGTTTGTGCATCAAAGCATGCCTAGAAATATGTTGAGCACCAAGTGCATAAGTTTGGGTCTTTTTTAAGTGTAACAAATCTAGTAGGTGATGTTCCTAAGAAACTAGAAATTATTTCCATGGCAAATGATAGGGATTCTCTTCTCTTTGTGAGAGGAAGACAAAGAGATAAGCAGTGATATGAAAATGGCAGTGCTTGGTTTAAGTGGATACATTAACAACACAACACGTTGGCCTGGATTACACACTCTACTACTCTATTTTAAAACCTGAGCAGTTCTACAAAAATCAGCTTTTAGGTTGACAAGATTTGAGATGACTATCTGAGACTAATTATTGACTGGAGCAGCAGTTCTGGCTTTTTTTAGGGCTGAAGACTGTACAACTTTATTTTATTACACTGGACAAAATAATTGTGAAACAGCTTCAGATTATCTTGTAATGACCTTTATAAAAGATTTTGAAAAAGAGCGTAATTTTTCGAAGTTTGGAATACTAATCTTCAATTACTTCCTTAGTCTCTTCATCTTTGGTACCATAATTTCTATAAAAGAAGTTAGGCAATATCCTGTATTAATTGGGTAATACCCCATGTTTCTTAGTGCAAAAATCCATTATTTCTTACTACACAGCCGGGGTCTTTGCCTGTGGTTAGGATATGTAGTTTCATGGTGAAGTTGGTTAGATTACAAAGCTTGTGTAACCTCTGGAACAGCTTCTTGAGTTAATACATATTGTCCTAAAATGTTGTTCATGTGTCTTGAAGGCTGAGTTCTTTGGTTTTTTTAATTCATATATGAGGTTCAGCAAAGATGTGTTTTCCACCTTCCTTGACTGAAGAAACCAGAATGTAGACAGTGATATGCCAGTGCTTCCATTTTCACTGAAAAATCTGTGTTTGCAATAAGTAAGGAAAGAAGGACAAAACAAAAATATTTGTCAGAAGTATATATGGTAACACCTCTTCTTAAACCAAGGAAGAGCAGAGGCCTGTAGGTACCAATACTTCTCTCTTTTTTTCATGAAACCAGAGCATGAAGACTGCTCTTGTCCTTTGGCCAGGAATCGGAAGGAAACATTTATGCAACATTCTCTAGAAATCTTTCTCACCAACTACTTCTGCTGCATGTAAAAGAGTGCTACCTTGCCTTTTGGCCAAAGATATATTGACCATGACATGCAAAATATTCAATAATGGCTGAACTGAGAGACTGTTTCTTGCCAGCAAATGGGATAGGGTACCAAATACCTGTGCCTTACAGTACAGATTTCCACAAAGCAGTGAAATCCACGTTTACACATGTGATTTACCTGAAGCTGATTTAGGTGTAGGAAAGAGAGGAACTATTTGGCATCTTTATTCCACTCCTTGATGCCAAGAGTATGGGTTGGAGAAGGAGGAAAAGCAAATGAAGAACTAATGAAACTGACTCTTTCCCTTACCTCTGATGTATAACAGGGAAGAGGACAGGAATTGCAAATTGCCGCAATTTTTTTTTGTTAACAAAGTAAAATGAGAGCAACTAAAAATGAGTTCCCATTGCATCTGATCTCTGTATAAACATGGCATATTATAGTACCAGGCTGAATGAATTTACAGTCAAAAAAGAAATGAAATCAAGCTGGAGAAAGTAAATCACATGATAACATCAATACAGGTTTATGGAAAAAAATTGTTTTTACTTCTTCTGAAATGAAGGGAAACTGGGAAAAATATAAGGGGGCCTTAAAGTTGTCTCTTTCTCTTAGTCAAATGGTGGTATGACCAAAGGCATGAACTGACCATAAAGGCACAGTTGTTTCCAGGCCGCTGCTCTGAAATAAAACTGTATCAGGGAAAATAAAAAGGTTCCTTTCACCACTTGAAATATAACCAGGAGGATAATTCTCTGTAATCCATCCTCTTTAAAATGTAGGATTACATTAGCTGCACACCATGTGAAAGCTCTCAGTAGAAGTGGGTTGGCAGAAAATAATTTTAAAAATGTTTCCAAGATGTGCAGGAAGATTAAAAACTATTATTGTCTGTCCTACATTTTTTGAGTAGAACAGAAGGTAATACAGCTGCTGGCAGGACCAAAATCAGTTCTGGACAGGAATAAAAAAACTGTTCTTTTCTGTTGCATAACAAGGAGCAGACTAATTAATTCTATAGATTCTTTCAGAGTAACTGAAATACGTGCTGCAATGAAGGTAACATAGTTCAAAACACATATCCTACCCTCGAATTGATTTAAACCATGATGTTTTCCTTTGTTAATAAGAAATGGTGCCAAAAGTACTCATCTAAGAGAGTTAAAGCTTTAGGGCTTTAGGTTACGCTGTTAACATTACACTTACCTACTAAAGCCTTTACAGTCTTTACCGTGGGGTTTTCTCTTTGCCCCACAGGTATCTCTGAAATCAAGTATCTGCACACAGTGCATCCCCCTTCTGGCATTTCTGGAGAGAAGGTATCATGCTTTCAACACAGAAATTTACTTTTTGCCAACTTTTAATATTCTTTGCCAAGGCTATTTAACCTTGCAGTCTCTTTTCATAATTTTCCTATTACCTTATCTGGACTAAAAAATAAACCAGAGTATTAGCAGAAGGCCTGGGAGCCAGTGTGCTTGCCAGCGTGTCTCTCCCTCCTCATTCAGAGACTTACAAGCTGCAGAAGGACTGGGTAGGTGTGAATGGCAAGCAGAATTCAAGCCGTGATGACAGTAGTTTCTTTATCAGGACTATGATCCAAGTAATTAACTCTAAAAGGTAAACCAAGGAGTAAATCTAGTTGCCTTAGTTGGTTGCATTGATTGCCTGCTTGTGAAAAAAGTAATGAATTCCTCTCGTACTGGCAGCACAAGACCTTTGAATGAAGGATATCTATGAATTTAACAGGAGGCAAAAAGAACAGATTCCAGAAGAGTTTATGTAGCTTCGTGCTGAGGTCTGGAACTCTGCTCAGACACTGTCCAAGTTTTCTGGTGGAATTTTAACTTGTTACTAATCGTCTTGGACAATCTTCTAAATTTTGGAATCATTGCAGGTGAACACTCTTAGCTGTGATTAAACACAGTGTGCCTTATAAGGAAATTATGACATTTGTGTAATAGTTATATCCTTGTCAGGTTATGGATAAGACTAGTAATATTTAAAGTAGATATTTTCGTTGAACAGCATCTAATTTTTGAGGACAGAATTGTGGAAAAATACGAGAAAATCATGCCAATATTTAAACAGATGTTTTCAGTTTTGTTTTCTAAATCTCAGTGATTTCTACAAAAGCAATTTTTTACATGTTGTGCAGATGCCATTTAAGAACATAACAATAATACTTAGATTTACACAGCACTCTGTGGGCAAAATTGGTCTTAGCACCAATTCCAGGACTATCAGTAAATAGTGTTGTGTGGGATCCTAGTCTCAAATGTGCAGGTGTTCAAGTATTTTCTGCATTTTTCCATGTATCTTACACTCTGCAATCTCCTAATTGATGTGACTTCTGTTTGGATTTTTTGCCATGGGACAAAGCTGTGAGGTCTTTGTCCCCTCCCAGTATACAGGGAAGCATGAAACCAGCAACAAGATAAAGAAAAAATTACCATCATTGTAAAAGCACACATGATCAGCTTATGACTCCTGAGATTGCTAGTGCTTTAAGTTCTTTCAGTGTTATGTTTTTATTGTTGTTGAGGGTTAATTTGACCTAAGGAGGCACATGCAGTCTCTGGAGCATACTTTGTTTTTGGGTAATTTGTCAATATGAGCTTCGATTGGCCCTTGTTTTTCTCACTCACGTACAGTTTTAATTTTTCAGGAATGCACCTATGTGCTTTCTGTTGTGAATTCTTGAAAGCAGATGCAAAAATGTGCTTATGTACTTGCACAAACATGCTTTTATCTTGTCTAACACCTGAAAAAAATTTAAGTTAAGCTCTGTGGAAAAAGGTACAGATCTTTAGAGGCAGCAAATGTGATTTCCCTTCTGTGCAAAATCTACAATATATTTATTAGATTGTGTAAAATGTATGAGCTGCCTGACACCAGGTCAAAGGGGAGTGGTGTTAACAGTGTATACTGATGCCTCTTTATCTTTTTGTCTGGTTTTTAAGAGTCATTTGAGTTTTGTGTGGAGAAGCTTTATGGCCCATATGCACCTGAGCCACTTTTAAGGTGGCAGTTGCAATCATCTGTGATTAGTGACTTCTACCAGGATGGAGAATTTCAGTATTCATTGGAGAAATAAATAGTTCAAACTAAAAATGACTGAGCAGAATAGGACAAACTAACAGGAAAAAAAATTGCAAGAGGAGAAAAG
This sequence comes from Rhabdornis inornatus, assembly GCA_013397075.1. Classification (NCBI taxonomy): domain Eukaryota; kingdom Metazoa; phylum Chordata; class Aves; order Passeriformes; family Rhabdornithidae; genus Rhabdornis; species Rhabdornis inornatus. The sequence goes on along the minus strand of VWZS01006244.1, from coordinate 1,042,025 downwards.
TTGGGTGAAGGAAAAGAGAATGAGAAGAAAATAAAAAGATGCAACTGAAGAGAGGAGCCCTTCTCTGGGCTCCCCGTTCCACCTAATATCAGTCTATTGGTTTAGTTCTGCCAGAAGGGGCAGGCAGTCTTTGTGTTTTGCCTGTAATAGAGGTTTTGCATCAAATTTTCTTGCAGCCCTGCTGGGCTAAGGTAACATGTTCAGTTGCAGCCTGTTTGGTGGCACTGCATTCTTGTGGAGGCAGGCATGTAACCTCGGACAGAAGAACTCTTAGCATACATACTCTGTCTGCGGTAGCAACAATATAGCCTCTGGCACTCTTTAAAAGTATGGGATTCTTTTCCATTCCTTGAGCAGATTTACAGCTTTGCCTACTCCTTACTGTACTTTCTTACACAATTTTGTGCTGACAGTGCTTGTATTCGTGGATATAGAGGTTGCTACCACGCAATCCTTATAGAAAACTCTCTTCCCCAGCTCTAACAGAATGGCTGCTTATGTAGCTGGTGTGGGAGAGGACCTTCTGTAGTGTCTTAGCAGATGGGACTTCTGAAGAGGATTTGAACCTAGTTTGGAACTCAACAAGATTGCTGCTCAAGTCTTCGCCATTCTTCTTGGCTGTGTGCCCTTGCTGTGATTTGCTTCAGTTGTACATAATTTTCTAATTTCTGCCATGTTCCTTGCTGGCACTCTGCACGTATTTTGCTTCAGTTCCTGCTGCCTTGGTTTTCCTGTTTGGTTTTACTTGGCACTTTGCCCTAGCCACTAGGCCTAACTGTTTTGCTTATAACTTGTTGAAGGAGGAGAAAGGAGATTCCTTATTTTGTTGTTTTCCACGCTGCATGCTTGAGTCAGGACCAGTTCTAAGACTGGCCCCAATGCATAAGTAAATACTCTTACAAACAGAAGTAATACAGAAGTAATAGCTTTTCTTTATTTTTTTTCAAATAACAAATTTCACAAATTTGTTTTTTGTGCTAATGGCGTACTCATGGCCCTCAAGAGGTAAAGGATGAAACTTGTAGATCCTCTAAGATCTGAAAACCTTAGGAGGCTTCCACAAATATTTGCTGTTATGCCTGAGTGCCTCACAAGCACAAACAATATAATCCTTAAAACATCAGTACAAAGGAGATGAGTTCTGCTATTGCCAAGGAACTGGTAGAAAACAAGTTCAAAGGGATTAAATTGCTTGGCCATGGTCACACATGATGCCTTTTGTAGAAGTGGTGGAGAACTGACTCATGATTCCTTGATGTTTGAATTCTAGTAAGAGTTTCAGACACTGTAGTGTTGGAATACCTAACTTAAGTCGTAAATCCCATTTCAATAATTTAACCACAGGGCTAACTGATGCCCTAGTCCATGGGCCACACTGTTGTCAATGAGATACTGGTTATTCCTGACTTTTTACTTTCCCAGCATTAAGCCACATAATGAACTGAACTGGGAAACAGCTCAAGTTTAGCAAAACTTGTGAAGTTCATGGAACTGTGGAAGAGGAGAAAAGTATAGCACACTATTACACAATCTGCAAACTTGAAATTCAAGAGAAAACTGTTGGAGAAGGATAACAAAGTTTATTATTTCAGAGGAAGCTTAGCCAACATTACGGGAAAACAAAAACCTGACTGAGTTTCCTAGAGGAGTGTATTATGGAAGAACAACTGCTTGCTGGATAAGAGTCAAGATCATGACTTAAGAAGATAATATGCAGCTGCAGATTCTCATATCTTAAGACAGACCATTACCTTTGAAACACAGAGAACTGTGGGATACAAATAAACTATTAAAACCACTTGGCAAATTAACAGGGAAGGAGTGCTTTCTATTCTGCCTTCATGAGACAATCTACTACTGAAGATTAAATTGGTGATTTAAAACCTTCCACATATGAACAGTCTGGTTTTAAATCCAAGACAACAGATTGCAGGCAACACTTTGGAACTGGATGCTTTTATTAAATGCTTAGTCATATAAATAACACTTCCAGAATTAAATACTTAACCTATAGCTCTTTGTGTTTTCTGTCTTCTTGATGATATTGCTAGTCTGTAATTTCATCAACTATCCAGTTTTTTTTCCAAGCTTCTCCCTTTTGTGGAGCTATAAAAGCACATGCAGACATGCACATGCACCCTCTCAGGCTGGCAAGAACCCAGAGTGAAGGTAGGCTGGAGAATCTTGGAGTGAAATCTTGCTTTTTCCTTCCTGGATTTCATATTTCAAAGGAAGGAAAAAGAAAGGCTTGAAAGTATATTTGTTTCTGTTAGCATAGGTAAAGGCAGACCCAGGGCACTTCAGCCTACATGTTTGCTGGGGCCAAACACAGTAGGGAACAATAAGCTGCTCTGTGGTGCTCCTTGCTTTGCACATTGTGCAGAAACTTGGCACAGTGAAGAGCCTGACCTATGAATCTGACAGTAATGAGTGTGTAGCTGTTTAGTTTCTTACCATTAGGTTGATATTGAAAGTTGGCAGCATAGAGACAGGGACATTTTGCCTTTTTCGATCCTTTTCTTAGCATGTATACTTACATTACATTGATTAATTCCTGTTTTTCTTTTAATCTCCTGTGTGTGCTAGTAGACATAAGCTGTGCTTGTGATTTCAAACATGAAGGAAAAGTAAATACACAGAGATGACAAATTATGTATCCTCAGTTTCCCCTATACCATATGATGGCTTAGCCAGTGATTTTCCTAAGAAACAGGCATGCTAATGTTACATGTCAGCAGCTTCTGTGGGCAAACAAGGAGATAGGTAAAAACATCTATGTTGCAGTTGCATTGCCCTGAGGATTCTTTTTTTTTTTTTTTAACTTTTTTAGACCTTTTGGCTCCTTTTCCCAGAACAGAAAGAAGAGTGCTGGTTGGACTTTTATGTTTACTGTTTGTAGCTGTCGTGTTTTGAGTTTTTCCATGTACATCAGTACTTCCTGCTGTTAATTTTATTTTTTAAATGGACCAATAGTTCTTTGTGTAAAATGAAATGAGGATGCTGCATGTGATTAGACTTTTCAAAGGGAACAGAGATTCCTGCTTAATATTAGATGTTGCAATGTTTTTATTATTCTGTTATGTAGATACTTCTTTAGTGAGTTTGCCAAAAGAAACTGCAATAGTGTTTCCTGAGATGCTGCAAATAATTCAATAGTCCCACGATTCACTACCTTTTGAGTGGCACATCTGAAGGTATGCCACACAATTGCTTAGACTACTTCTACTTTCACTAGGCTGGCTTGTTTGGAAAGAGAATAGATTTTGAAAGATGTCTTTGCAGTCCTTCCTTGTATGATTCAACAAAAATAAGTTTTTGTACAGCTTTTCTTCTTTCCTTCAAAGTTGTTCATAGAGAGGAGAGCACCAGTCAGCAAAGGTTCTGGACTACCCTGTGTCGCAGTCAAGCATATATTCAGCATGTTTTAGCTGTGAATTTAGCTTTTGACCTGAAACATGTGGTATCTGATACTGTGGTTGTGAAGTTGTTTGAACAGGATACCTTGTGCTGTGCTCCATCTTGATCTACATGCACCTCATTTCTCTGATCTTAGATTACAGATTTCTTTGTTCAGGGAATGTCATCTTGTTCTGAACATACTTGGAGCCTGACTATTAACGCACAGACTAGATCTGCTCGATCTTTAACACTTTCAGTAAATTAAAACAAGCAGAAGTTCAGCAGAAACTGTGCTTTCCCTTCTCCTGCATTATGTTAATCAGGAGATTTTTAATCCTAACAGTGTTGTCATCTGTGTCCATTGGCAGTGCTTTCAGTTGTGCCTCTTTTTGGTGAACTTAGTGTTGCTTTCAAAGATAGGCAAAGAATTCCCTTTATGTAATTTTTTCATTACAATGGTCTATGTATGGAATTTTAAAGACGATTTAAATTATACTGAAATTCGGTGGTATTTTGGCACCTATCCCCTATCCACTGTAGAAGCCTTGAAAAATTCAAGTCTGGAAGCATAAACCAAGTGCACTGATTTATAACCTAACGACATTCTCATCCTCTTCTTCATTTTGCCCAGAGTTAATGATCTAGTAATTTGCTTCTATTAGCATTTGCATTTTCAAAGGAAGCATATTTATGTTGACTGAACTATAATGTTTAACCATGAAGACTTTTTTACTTTATGGGTATTTGTTTCTTTGTTTTGTGTCATGAAGTATGTACACGTACTCTTGCTTCTCCTAAGACATTTTCAAATAGTCTCTGTATCAATTCCATTAACTTTATTTTCCTAAACCTCTCCTTCAGGCTGTTAATAACTAACTTTGTTTTTTTAATCACTTTTCTGGAAGGTGTGTGCCCTGGTCATATCCTTGGTTGGGTCCCCTTGTGAGGATTTGGAACTTAATTACTGTATGTTATGGTCACTGCCAACAGCTTAGTCAATTGCTTCCTGAAACAATTCAGTGCCAAGTCAAGTATCAACTCATAAATTCTTGTGCACATGTAAAATAGAAAGACACAATTTTTCCACATTTTGTCCTCCTGAGATATTGCTTACGCAATATTTGTGCTGTTGAAAATACATATCATTATTGTACAACTAGACTGTGTTGCCTTCCATTATTACTAGCTGAAATCCTCAGCTTCATTTCATCCCTCTCAATCCAGGAAAAAGCCTTCCTGATGGCCCTAGTTAGGTAGCCAGAGTTTGCTGGTTTTACTGTTCCCTACTCCACTTTTATGGTGTGTTGTGAATGAAACTGGAATTTACTGATCCCTGGCAAACTTGGGTGAGTCCAGGAGAACATTTATTATCTCCACAGTCTTTACGAGAGGAATTCTAAAGCTGCTTTAATTTGCCTTAGAGATACAGATTTGTCCCAGAGATGGTGTTTATCAAATGATTCCATACACTCTTTCTCAGCAGTGACAAAAATATCACAAAACCCAGTCTGCTCAAGATTTCCAGACTGACATGTTTTAGGTGTCCCTCTGATGAAGACATTATGATGCAGTATTCCCCTATTAGTATTTTGATGTACAGCCTGTATACATTGAAATAAGGGTTGGGAAGATGTGAGAGCAATAACAAATCTCCCATCCTTGAGAGATTTGTTGAGAGGTACCTTCTATCCTGTAATATTGTTAGACTAGGCAGACTTTTCTGGAGCTTGTAACAGCTGGTTGCACAGCTAACAAGGAATAGCTGTATATCCTAGTTCTGAGCAAGGAACAAAGGTTACTAGAAGATTAATTTACACATGATGCAGCATGGACTGAAGAAAGAAGCTTTTGTAATAATTAGCTTCTCAATCAAGAGTGGAGAGAGGGAAAAAAATGCAGTGGTTAATTGTGCCAGCTGCAGAGTTTTAAGCAGGCCCACTGATGATTGTCGTCAGATATTCTAATTGATCTGAAGAGGAATTGCTTAAAAATTAAGGTCTTCTACTGTGCGTAGTGCACAAACAAGAGCCTGTTAAACAGAAGAATCCCCCATGTCACAAACTCTTGCAATATGGGTTATGGTTGCCAATAAAGTTGAGGCAGGACCTACACCCAGGCTGGTCAGGTGTTTCTTGTTGCCTCTTGCTGCCTGAGCTGCCAATGGTTTTATCGGGCCCCTGTAGAGCCTGGTTCTGGTGCCAGGGGGGTCAGGAGGATTTTTACTGTTGGCGCATTTCCCTTTGACTCCTATGGAGCGTGAGCTTGGTGCTCTGTTCCAAACTGCCTGACATAGCCGGTGAAAACACAACAAATTAGGGTTTCAGTCATGTAGCAGTAAGTATTCACAAAGAAAGGAGTTACAGCATATGAACTGCTTTTTATGGTAGCAGCACAATCCAGACTGTGCAGGTTCATAGCAAATTTGCAACATTAGGATCATACAAGAATGCAAAAATGTTGGAGCAGAGTCCTTCTTCTCCCTTTACCATTAATGAGATAGATCATAACTGACGATGAGCCGTGATTTATTTCAGGATGTATTTTCCTGTAAGGAATGAGCCTGTGTTGTGTTTGGTCTGACATTTGGGTGACACATGCACACCAGCAGGTCACGGTAAGGGACAGAGCTAGTAGCAACTTTCCTGTCATTTTAAGAGTTGGGTAAGCTTAGTTGAAAGTAAGCTTAGGTGAAACATGGTCATTCCAAAAAGTGGATGACTGTGGAGGTTTGAGAAAGAGGCATCATTCAGGAGTCAATCATGTGATACTGGTTTGGTGGTCACAGGCAATTCATGCTTGACCTCCTGAACAGAGAATCCTGAGGAATGCAAAAGAACCAAGAGACAACGGACACAGGTTGCAATAGGAGAGATTTTGATTAGGTACGAGAAGAAATAAATTACGGGGGAGGTCAAGCACTGAACAGGTTACCTAGAGAGGTTGTAAGACCTCCATCACTGGAGATATGCAAAACTTAGTTGGACAAGGACCTCAACAACCTGATCTGACTTTGAATTAGTAGCTAACTTTGAAGTTGGTGCTGCTGTGAAAGAGTTGAACTTCAGAGGTGACTTCTAACATAAATTATCCTGTCATTATATATTTTATGTGTGAGCTGGGAATAAAGTAAGGTCATCAACAGAGCTTAAAAGATCGTTTTTGCACTCAGTGAGCTTTAGACCCTGCAGATTTCCACAGAGCAGTCTGGACCACTGACTGCTCTGTACATTTTTGTAACTGTGTTTTTTATTGAGAGACACTGGCTTTCAGAACTGATGAATGTGATAGGTCACATACAGTGACTCTGATTCCTGCCAGAATCTGTCATCCCAGGACTCCAATTTTGTCTAAAAATCTACCATCAGGGCTTTTCATATTGACATAGAAGGCATTTCTGTGTTAGAGAACGGAATGGATTTAAGGGTTAGGGTTTTCATTCAATAGATATTTATTGATTTTAGAGCTAGAATCTCAGGTCCTTACTCAGTTAAGAGAAAATCTTGTTTTGAAACAGGCCCCCTGTTAATGTCTGTCAGCTTTTCCTAAATAAGTGTTGGGTTTGGTAGCCTTTTGGTTGAGTGGGGGCTGGATGAAAATTGAGAAGTTTCTCAGAATTTGTTCCATAGAGAATAATCTTTCCAGGGGGTCTGCTCTGCTACCTGGAATGATTTCTTAATCTTCATTGTGTAGGAGAGTCTTTCCAGCTGTTCACAGAGCAAATCAACTTTATCAGCACTTTATTACTATTTGCCTTCATGAGTTTTCAGTTTATCTGATTTTAAAGAAGTCACTGCTACAATTCTTTGATTTACAGCTGTAGTGTTAAAAGGCTCAAAATTATGTTTTTTTTCAAGAGAAAAGTGGATTTTTTGAGTGCTAGGGATTTTCTGATAGCTTTATGGTTATTTTGTAAAAATATACTGTTTGGCACATCAAGCCAGCCACCGATAATCAGTAACAGCATAGCTGACTCATTTTGGCTGTGTAGAACCATCATAACTACCAAGTATCAAAACATTACCTGACAAGGTGAGCGCAGCCTTTCCTGCCACACTGACATGTGTGGCTGCTTTGTACTCGGAATGAAAACCACACAATGGGAAGCTGCCAATGCACTGCAGCTGATTGTTTAAAAAGCCCTGCATGGTTTTGTTCATATCAGGAGCTGGCTCATCCCTTGTGAGCACTTTTCAAACAGCTGTCTCAAATAAATGTGAAAATGAAGGTTACTAAACTACAGAACATTAATAGCCTGTGATTATTCCTAGTTGTCAGATACAGAGGCATGTGCATGGGCATTATATCATATTGACGGTTTCAAGATTTTTGAAAGCACTGAGGTCTTTCCTCTGTGCACATCTGATTCCTATAAATATTAACGAGAGTTATAGGCCATGTTTTTTGTAGTCTGTACTCTCAAGAGGTCAGATTTTGTAATGTTTGTAGACTTGTTGCCATCTTTTGTTGAAAACTGTTGTCTAATGTTTATATCTGATGTTACATTACAAATAAAAAAGAACACACAAAAGTCAGAACAGCTGCAGAGAGCTACAAGTACACAGGATAAAACATGATTTGAAAAGCCCACGCACTTTACTACAAACACTTACTACTTCCTTTCTACCTTGCTTTCTGAATGACTTTTTCATGTACTTAGCCGGCCCTGCTTTGTGCTACATTTTTCTGGCTTTGTAGAGGAAATAGTTTGACTTCCATTTTTTAAGTGCATAACCAGATGTGTTCAATTATTTGAGTATGCATGCATGGTCTTATAAAGTTAAAACAAATGATATGTTGGCCTGCTATTAGGAAGAATCATGGTATTAATTATTTTTTCCATTAGGTTGCCTTTCTAATTTCAGTTTGTAAATCTGAAATGATTGAACATTTACTCTGTTAGCAGTGATAATTAGCAAGCTAGTGATAGAACATTTTCTGTGAATAGCTAATTTTGAATATCACCTTGAGTCAGGACATGGAAACATAACAAATACACTGCAGTGCATCCAGAGTACTGTTGTTAGCAGTACCAATAAGGGATGCTATGTAGAAAGAGCATATGAGCCTGACCACTTTTTATACTCCCCAGTCATCTATTGTCATAGGACTAGGAGTGCTCTCTACCTGTTTTCTTTAGTGTTTATGACAGCAAGTTTGCAACCTGCTGTGTAAAAAATATATCACTAATCCACTTGGCCATCTTTAACAGTAGCATCTTAAACCTAGATCAGAAGTTCATTCTACTTTGGGCATTAGCAACCCAGTAGGAGTTGATGGATCTTGTTTCAAGGACCCTGCTACGGAATTTAAACATCCTTGAGCAGACCCTCAAAGTTACAGAAACCTTTAGACCAGAAATTGCTCATTGCCTATTTTTCAGTACCTTTAGTGATATTGATTACTAAACCTGAACCTAGTCTGGGATTGTCTGGGATTTTGTAGCATTACACAGAGGTTTTGGTGTCATTTTTCTAGGTGATGTGACCTTATCATAGGGAAATCTGTGCCCTGATGAACCTGCTGCCTAAGACAGGATGATCTGTTTTTTGATAAACCAAGGTCATTGCTTGAACAATTCGAAGTGCTTGTTTATTTTCCTCTTTCTGGGGTTCAGCATTTTCCTTTTGGATCTGTTTAGAGAATACGTGCTGTTGTCAGAACACAAACAGATTAGACTTCACCTCCAAGGGAATGTAACGTGCAGAATGCCACAGCAGCTTTAGCCAAGACCCACCTGTAGACACACGGGCAAAGTCACTGTCCCTGTACAATATTTGGGGATTGTCCTCGGCGCTGCAGTTCTAGCCACCAAGGGACAAGCTTGCTTTGACATGCCCAGCCGAGAGAGTCGTGGTGCCACACAGCACTGTCCTCGTAGCACTGAGGATACTGCCATCCCCACTGCAGTCACCACAACCTTCTTCTTTCACATTTCCCTCTTAACATCAGGATTTTGGTGCGGGCTGTGGGACTCCGTGATCCCCCTCTAGTGGGGAGCTGGTGCGAATGGCAGGCTGGTCTCTGCAAAGTGCGGTGCTTTGGCTTTCTCTTCGCAGGTGGTGGTGGCTCTGTGTCTGCCAACCAGAGCCTCAGAGACTGAAATCTCATTTTTTGATCCCCTGGCTTTAAAACACAAAGGCAAATCAAATGTGTAACAAAGCTTTTCATACGTGATGAAATGCACGCAACCAAGTAAATGCATTGGCTTAGTTCTAACAGGCAGCACTTGTATATCCAGAAGCTTTGTAGCTGTGAGCAAGTAGATTATTTACATTAGTGTTCTCGTGCAAAAATGATTTATTGTATTACTAATGTTTCATTTTTTTTGCCACAGCAGATGCCTTTGATCAAAATGAATAGAATTATTTATGTGATAATCTGGAATTTAATTCAATTTACAATATGTTCATTTAGAAGTTTGTATTTACTTTTGGAATAACAGTCATCAGGAGGAGTGCCTAAAATTCATACTGGAAATAAATAAGTGGAGAGTGCTTGCTTGAAGAACTGGTATTCTGAAATGCTGAGATGACTGAATGAACTCCTGTTGTGTAAGGGGCGATAAGCATTTCACAGAGGCTGTTTCTGCACAGAAATAAAAAACAAAATAGGAAGATACACTGTTTTAAATAGTAATGTTGTTGAAGGTGGAAACAATGTTAGCTATAAAAATGGCGTTTTAACTTCTTAGACACATGACTGAACAAAACACTGATCTTGATTTTACAGCAGAAATTAAGTCTAAGAGTTGTCAGATAAACTTCAAAGAAGCTGTACTTAGGATGTTGAAGCTCTGCAGTGTTATCAGACCTAGGCACAGAGATTACATTTACATATATTTCTGGAAAAACTCGTGTTCAAAATGCATATTACCTTTCAGNCTCCCTCCCTTCCTCCCTTCCTTCCTCACTTTTCCCCTCAACTCCCTTCCTTTCCCTCCATTCTTTCCAACTTCCTGCTAGCCTGTCTTCCAGCACTTCTACTTCCTGGATTATGCTGTGACACTTCACCTCAACAGACTTTGTGTTTACTATCCAGTGTCTACTGCCTCCCATGTATCCATGCATTAGCTCTTTTTCTCTTTACTATCTCTTTCTTTCAGCGTTATCCCTAAGGTGGTCCTCAAGTCACTTTTCTCTGCTTGATTTTCTGTATTTAACCTTTTCTGAAATCACTTCTACTCTCTTACTACTGACCTTTGAATGATTTGTCATGGGAGGTAGTGTGTGAGACAAGTGGCGTTATGATAGTACAGTTAGTCTTATGTGTGTTTGGACAGCCTATGTCCATAATAATTCCCCTATGTTGGGAGAGAGCTGGCTGGCTGAGAGGCACTGTTGGTGGATTTCATTAGCTCACATTATTTCAGTATTCAGATTGAGGGAGTTGTTAAATCATCATTACTATAGTCGTTCACACCTTTGATGTAGATTTTTGGTAACTGGCTGTACCTGACTTTATCTGCAAATTTATCTGTTTTTTTTCTTGGTGTTCCTGATATTTACAATAGTAAATCCACTTATCCCTGCATGCACAGCCGTGAGCATGCACATATGTGTAGTCATGCATGTGCACACAACATGCTGAGGCTTTGTTAATTGATGTAAATTGCTGGTGGTTTTAATTACAAAACATATTTCTCTATCACTCTATTTGCACTGCTTTGTTTCAGCTTCATCTAATGCACTGGAACTCCACACTGTACAGCAGCATTGATGAGGCAGTAGGGAAGAAGCACGGCATAGCTATTATTGCTTTGTTTGTGCAGGTAAGTTTCCTGTGTTACACTTGTTACTATGCACTGTCATTTGTCTGAGGATAATGAGGTCCTTTCCATGTTATTTAATTTTTAATGATTTGATAATAGAAAACAATATATGACTGCTGATATTCTATTTGAAAGATATTTTTCAGCCATGTCTTCTATATGTGTGCTAAGCAATCAATTATTGTTTAAACAGGATATTGGAAGTATGCTAGTTAAAGAAGGGATAATACATAGTTAGGCATCTTTCCATGGCTCTGGCTGTAAGTGTGCATCCAATCTTCATTTCTCTGAGGGCAGAATGAGGGCTGGCAGGAGGGACAAGTGCTTCACTATTTCTGTGATGTATTTCTCTTAATTCCTGGCTGGGTCTGCTGTTCAGGGGTCAAGGAAATAGAGGAGAGGAGGAAAGACTGAAAAAAAGACCTGCAAACCCATTGGCACTGCTGAAAACTGGTAGTAGGATTGTGCTTTCCTGAGCACAGGGACAAGTGTGTTTCTTCACACAGGACAAATGCAAGGTGGGGTCGTATTACTTCCTCAGAGACTGGGAGTGTTAACAAGACTTGCCAGAGACCCTCAGAAAAGCCTGGAATGAGGAGGCTTAAAGCTTCCCGGGGATAAGGTGTAATGAAATCTGGGAAGTTAGCATTGTAATTTAATTGCTGTTGAAGGTTTTTCAAGGTCTGCACCTTATAAAGATTTTCAGTTTTAGCCCTCAAACACCAGATTCTCATCTTCCTCATGAGAAATGGCAAACTGTTTTATTTAAATGGGTTTGGAGGAAGAGGTTTAGAGTTCATGCTTTGATCAAATGGATTTTCTTTCAGAGTGGTATTATTAATTTGTTGTATTTCATAACGAGTTTATGAGTGCCTTTGAGCTTTACCTCTGAATTTAAAGGTACATTGATTACTGCCTCAATACTCAGATAGAACTGCTAAAAATGGAAGTTAGAAAGTCTTCAGCTTTGTGTCCTAGAGGGCTGTGTGATAATTGCTTATGTAAGTCACCTTCCCATTCCAGCAGAGGTAACCTTCGAGTCAGTTAGAAAGTTATATGTAAGTTCTTAAATAAATTTGAAACTTCAATGATACATTTTCCATTTCAGGTCGCTCACCCACATCAGTGTTCCTAAGCATTCCAGAAAGCTTTTTCATTAGCCAAGAAAGGCATCATATATTTATAATTGACCAAGGAAAATAATATTTAGGCTGCTTATTAAAGGGATAGGAAAACAGGGAGAGGAAATTTGGTGACCATTTTTTTCTTGGTAGAGGCATGGAAAAATAATTTTGTACCACAGTTCTCAAAATACATTATTTTAAGGTCAGTGAAAACATCTAAGTGACAGCCCTTGGGGATTATTAGTTTAGAAGCAACATCTTTGAAGTGACTTCAATATATTTTATGCACTTTGAAATTGAAATTCCATTCTGAAACAAAAGAAAATGCTCCTGAATTCCTAGAAATAACAAAGTACCTTTTGTTGACATTCAGTTGTTTCCTTCCAGTGGCTACTGTGTCATTCTATTCCAACAGAAACAAAAAGCAAACAGATTTTTCAGGGTGTAGCTCTCCCATTCTCTCTCATGCCAGCTTATTTCCTCACCTTGTATTTGTACGTGTTGGCAAAGAAATCAAGTGGAAGTCCATTCTGCCTCTTCTGATTTTGTTCTGAAGATAAAGCTAGGATCCTGGAATGGGTGATTTGAGTCAGAAACAGCTGAGTTTAGTGTGCAGAGTGAGCAACGTCCATATAAAATTAGAATCTCTTATCACAATGTGTTTCTTTAGAGCCCCATCTTCTGTGCCTTACAGGCTTTTAGCAGAGGCAGTGCTGCAGCCTGCTGGGAGCCTGGCTTTCCCTGGCAGGATCTCAGAGGTGCTGTGAGAGAGGGAATCTGCTGTTCTGCACTCTGCAGGCAGGAAAAAACTCCTCTGAGCTTCAGAGATATACCTTGGGCCAGATTTGCAACACTATGGGAACAAATTCAAGAAGTGTCTATTATGATTGTTCACTCTGTTCCTTTTTGTGTACTTTTCTGACAAAAACTGGTGTGGACAAATTGTATCCTTGGCATTTATATGTCATAATACTGCCTGATTTTGACTACATGTAGAATAGCTGCTGCAAAACAGGGTTAATCAAAACCTACCAGACTTAATTATGACTCTTGCTCTGTGAGTTTTTGTCTCTGCTTTAAAGTTATTTAAGCTCTTTTTACTTTCGGCTGATGGTGTTATAATGATTTAATTTTTTGGAGTTGTCATGTATCAGTGTATTTGATTAACACAAGGTTGTGCAGCTAAATTAAAAACAGCTGTAGTACTTACTGTGGTGGTTGACCTGTGCTTTGCCTCACAGTTTCTGAAATACCAAGATACTGAAACTCACCTTTGCTTGCTGTATTTCAGATAGGAAAAGAGCATGTGGGCCTAAAGGCTGTTACTGAAATTCTTCAGGACATCCAGTACAAGGTAAGGCATTGTCTGAAGCAATGCTTCCTTTAATGACCAGAGAGACAGTGAGCAAAGAGTCTGTATGGAGCCAAGAGAAAGATTTAAGATATGTCTGTAGTAAAACCACATGTAAAAGCCATCATTTGGTGGCCAGCATGAAAATCTCAGCATTTTATTCTGATAATATTATTCAGCTAATATATATTTTTGTACTTCTTTTTCTGGTGGCCAGAAAGTTTGATCTATACCAATAACTACTTACCAGTCCTACCTTTTCTGTGATTGTCACAGAGTCAGTGTGAGGGCAAGCACTGCAACATGCTTAGTGAGCACCAGCAGCCATATCTCCAAACTTACCTGGTTTTAATTTGTGGAGGAAAAAGAACAGATGAACTGAACACACATATTAACTTGCAGGGAAATCAGCAAAAACACAATGCCAACTTGTTGAGTGGATTACGTGTGGAGGGTCCTGAAAGACAGATAGTAATCCTAGCAGGACTGAGGAGATTTGAGTGCTCTCCAAAATGTTGACGCTATCTTTAATGACCTTGGGCAAGTTATTTCCATCTCTTTGCTTCATGATCTGTAACATAGAAATAATCATACATACCTTTGATTTTAAAAGGAGTTTGAGAGGTATTGATGGCATGTTTTTTTATTGGTCTGAAGAGATTACTATTCACTACAGCAGATGCTGAAGTACAGAAAAATTAGAAATTAATAGAAATCTTTTAGTCAAATAATATATGGTAAACTTTAGTCATTATGTTTATTATTATAAACTCTTTATTTATGAAAGCGTCAGAGAAAACAATAGTGTATGGAACTCTAATTTCATTACTGAGACAATGGCCAAGCAGAGGAAGGTCATGAAAGGCCTCACCATTGTGTGACTGTTGTAATGATGACTTTCGAAGGGTCAGCATCAAACACGCTTTGGCATACATAAAGTTTTCGTGTATTAAATATGTGGAACCAGCATTATTTTATTAAGTATTATCCACATCAGTTAAGTAAAGGTCACTTTGGCCCTTGTTTTTTTAACTCTTTTTGTATGAAGACCCTGAATTTCATGTAGAGAATTTCAAGGCTGGGACCTGAAAGAAGTGTAGGTGCTAAAGGCAGAAAGTTAACAAATTTCTGGGATAAGCTTAAAAATGAAATAAAAACCAGAATGAAAGTATTTGTTTGTATAGCTGCAAGGACAAATGCAATGATGATTAAATGGGGGCTCTTAATGAGGTTGCTTTCCACAGGAATTCAGGGTTTAATTCTGTAAGAGCACAGAATGTATTTTACCTCGCCATTCATCAGCATTTTTATTGGAAGCTAGAGATGAGATTGATTTGTATTCATTTTTTCAGGGAAAGTCCAAAACAATACCCTGTTTTAATCCCAACTCTTTATTGCCAGGTAGGTGCCTTTGCTTACTTTCGCATGTGTGGATTAGTAGCTGATTGCAGAGGCTGAGACAATCTTAATCTAAAGCCTAGCCTAAACTGCAAGCCTGAGTGTGTCCCATAAGGTGGTTATGCATTTTGGTAATGCACATCCTAACAGGGATGGTGGTGAAGTCCCATTGGAATTTACATTGGAATTTACTGAAAAAAATCTGCACCTTTGTTGTGTGAGTGGGATGTGATACTGTAGTCTGTGCACTGCTGACAACACTGTGGCTAGCTTTGTTGAGGATTTACAAACCCAGCTAGAGAGACAGCTGTATTCCTTTTTCTACTTGGTCATAAAAGAGGAAGTTTAAGGCTACCCACTTAACAAGGTAGTTTTTTTGGCAAAAGACAATGCCATTATGCAATGACAGTTGTATAACATGAAAGGAGAAGTGACAAAGGGAGACAAATTCAAGCTTACATAGCTAAAAGTTAAAGTGTAGCAGTAAGAAATGTGACTTTTTAAAAAAAAAACACTTCTAAAAAGAAATGTTTCTGAAAGCAATCCATTTGAACTAAACTCTGTCATAGTGGCAAGATCTTTAGTTTTTCAGAGTAGCCCAGGTCTACATTAAACTATATTAATCATATCAAAAGAATATTGTCTAGGTTGTAAAATCAAGTGCTCAACAATCAGGAATTGCAGGAATTAAGGCAGCCTGTGCCTCTCATGCATATCCATTATGAAACATCACCTGATTGCATGACCATAAGTTATTTTTTGCAGGACCTTTGCCTCACAGTTCCTGTTTGATGCTGATCAAGTCACATAAACAGAAATTTTCACAAGTCATCTCTAACTATGTCTTCCTCATTTTCTAGGTGCCCGACTTGAGATCATGGGGTCTGATTTGCAGAAGTGCTGAGTGCTTACACCTCCAAGAGAAGTCAATGGGAGCAGTGCTCTGACTGTATTATGTGCTATAGAAAGTTAAATACTCTGAGAAATCAGGTTCTAAGCATGTCATATTGAACAATTCAAATGAATAGATGCATTTGACCTCATCTTTTCTGCCTCAGTTCCCCAGCCTTAAAGTGAGGGGATAATCTATCCTTCCTCACCACTCAAGGGTATGGGAGGATAAATTAATTCACTTAAGCTCTCAGGCACTGGAGAAATGAGTGTATTAGAAATATGAAAAATGAGAAAATATTCTAACAAGCAGGATTTCAATAGCATGGGAAAAAGAAGACCAAGTGCCTCATATTGTACTGAGAATTCTAAATAATATTATTTACTTTTCAAAACAAAGTCATTTGTCTTTGAAAGTAAACAATGAAAAGTTTGAAATGTTCTCTAGAAAAGACACACATGATCATGTAACAGCACTATATCACAATGCATGCACAGGATGGGCTGAATTAATTCTTGCAGTTCTTAACTTTTGAGTGTTTGATAATGCAACTTGCTGTCAATAGATTTGCTACATAATTTCCTAGCTGAGAAAGAAAATTACACCAACAAAACAAAATCCATTTACTGACAATCACAGGCTTCATTAGCAAGATTTAATTCTACTGATATTCCTTTGAGTTAATAGTGAAATGACAGTAACAGGTTAGTTCAACCAAGCAGGTTTATTTGTTTCCAGTCTCCCATTCTGTCAAGCTAGTCACAGCCTTCCCCCTGGCTCTCCATGCCATGATTAACCACACTTTGTCTCCAGTTTCTCTCTAGGTTTGTTTCTTGTTCCCTCTTTTAGAGTCAGTTTACTCTCCGTACTCCTTAGGCTGTATGACCTACAGCAGCAAAGGAAAGCCCTGTGTTGTCTCACTTAAGAAGTGTAGTGTGGTTGGAATCTATGAGAAATTAAAATTAAAATAATTAAAATCAAATGTGTTGTATGTAGAGCTAAAACTCTGCATGGACAAAATATTGTCCATTTTCTTCAGCGACAGCTGCTTATTCTAGCAGTTATTTATAAACCTATTAATAAATACATAAACTTAAAAAACCATGTAATTATATGGTAAACCTTGATGTTTTTTCCCCCTCTGAAATTCAACTCACTTTTCTAAAAGTAGGAAGCACCAGTGCATCTCAAAAAATATATCACTAGAACTGCAAAGTAAAAAGCTTTTCTTCAGCTGAATTTTCATTCATTTTTTTTCTAAATAATGAAATAAAATTAATTCTTGAGATATCCTTATATCCTAAATGTAGAAGTCAGTAAAATTTGATCATCGCAGACCCTCTGTCCTCAAAATTCAACGTCTCTTTTAGCTTTTGACATTAACAGGAATTCCTTTATTCCCATAACATTGCTTATTTGCTGTATTAATTTAAAGAGCTGTGCACTTGTTATTTTTCACATCTACAAAGTGGCATTTTCACGTCTACAATGCCCCTCTGCAGGGTGACTTACTGTAATATAATGACCACAAGCTCACATACATTCATATGAGGAAGTAGTGAGCAATGCTTGGCAGGTTACAAATTCACACCTTAGCTTCTGCTTACTAACTTCATCATGCAAGCGAGCCCACAGCTGTCACAAGCTGTCATAACTGAAAGACACCATTAACTTCCTTAATGTCATTAAAATTGCATGTTTCCTTTGATTTCAGATCCTCTTCTGCGTGACTATTGGGTGTATGAGGGCTCTCTAACCATTCCACCCTGCAGTGAAGGTGTCACCTGGATATTATTTCGCTATCCTTTGACTGTGTCCCAAGTGCAGGTAACAGCTGTGCTTAAAGAGTGACCTTGGGATATGGTTATGAGCTAAAGGTTATAGCGTGCAAATGTATATATCAGAGCGTTATGTCTGCTCTCCTTAAAGATCCCATTAGATCAGTACATGGCTTTTCAAGTAAAGGTTAAACCTATTGAGTCACTGAAAGCAATGCAAAGGTCAGAGATGAAAAACCTTGTTATCATTTATCATCTGCATTTAAAAGAATTCTTATGTTTAAGTAAATGAAAAAGAAAAAAGGAACTCAATGGGCAAAATAAATTAAATTCTTTGTAATTGTAAGCTTTCAGATATCATTGGTTTTTAATATTAAAGGAACAAAAAAGCACAGGGAGGCACTACGTCCTGGAGAATGAAAAACGTTAATGTAGTACAGACTGGCTAGATTGCATTGAACTATATTTAATTTATCTGGCTCTTTTAAAATTCAGTTTTGTAATAAATATCAAATGGAAACTACCTATTTAAATTTGATTTCACAAGTATGTACTTTAAAATGTTTGGGGTTTTTTCTTAAATTAAATCTAACAGTTGTGAGCCTTTCTGTGTAAAACTTTTCAAATCTGTCTACAAATAATCCCAGTAAAAACAAAGAAAACTCCTGATGAATATTCTCCTGCAGTCTGTGAATCTCTTCTGGAGCAATGTGAGTTTAATTTGAATGAAACTACCTAGAATCCCTGAAGCTGAATGCATTCATTTTCATTAGCTGCTCTGAAGTATGTGAAAAAAGTATAAAAGGTGATAAATTTGGATTTATATTATTTCAGCTTTAATAATTTAAAATTTTGCTAGTGATGCCAGCACAGTGTTTTAGCATCTTTAACAATTTAAAATCGGCAGCATTTCTTGTTTTATGGAAACTGAATTCTGGATTTAATCATAGGATAAAAGCAATAGCTCCCAGTAAGTTATTTGTCTGGTAACTGCAACTTAAATACATCCCATCATGCATCTGTTATTTATTTATGAAAAGATAAGACTTGTGGCTGCTTACTACTGAGTAAATTCATTACTTACTACTGAGTAAACAGCATTCTGTTAGCATTATTAGATTCAGAATAACTTTTAAAGACATTTTGTAACTTGTCAGCTAATTGTCCAGATATGATATTGATAAATAAGGGGACTTAATCAGATCTACAAAGTCCACAGCTATTACACTGAGACATTGTATGATATTGCTAGTTGCAGATTTCGTAGTCTCTATTCTCTTTTAATCCAGTCAGTGCACAGAGGAGAGCCAAGTTTAAACCATTCACAGGTAGTGGGAGACAGCAAGAGGGTGAACAAAAGAGGAATTAAGAAGAGAAATGCAACTGTAGTTACTATGTACTAAGTTACCACTAGAAGGCAGGATGTTAGAGTGTTGTGTGAAGGGGATAAGACTCTGAAAGGGATATTGTGTCTGGGGGGAAAGAGTGACCCATGATGCCTAGGGCAAAGACTGAGATTCACAACCATGGCCTTTTGTTAGCTGAGGGGTAGCTGGTTTGTGTTGTATTACTTTGATAGGTACAAACCCAGTCTAAAAACATTGCAGTGATGAAGGGCATGCAAGTCATGGAGGAGCTTTTCCCTCCCACTGCCACTGTATGATGGTGAGAGGTGGCACTGGAGTAGAGTGACGGATTGGAGCAGACTTATGCCAGGATGATCTATACTTGTCATAGATAAGCATCAAGTAGAAAAATCTTCCTCAGTGATATTTATGATTGCAACGTGAAAGTTAAGGTTGTGCAGGAAAGAGAATTATTAAGAGCTTGAAAGGCTTTTGCCAAGGTGGGATAAAAAATTGAATTTCATCAGATATTGCTTTCAGATCTCAATGAAAAATAAATACATCAATTAAATAATTATGTCAATGAAAAATAAATATGGGGCAAGTGACAGGAGATGATTCTGGGATTTGTAAATTGTAAGGTATTGTGAGGTTGCTGTGATGCCCAAATTAAGATTTTGTGGGTTCTAGAATATTTTGTTATAGCCTAAAATTCCAAGATTTTAAATTGTAATTAGCATTTTGGCTGCAATGAAATATCTGGCCTCTTTTGTGCATGTGGGCATGAGTGCCTATGAGAGATTTTATTTAATCACAGAACCACAGAATGATTGGGATTGGAAGGGACCTCTGGAGATCATCTATTCCAAATGCCCTGCTAAAGCAGGTTCATCTAGAGCAGGTTGCCCAGGAGAGATTAAGGAGAGATTAGAAATGCAAAGGCTTTTGTCTATGGAAAATAAGAGGATGTTGTATAGGATATACCATTTTGAATCTTCCATGGAAGGCTGGTAGAGGTATTTAATTTTATTAAGCCAGCTTGTAGCATTAAATCATAGATTCCAGTGCAAATGCATTTCTAATGGGTTTAAATACAGTATTTTTACATGTGTCATTACCTTGTAGAACTTTCTTCTTTGGGATACTAATGAAATGTCAAGCGCTTTATATAAATACTAGTAGCATCTGTGGCTATAGCCAGTGAGAGACAAATTCAAGGCTATTTTCATTTTTCAGGCTATGAAATAATTAAGGTCTGAGTGTCAATAACAAGTAAATAAAGAATTACATAATATAATAAGGAATAGGTTTTATTTCTTTCCTCTGATCAAACTAGTTCATAGAGCAGAGACAAGATGCTAATTTTCTGCAATTAACACAGCAATATTGATCATCTTAACAAACTGCAGGTCATAAGAACAAGAAATGAATAAAATAGCCATTCTATTTCATGGTCAAACACATAAAATATTTTCACATTTTGTTATTTTGAAACAATGAAGTAAGTATTTTGGCATAGGCAGATAATAGGCTGACCATTACAAAGTACAGAACCTTCTATTTTTTTTTCCTGAAGACATTTTAAGATAGTAAAGTTCAGCTGATGAGTTGATATGCTGCTGATCTAAGTCAATGTTAAGTGAAAGGAGATCTGGGTGTGCTGGTTATATGAATAGCAAAAGAGCAATTCAGGACTGCAGCATCAGGATGCACTTTTCTGGAATCCTGAGGAATGCTGTTTCCTCACTGGAAGTAATTTTATTTGCCATGAGAATTCACTTCCATCCAAAAGTCCTTCATGTGTCGTTCTGTGCATATTCCTGTCCTCCTATTGTGATTTTTGTCATCCTCTCTTGACTTTCATTGAAATACACAGCCCAGAATGAACTGTGTTGATTCTTTTTGTGAGATACCTCACACATGCATGTACACTGCTGAAATTCAGTGGGAGAAAACTCCTATTAGGCCAGTAAAAAGCAGGAAGTAATTGAAAAAGACTTGGTAATGATTCTCTCCACTATATTTTAAAAAAATGGGACATTTGTGAATAATGTGCTTTGTGGTTCACTGAAGCTCAGAACAAGTGCATTGTCTAAGCCACTCAGAGTAGGGATTTTAAACAATGATGCAGAAGGAGCTGTTGTTCTGCTGCATTCATTGTCAGAGTTAACTGGTCTTTTATTGAATGGTGTGGTCTCAAGTCCTTTTGTCTACCTCATTCAGAATCAAAAACTACCAAAGGACACAAATAGAAACTAGCGTATGGAGCTGGAGTGGAAATTGTGCAAAATTTATGTAAACTGTAAAAAAAAGCACTCAGAGCTTCATGGTATTCTGGGTGCTGGGAAGTAGGTTCGTGTTCTTGGAAGGAGTCATGGAGACGTGAAATTTTGAAACAGAAGGATAATGCTTCTATACCTCATATTGAAGAAATGTTTTTAGAAAACATGCAAAATCTTAGTTTGTGTGCTCTATTCTTCAGCAAATATGTAAGTGAAACAGAAGAATGCAGTGTTCAGGATCTGAATACAATGAGTGATAAAAAAATTCCACACAATGTGAATGTGAATGGTTTTACTCAGTAGAAATGCAACTGTTCACATTGTAGATTTGCCTCTACACTGGTTAGTACTTAATCCCAAATTTCAGTGTGAACAGGTTTAGGTCATCCTTAATGTCTTCTGGGCAGAAGAAGAGCTTTTTAAAGTGGCTATTCCTGGTAAAAGTGTGTGAATATCCAAGGGTGCTTAGCCATATGCCTCTAAAACATCTGTTTCATTGGCAGTCCTGCAGGGTGTGTTTCGCAGCATTGACTTATGAGGGGTTGGGAGGAGATGGTAAGCAATGAAACAGGATGAGCAGGGCACACCTATTACCTTACCACATGGAAATTTAATAGGGAAAGTAGTGTTGGCACAGCTGGTGTCCTTTTCTGACAGAAATACTTCTCATGAGTAGAGAAAACCACCATGTGTCTAGAGGGTCTCTGTCACGGCAGTCTGAAACATGGAAGGAAAATCTAAACAAGGGGGCTGTTGATCTCAGAAAAAATGCCGCCTTGGAGCAGAGCTACAATTCTTGACTTCCCTAAAGACTAAAGAGCAGGCACAGAGATCAGGTCAGTAGAAACTGGAAGGTGCTTTGTGAAGAGTACCTCCTGGAGAAAGATTTCACTGTGGGAACTGGGATGGGGCATTTCTAGTTACAGTAGGAGACAACTCACAAATGCCAGCTTTGCAGAGAGTCTGCTCTTCCCTTTCCTTCATCTATGTTTGTTTGAAGTATCTCATTCTCAAAAGATCAAACAAAAGCCACATTTTTATAAAGTGCTCCTTCCTAAACTGCAATTATCTCAGACTTTCCAGAGTTGATTCAGATGGTGAAAGAGGATGCTTTTACAAAACTCCTTCAGTGATTTACCAGCCCTTGAGTTCTGAAGACTTTTTCAATTCCAAGCTGGTAGTGGGTTTGCTTTCAGTTTGCTTTAAGTAAACAAAACAACAACACTCTTCCATAACAGGATTCTGCCTCTAAAAGCACCTTCAAGGAGATTTTTCATTTTTGCAGTCTAAGCTGTTGCCTTATATCTCAGCTGCCAGAAGCTGAGTGTTGATTTCCAAGTGTGCTGTTTTTTTGAGGAAAATGGAGCAAAGAAGAGCTGGCATCTAAATCAAATAAGTCTGGATCAGTACTGCTGTAGAGTGGAAAGCAAAGAGGGCAGTAGTGTTCCAGGCTGCAGTAAGAAAGTATTCTCTGTAGGCAGGATAAGAATAAAAATGCCATTACCTGCTGTTTAGTACCTCATTTAATTTAATTCTGGAATCATGCTTACATTCTCCCTGTAATATTTCCTAGGGTGTTTTTCATGGAGAAAGTAACTCTATAATGTCTTAGATGTTAAAATGATTGTATACTCCAGGCTCCATTTTACTTTCTATGTATCTTCAGTTTCAAGTTGGGGATGAACTATATAGTGAAGCATCACAGGGTCAGTACAAGTACAAAAGCTGAGGCTAGGAGAGTCAGCCATCAAGTACATTTGCTGTATCCAGCTAAGACAGCTTGTGAATATGTCAGAGAAAAAATGTTTTTTCTAGTAGTTGTAACTATTTAAAATACCAGACTCCTAAAAACAGCACTGGTGAACAGTAAGGTAAAGTGTTTTATCACGCAGCACTTGATGCTAATACCAGGGATGGAGATGGAAGCTGCTCATATTCTTCATTACACCAGATTAGATTTAGAAAAATCTAAAAAGAGTCTATAAGCACGAAACATTTGTTTTGGCTCAACTGAAGTCTTGTATATTTATTTTTTACTGTATTTGACTTCCTGACTATCTACACCTACAGATCTTTTGAAGCAGTATTTTGTTTTGATCACAGAAACTGTATTTTTCCATATAAATTGTCAACAGACATCCTCTGAAGCTAAGAGTCTGTTCAGTGTTCTTGTGGTTTAGAAGATAGCAACAGTTTCAGGCAGTAAGTAAATCACTAGGAGAATTTCAAAGCAATTTATAGTCAAGCAAGTTTTTCCTGAAATGCACTTCTTTGAAGAAGACCAGAATTACTACTCTAAACACACAACAGTAAGGCTGATTCATAGGATGTAATCTGCAATGGCCAAGGTTATAGATCCTAAAATAAGTTGGAAAAAGGCAAAGGATAAGTTTGCCAAACCATGTGCATAAGAGTTCTTGTTTTTTCTCTATATCTCAAATGTTTTAACAGTGCTGATAACTATTTTAAAATGTTATTAATGTATATTGACCTTACTATATGGTACCTGAACACTCCAATGTTCAAAGCTGCAGAATTGGCTGGACAAGGCTGTTTCTGATCATTAGTCCAATGGGGAAGAATGTGTCTCAGCTTCTTCATTTCTGCTTTTCTGTCTTTCAGATAGAGGAATTTCGAAGACTAAGGACTCATGTTAAAGGTGCTGAACTTTTAGAGGGGTCTGATGGAATCCTAGGAGATAACTTCAGACCAACTCAGCCACTTAGTGATAGAATCATCAGGGCTGCATTTCAGTAGCAGAGGAGGAAGAACAATGATGAATCTTCAGTCAGGTAAGTAAAAACTTAATGGAAAAATCAACACTTTGAAATAATTTAGCTAAAGTAGAAAATGCACTTAATTTTAGCTTATGTTCTGATACATTGTTGCAGTTCTAAATTTTGTCACTGTACTTTCTATTGCATCCTGTGTATAATAGTTTGGTTATGTCATGGTTTAACTCCAGTTGACAACCAAGCCCCACAAGCAGCTCAGTCACTTTCACGTGGTGGGATGGGAGAGAGAATCAGAAGGGTAAAAGTGAGAGAATTTGTGAGTTGAGGCAAAGACAGTTTGATAGGTAAAGCAAAAGCCACACATGCAAGCAAAGCAACAGAAAATGAGAAAGTAATTCACCACCATCCAGGCAGTGAATCATGATGCCCACTTACATCACAATTACTTCTTGTAGCTGCAGTGAGGAAGAGCACAGTATGACTTGGTTGTGTGGTATATTTCCCCAGTTACTGAGTTTTACTGGTTTACCTGTTTCTAGAAGGCCATTGGTGGATCTTTTCACCCTGTTAAAAAAGCAGGGTAGTAGTTCTGGAAGGAGGCCTTTAATTCTAAAATGGGGGGGTGGTCTTTCTTTTTTTTCTTTGGTTGGTGGGGTTTTTTTTGTTTTTGTTTTTTTGGGGTTTTTTTTGTTTTTTTAATGCTGTTCTTTCCCAACAAGACTGAATTTTGGGGAAGTCCAGTGGACGTATAAGAGGAAACAAGTTAAATTCTGTCATGCCTTATTTATATTTCATTCATCAAAGTAGTTGCTGCTTCTTTTCCACCTTCATTGACTCACAGAGGAAAAATTTGAGGATGACATAAGGGAAATACATATGTGAACTTGCATTAACCCTGCTTCAATTATTAAAACGTCTCATGTCATGTTCCCCCAGCCTCTATCAGTTACAAAGTAAATCTCCTCAATACTCAACAATTACTCCTTATCCTTGTTATACTTAGTTAATGGATGTTTTGCTAGAATGAAAAACCTGGCAATGAGATTCAAAGAGAGTTAAAGTTCAGGGAAGTGGTTGAGTCACCACCCCTGAAGGCATTTAAGATGTGTAGATGTGATTTTAGGGACATGGTTTAGTGGTGGACCTGGCAATGCTGGGTTAATGGTTGAACATGATAATCTTAAAGGTTTTTTCTAACTCAAACCATTCTATTATTCTGAGGCAAATTGTTGCCTTGAAGGTAATGAGTCAAGCACCAGCTTTATGGTTGATTTTGAAATGAAGTGATCCTGCCTTAATGCAAATAATAGGAGAGAAAATCTGGGAAAATTTCAAGAAAGAATCTGTTTGGTTGCTTTCTTCCATAAGTACTACTGCTTTTCAACATAGTAAAATTTTTTCTCTAGTTTCCCACAAAAAAACTTTATTTAAATAATAGAAACATTGGGTATTCCCCATTACCCTATTTACTGTTGAAATACATAATATAAAAGCCTCAGATTTTCTATCTTCACATTTCTTCAAAGCTACAAAATAGCAGATTCATCTAGGGTTTCATCTGGAAAGCATGCTGCTAAAAGGGTTTTGATAAACTGTTTTGGGTAAGGCTATTTATTTGTACTTTAAATTCTTGCCCTCTCTAGTTCATGTCAGGCTCTGTTGTGGAGTTAAACCCATTCAGAGCATGCTCTGGGTCCAGTCTCCAATTTAATGTGAAGTAACAAATGATCAGGCAGCAGATAACCCATAAAAAAGATTGATAATTCAGTGCTTCCAAAAAATAGATCCATTAAAACTAAGTGAGAAGATTATCCTCCCTCCTGCATATGATAGAAATTATTAAATTGGCTAGGACAGCGACTAGCAATTTCATGGTCTTTCTGTATAGCATAAGCATTTGATATAGTGTATGCATCTAAACATTTTTGAAGTAAGGGGTTATTGGTGTTTTATAACCCAATTTAATATCTGCATCCCAGAAGTTAAACAAAAAACCCAAAACATTGATACCTTTTTTAAATATTATTTTCTCATTCCCATATTTAATTTTAGGCATATCCCTAAGACCAGTTCTCAATTACATGGTTCTCTGCAGTAACCAAATGTTGTCACTTTAATCTTGAAATGGATGTTTCAAATTCATTCCAGCTTCTGCATAAAAATTACTTGGGAAAATCGTAGCAATATTAAAGTACAATTTTTCTCAGAGAATGATAATGCCCTCAGGCCAGTGCAGGTAATTCAAGTCTGTAACAGTGAAATTACTTGACACACTGAGTTTGAATTTTAAGCATGAAAGAGTTTCCTTTACAATGATGGAATTGAAATGTAAAAATTTCCCTTTTGCTTTCGTGTTTGAAATTTTATTACATTTGTCAATACTTATAAAGATTTGTTCTATATAATAAGATTTATCTTGGCTTTGCTTCACAAAATAATCTGCAGTTTTAATTCTCAAATGATGGAATTTTTAATGCAAAGTAATAGTCCTCACCGTAGGACCATACTAATTATGGACACTCAAGTGCTGAGGAAGAACTGTGACTCCTGGCACAGTGTAACTCACAAGAAGAAATGACACTTGTTTCTCTACACCTGATTGAATTATTTACCAGAAATTCATTTGGTCAGGTCTTTTCAGTTTTGTGTGCGTCAGTCCAAGTAGCACTGAACTAATCAAGGTTTCATTACATATCTTTGCTATTTAGTTTAGAGGGCTGAAAAAAATGAAGTGTAAAAAGAAATTACATGACTTTGTTCACATTTCTTCTGTGCAAAGGGGTAAAAAGGAAAGGAAACAATCCTACTTACTTTGTAGTGATATCCTCATACCTCTCCATGAGGAAGGTTGAGGAACAGTAGCTCCTCACATAGACCTCAGAAATCCTCAAAAAGATTCCTTCCTTCAATGGAACCAGGGAAGTCCCTTAAGATGGGACTGCTGGTATCAGCTGAATATTGCTGTGAAGACTCAGTAGTAGATGGGGAAGTAATAGTTTGCAGGGCAGCATCTTCCTAGTGATTCAAGAAGAGCATTTCTTCTTTTCAAAGAGCAGATTATCTTCTATTTTAAAGCTCTGGTATGTCTTTAATATTACAATTACAAATATACTGGTTGACTTCTTTTCTTACACAATGCACCTCTGCCAATGCTGCTGAACTCCTGTCAGTAAACTTTTCAGTATTTTTTTTTATTCCAAGCCAATGTGGTATAACCACTTGAAGAACCTTGAGGAATGTTAGTTTGCCATGACCTTGCTATTCTGTCGGGAAAGAAGGAGACAAATGTTTCTGTAAGTGTATCCACAGCAGTAGAAAGAGGTTGTTTGAAAGGTCTAATTAATTTTGACTGAATCAGAATGCAGGCTCTGTGCACACCATGCTCCCAAAGCTTCAGAACATCTGCTCCTCAGCCTTGGCTTAAACCTTGACAAAACTGAACCCTTTGTGGCTTATGATCAAATGGCATATGTTGATCTTTGATGTAATTTGTTCTAATTTGTTGAGTAAGAAGCAGAGTTGACACAAACATGGAATATCATGGTGTGTAATACCAGAGAAAGGACTATTTTTTTAAAATGTTCCTCCATCATGGAAAAGCCCAGATCTCAAAATACTCCTCTTCAGTTTGAAGATAAAGTTTGGCCAGGCTCTAAAGGAGGCCTTCAGGATGACAACAGAACTTTGTAGCTTCTCTGCTCCCTTTAAACCAGTGGGTTTTAGAATAAGTTTGCTGCTATCTAGTTGACCTCTCCTAGCTCTGCTTCTTTTCTGCTGAAAACGTATGTCTCTCATATCGCTTGGGGTTAATGAGTTTTTTCACTCTGTTTTGGTAGGGTTTTTGACATACATCCAAATTCCAGTCCATTAAACCACCTTTTAGTCCTTCTTCTCCTGTAGTTGCTGAAGTTTTCAAATACATTTCTTTTGAAAAAGCTGTTTAAAAAATCTCTAACCTCTTTAAATCATATCCGATAGTGAAAGAACCAGTCAGATGTTAAGGAGTTTGGAGGAAAAGCTACTGAGTAGCTTTTCTGCAAATATGAGTACAGATTTGCTTTCAGACATGGAAGGTTAAAAAATTGAGTTCAGGTTTACAGAGTGAAGAACAATAGAATAGCAGAGTAGTTGTAGTTGAAAGGTGCCTCTGGAGATCTATTAGTTTGATCCTCTGCTCAAAGCAGTGTTAACTACAGTGGGTTGCTCAGAGCCATGTCCAGCTGGGTTTTGAATATTATAAGGATGAAGACTCCTTAACCTCTCTAAGCAAATTGTACCTGTGTGCTCCTGCAAGGAAGAAGGTTTTTCTTAATTTTAAATGAAATTTCCTGTATTTCGGTTTGTACCCCTTGTGTCTTCTCCTTTCATTGGATGCAGCTGAAGATGCAGTATGGTGCCATCCTTTCTACTTGTTCTCATAAAGTATTTATACACATTTATAAAATCTCTGTTGAAACATCTTTTCTGGAGGCTGGGCAGTTTCAGCTCCCTCAGCCATCCTTTTATGACAGGTGCTCCAATCCTTTACCATTCTTGTAGTCTGTTGCTGATCTCCAGTATCTCTGTGTTTCTTCTGAACTGGGGAACCCAGGACTGGATCCAGTGCTCCAAATGTTCTATCAGTGCTGAATAGAAGCATTTCTCTCCACTTGCTGGCAATGCTTTTCCTGGGTGCAGCCCAGAAAGCTGTAGAATTTCACTGCTGTCTGGGGTGCATTACTGTCTTAGCTTGAACTTGATGTTTGCCAGGACTCCCAAGTCCTTTTCTGAAAGAAATGAGAAGGGATAACTTCCTCAGTGTTAATGATAGTTTCTTTTTTACTTCCTGCTTGACTCAGAACCCTTGCTATGGGCATTAAGATACTTCTTGATAATTTCAGATGATCTTGGAATAAGTTTTATACTTACTATTGTTATACAGCAAAGCCTAGCAGTGAGGGAAATAAATGCTACCACTCTTAGAAATCAAACAACGAAAATCTTAAATCTTCCATTTCATTAGATGCTGTTTATTTGACAGTTGTAGGCCTGACACACTATTTCTCAGTATGTGAATTGTGACTACTCCAGAAGGCTTGCTGGAATTTTGGGGCTTGCCAGCTTTTCTAATGGATAAGTACTTTTCCTGTGCTGTGCTCTTCACTGAAGACAGCATTATTTATGGTTTCCAATGGATTTATCACCCCTTCTTTAATTCTTGTTGCTTTACGTGTAGCTGATTTGATAGACATGCCTTTCACCTCTTTTATGTCAGTGGAACAGCTTTATCTGTGGATGAGCAAGACTTCTGATTTTAAAGACTTGAATATCAACTTGAATTTGTAATGACAGTGAACTCAGTATGGCATACCAACATGTCTCCATCCCTTTATACACCAGGGTGTATACATGATTCCATGCATAGGGTAGGTAAATGGCACTGCTCCTGTTTACTAAGAGGAGGTCAAATAGGTGCTTGTTATAGAAGTCATTGAAATCCACAAGGCTCTTTAATAGAAGACAGTAAGAGCTTGTTCCAAAAAACAATTTGCTAAAAGAGTATTTTCTTTTTAAAGTGATAAAATTCAATCTGCTTTCCTCTGAGAATAATTAATAAACTAAAGAATTTGATCTCCAGTGTGTTGTCTCAAAACTCCTCATCTCAGACACAATTGATTTTTTATTCATAAATAATTATCCTCCAAGTGTGGTGATGTCTTATACCTACTCCATCTGCATACATACATTACTCAGATTCTCCTGAATATTTTTTCATTCATGACTGATTCAGAAATTCCTGAGAAAGCATCAATTTTTATATACACAACTGTATATACACACTCATACATACACATACATCTGTGGTAGACCTCAGACTGCAAGTAGCTGCAAGTTTATCCAATATCCTGTAAATTATGATAGCAGTAATTAATTCAGTTTAAAAGCATGCTTAATATAATGAGTATTTTCCTAGTTGTAAATTCAAGATTAGAGAAAAAAATTAAATAACATCATTAAAATAGCAAGGTTTTGCTAGGCCTGGGGAAAAGGAAGGTGTAATTTAGGGTGGGAGGAACAGAGACTGCATTTCTGATACTGCAGAAACTCTCTGCATGATACTGAGAGGTCTGAGCAGACAAGGAGAAACTGGTACAACATAAATTTTACAGCAGTGAGAGAGGGCTATGTGGTGGCTGTATCTGGTGGGTTTTTGTGAATGGATAGTGGAAATCCCTTGCTTTTGAAGCTGCTGAGCAGCTGTTGTGGCAAGAAAACTATGTTTCCCTTTCCCCAGGATATTGAACAGGGGATCTGGTGTTGCCAGTGGGAATGAGCTAAAATGAATACTAAATAGGTGGTGGTGCACTCTCCTCATTATGGAATTGTGAATTGTAGGATAACAGATTGTGGAATATGAAAGAACATTCAAATCCAGAGTGAGCTGTGGAGGTGCACCTTGCCTTTGAGAAATGGGAAGGGTGATGCAATACTATGGACTGTATTTCTATGTTTAAACAGATTGCAGTGAAATTTATATTTTAATGGACATTAACATTAGCAATCCACGTGTCTTTACTCTCAGCATTTGTAATTTGTGAAGTTCACAAACAAGTTGCTCTGCAGAAGTTCTAACACTTGGGGATTTTATCCTTTCCTGCTGTGTAGGTCAAGAGCTGGAATGAGCTGTCAGCAGCCATGCATCATTAGGTTACTACAACTATTCTTATAATTTTCCTGTTTAAAAAAACCCAAATCAACCCAAAACAAAGATTATCAACACTAGTTCTTTAGAAATGCAAACACCAATTTCCCAGATTTGTTGAAATATGAGTATTTATGCTGCTTCTAAATGAGTGATTTTTTTATTGGTCATTGTTTGTCTTCATGAGTTTAGTTTGTGATTAAAAGGTGATTGGTTTTAATTGTTAAGTTTCAGTCTTTTAAAGAAACTGAACTTCACGTTATCGCCAAAACTATTGTTCTTTTGTATTTAAGGTCTTATGTTCAGTGGCCAACCCTCTGCTGCCACTTCAGAGTTGTCAAGAATGTGCTTACACTTTAGTGCATGACTGTAGGACAGAGGGCCAAACACCATAATCAGAGACCCACTGGAAACAAAACAAAATTTTTGGAGCTTTCAGGCAACCAAAAGCTCCAGGAATGGCTGAAAAAGAGTGCCTTTTGAGGTTGTTTTGCACTGCTTCATTTTAATAGCAGGGAGTAGGGTGTGCCCTGAGATTGTAAGTGAACTCTGGAATATCAGCATAAATTTTTTGTCCCACTGCTGATGATTCAAATAAGTGACTAGAAAAACACTTTGGTCGTTTATGTGATGTACCTCTGATATGGGGGCCAGAATGTAGGGTCTTGGTAGCCAGAGGCAGCCAAGAGTCATAGACTGGTCTTTGTTGTGGTAAGTATTTATGTGTCTAGGCCAGAGCATCAGTATAGCAGGTGATCAAGCCTAAATGAGAAAGAAGACCATTTTGAGTTTTCAGAGTTAGTATCATATGGGAATTGTCCTTGTTCAATTCCTTACTGAGGTCTTGTTAGAAATACATGAATTGTGGAGGAATGGAAAATGGTCAAAATCCCTTAGCATGTAAAGAAGCAAGGAGGAAAGATTACTGTGCTTCCTTTTGAAAGCTAAAAAATTCATAAGGTAGTCTAGGAATCAGATCCCTACTTATGCTTCAAATAAGATGCTTCATGCTGACAAGTGCTCCTAAATTTTGTGACCTGTGAGCTTCTACCAGCATCACACAATCTTTCCTATTCATAATTCACTGTTATCATCAACTTTTCATAAAAAGAGTTTTGAGAGTGTAATTCCCAGCAGCTTACCATGAACCATGTATGGTTTGTAGACTGCTGCTTGGGAGCTGATAATGTAGCCAGGAGCCCACAGTGCCTGTCATACAAAACACCCTCACAACATGTTTATTAGCAATCACAACACACAAGTTAGTGTCTGAACACGCACTGAAACTCTGCCATGGTATTTTCACTTATGGGGAAAATGCCACAAATCAGTGATGAGTCAAAATAGTAGGAAGCTGAAATCATCATTGATAAAGCTACACCCATTTTTAGAGAAAGAGAATAGCACATATAAAATATAATGTAATGGGCTCTCAAATATCAAAGATACTAGAAGGACATATAGGTACATATATCTGTACAATACAGAGAAGAGAGCTTGCAATATGCTTTCCTCCTTCACCAATCTTATACAAGTTAGGAACTGGAAGTGCTAACTTTTATAAAAACTGTTTTACCTGGATGAAATCACACAGATTTAAGCAGAACAGTATTACTCTATTGAAACTGAAGATTCGAGTAGGCCCCGATCCTTACTCTTATTGGAATTTTTAATTCTGATTATTTTGTATGGATAAAGACAAAGCAGTGAAAAATATGCAAAGTCTTGCTAAACAAACAGACATATTTTGTAAATAAATAGCAAATGAAAGCTACCAAGTTATTTGGATTACTGAAAATGTTTTTGCAACTGATACTTGCCACTCAAGAAACAGAATGTCAGCCCTAACTGTTGTTAGCAATGTTTTATGGATAAGACCAGAGTTTATGGCAGAGCAGTGCTACCCAATAAAACTTTCTTTAAAATCGTTCATGCATCCCCATAGCTCAAGACAAACAAGGGTGTATTTTAGTTAGCTATATCTAGCTAAATGCCCACAAAACTTGATGTTGATTCAATAAATTGTAACCTTTTCATGGAAGGAATGCAAAGCATTTCAAGAAAGATAAGGATTGATAAGGTATTCAGTTCTCTTTTCTGAGACACTCTGGATCCATGCCTGGCTGTTCTTTCAGGTGCTGCTTTTAGGAAGGTGTAGGATAAAGGTACTGTTTTGTCAGTCTTATAGAGGTTTTGCCTCCCATGTCTTTTGCTTTTTTTTAAAAAACTATTAAACTTTTTGATTTATCATAATGTTAAGGAGGAGAAGGCAAGATCCTTCTATAAAGAAAACAATAGTACATTGTGTGAGACAAGGGGGGTAAGGAATGTGTTAAGACAAAAGAGGTGGAAAAACTACCCAGAAAGGAGATTGACTATTTTTAAGCAGCAGAATAAACGTTTTGATCTTATGTATTGATCTTGACCTAAAGCTGCTGCAGTGGGACATATTACTTCCTCCCTATGAGATGGAAAAACATATTATTGTGGCCATCCTATTTAATTTCTCCATAGTCTCTTTATTTGCACTTTCTCACTCTTGGAAGACTGTTGAAAAATAATCGTTTTCACTGAAGTTTTCTCATATCTTCTCTTTTAAATATGTTCTCTCTATTGCTATAGGAACATTGGGACCTTTGGTTCTTAAAAAATATACCAGCTTTGCTCCTTATCTTTGCTCCTGCTTCTGCTCCTTGTTTCTGAGATAAAATGTATAGTGTTCCATTTGTCCCAGTTTTGTACAAAAAATTTTTCTCTGTGAAGGATATAGGTGCATACAATTTTTATATGAAAGAATTAGATATAAATCTTCTTGGAAAAGTAATTATTTTTTCTTACATTCTGAGGTTGATTTCTGAGCTTTGATTAACCTTGTTAGTAATTTTTTTTTTTTTTCAAACCATGGGTTTTGTGAAAAACTCTAAGATTTTATAGGTATTTACAGTTTATGGCACTGATCCTGGAAGGTTTTCTTTTGGAATAGTTATTTGATCTGTAGAGGACTTCACCAGAAAGTAGGAAAGCTGTTGTTAAACAAGAATAAACAAGGGTGAACATGGATAACAACACTACCAATGTATACAATCAGTCTTTTGTCAGATAATACATTATGTATTTCTGTAACAAACACAGCTGAAAATTTCAGACTGGCTCATAATTAGGCACCTTTCAAAAAGTAATTCATTAATACAATAGGTACCAAATCCCAGTTCAACTTAATTTCACTGACTTTGACTTTTGGACTAAAAGCATTAAGCTTGAACTAGCTAAAAATGTACAAAATGTGCATTCAATTAAAGAGTAATTAGATGCTCAATCACTGTTACATTGCACTAGGGATTATCCAAGAAAGAAGAGAGGTACTACTCATTGCAGTGTGTAAAACAATTTTCTTAATTAGTTTAGCTCTAATTGAGATTGAGGAAGTGTCACTGTGTCACAGCATTAGTTTGCCTAAATGGAACTTTAAAAACACAAAGGTTTTGGCTTATTTTGAACTGTCTCACTTGGATTGTTCAGTCTTATTCACTGATCCAGTACTTTCTGGCCACAAAAATGGAAACTTTGTGTTCAGGGAAGTGGGGGGTTGGTCCCTGCACCCTTGTATCAGTAGCCCACTGAAATATGTGCCAAGAGTTTTTCCAGAGATGGAGAATAACTTGTTACTACTACTTGGTTGTTGTTTTGTGTTTTTATGTTGCACTTTTATACCAAGCCCCTGTGCTTGGTATAATCCTCTGTGCTGTTACACAGAGTGTAAAACCTGCTGCTTACAGCCTGCCTTAGGAGGCAGCTGGTAGAAAGCTCTTCAAGTGGACCATCAAATGGTGCTGCTGCCAGACATGGCTTTTGGGGGGTATTGAGTGATAAGCAGGGAGTATGAGGAAATCACAACACAGATCGTCTTATGGGTAGGCATTGACTTCTTAGCAGCTCTGCTGGTTACTGACAACCTCTACACTCCCTTCCCCTGTCAGGACCAGAGTGGGAACTCTGGAATGTGTTGACTCTTCCTGCGAGCAGTTGTAGCCCCAGGTGACCATTTGCACAGGAGCACTTTCAGATTGTTTGTGTATACACACTGAGCTATTGTTAGCACTAGAATAACCTCAGGGAAAAAAAAAAAGGAAATTATTAGTACAACAGAATGAAGCAGTCAGACACTCTCATACTCACTGCTTCTGAACTGGGAGCACTGGGACAACCTGAGCACCTGGATTCTTAAGGTTATGCCAAAGCACATGAATATGTGTTTGCATTAAATCAAGCATTGATTAGTGCTGCTAATGAATAAGAATATTACTCCTGTTAGGAGAAGTTGGGAGATTGCTTTCTATCCCTTGAGCCCACCTGACTCCCATGAGAGCTGGTACTCAGCACTTCACTCAGTAAGGCCTCTAAAATAGTAAATGGTAAAAAGTTCTCTGTGACCAGTATATTTTTCTTTCTAGTTCAGTACCATGAGCACCAGGTTAGAATCAATTACCAGACTGATTCAGAAGGCCAATTGTAAAACTTTGTTTCGAATTAATAATTTTACCACTGCATTTAACTTTGCATTTTTACTGCCATTTCCTTCATTGCTAGTAAATCTTGCTGCACTGGCTTTACCCTAGAAGAGAAGAATCAGTACCATTATGCTACTGAAGTATATACCCTGAAACTGCTCCCACCTGCTGTCATGAAATCCCAGCTTTTAGTTTTCCCTGTCTCCCTGGCTGGACATAAACAGTCTTTCAGACCCACTGTGGAGGAATTTCAGTAACATAATTGTTCCATTCTCTTTTCAGAGAGGGGGAAGACAATGCTCCCACAGTGCCTGCAGATGAGAAATGGAAACTTTTGAGACTGCTGCTTCAGTTGAACCACAAAGCCTATATTGTTTGTCTTCATCTAATTCAGTCTTGATAGACAGCTGTGACAGTTGGTCTGTCCACATGGTCCAGTGAAATTCTGGGAATGGGCTGTACATTAAAAGAAGAAAATATATTAAACCTTCCATTTCACAATGTTAACTATTTTTAAATTGTTGCTATCGTTGCTTTTATAGCTACTTTGCCATAGCATTCAATAGTCATCTGTGATCCAAATAGTACTGATTTTAAGCTTGGTATGAATGCTAATATGTAGAAATACTCATTATTGTTTTGAATGTTAGGTTTATTTTTATTCCATATCATCTCTTGTTCTGTCAGTAACCATATTTTCTGTAGAGGGGAGATGCGTTCTACAAAGGTAATAAAAACTCTGTTTGTTCACAAAGAGTATTATACAAATTCAGAATTAATTTTTTGGCAGAAAAGGAGCACTTCTCTGCTAAACATATGCATTTGACTTG
The DNA here is from genome assembly GCA_013397075.1 of Rhabdornis inornatus. NCBI lineage: Eukaryota > Metazoa > Chordata > Aves > Passeriformes > Rhabdornithidae > Rhabdornis > Rhabdornis inornatus. Next base: position 1,005,932 of record VWZS01006244.1, on the reverse strand, counting down.
GTTTATCTGAATAAAGCTGAATGACATTTACATTACTAGGAACCTTACTCAAAAAAAAGGACAGTGTTGGAACTAAGTAAAATTAATCAATATTACAATAAACTGAATTGTCTGGATTATTTTCTACTTGGTGAGCCATGGAACTTTGCGATATAGTGTTCAGTTGAGGCAGAAAATGTTCAGTCTTTGTTCTCCTGTGAATTATGACAGTTCTGTTTGTTCTGTATGTTGCTGAGGATGGTGGTCTGGGGACTTACTCTGCATGTCCTGAGCTTGCTGCACAGCATGGGGATTTCCACGCTGGGCCACACATGACTTATCTGCCAGAGAAGATAAGGCAATGGTAGTCTGAACCAGCCAGTCAGCCTCATAGCTCCTAATTCCTGAGAAACACCAAGATCTGAAGGACACAGTCTCTGATGTGGGAGGCAATAGCTTTGATCACCATAGCTATTAGTGAGGTTCCCTGTTGTAGCATGAGGGATATTGTAGAGATCTGTGTCAGTGAAAGAACCCCAGAGGCACAGACAGCAACTTCCAGTCTGGGGCACAATGAAGATGGAAACTGAGGGCTCACAAAGAGGAGGCCACTCCCTTGGAGCAGATCAGTCATCAATCACAAAGTCATTCCCAGGAAATGGTAAATATAGAGTCAGAAGGCATCCTTAATCCACCTTGTCAAGTGTTATGGGGAAAACTACTGCTGAAGAATGAGTTACAAGCTCTCTGAGTAATTTATGTGTATATATGTGTGCATAGGGGCAGCAGAAACAACAGGGCAAACCCACAGAGTGTATGTGAGCTAGGTGAGCAGGACCAGATATTGCTGGCCACTTGATGTGTTTGTAACTGGGTGCTTCCTTTGGAGGTAAGCCTTGGTAGCATGCATTGCAATAAATGCGCAGAAAGTGTAAAACAAGCAGCCCACCATGAGGTCATCTGCTCATTTGGGCTTAGCAGAATAGCAATCAGCATGTTGTTCCTTGGGTTTAGAGAAACTTACATTTCTTAAGGTTATCCCCATCTCCTGCCCACATTTAATGAAGTTATCTACTCGCTGGGTTCAAGATTTCAGTGCTGGCCAAAACCACACTTCCCACCTGCAGTGTCTGCAACTTGTGTGTCTAGCAGCTTCACTGGCTGCTGCCCCTCTTCCTTCAGCAGTTACTCCCCAAGCAGCTGCAGCCAGAGCCCAACCCCAGCACCTGATTACCAGACTCTGGCTTCCCACTTATGAATGATGATGAGCATCATACCACAGGGCAGGAGAAGTCTCTGCTGCAATGGCCTGGCTGGACCATCTGTAGTTTTTGACAGGAACCTGATAATTTGTCTTAGTTGTGAGGTTTGGTACTAAAATCGTGGGAAAATAAAACTCTGTGAGGTGGAAGTCACCTGTTTTCTGCCAGGTGAATGTCTGTTCTTGTCTCCTTGCACCCAGCAATGAATGAACCCTCCAAAAGTGGAGTGAACCATGTTCCAAACCTGACAGTTCTCGTGATATGCACAGCTCATTCAGATCTCCCTTTGCATACAACGTATTATTAACTATTGAGTGTTAACTGACAGGAACTGTAGTAGTAATATGGCAAATATTGACATTATGATGAAATCTGAACTAGATTTATTCTCTAAATAAACATGTTCCTTATCTTGAAGCTGGCTGATATTCTTGTGGCTGTGAAATACAGATACATTGTAAAGCAAATGATGTAATGTCTCCACCAAAAAGTCCATTATTTCCCTTTCCTGTGCTCCCTTCCTGTGTTTGCTGTTCTTTCAAGCATTGCCTTGTGCAGCGAAATTCTAGTCATATAAATACTACTGCTGAGGAATTGAAGTTAGTAAATTTGTCTCAACACTTGTCAGACTTTTTTTTTTCCTAGGCTTGGCTTAGAAAGAAAAATAAAACCCACTGGTAAAAATACTCAGAGCAGTTTTGTGTCTTAAGAACTGGATCTAATTATAGCAACAAATTCATTCAAAAAACAGACCCATTCTAATTACAGGTTGGTCAGCCCACATTCGTTGTGTATTGGGAAAAGTTAAATTAGTCTTTCTGGTTTTGGTAGGAATACACAGGGAGGAATTTTCAGGAAGGGCTCTCAGTGTATTATTTCAGTTACACTACATCCATGAGAGGTTTTATTGAGTGTGGCTAGGCTCTACTGCTCTCCAACTGGAGTTCCACATTTCTGCCTTTGTATTAATACTTTTAAGAAATCATAAAACTGATAAGGGGGTTCTGAGGGTAGTGTAAGGCTGCAAATTAATAATTTCCTCTTTAAGCCTACAGCTACTAAAATTTTGAGTTAGTTTGCTCTCTGGAAGTATTTTTAAAGGGAAATGTTAATGGGCATAATGCTTCACATAATTTTAGAGATTTATTAGAAATGTGAATTATAAGTTTCCAAAGAGATGTTGAGCAGTTGCACACTTGTGGGTCTTGAAATCAATGACATAATACTTAAAAGCAACTTTGTGCTTCATCAGGCAAAAGCTGGCTCCACAGGCTTCTGATAAACTGTAGGAAAGTATTTGGAATAGGAAAAAATCTGGCTCTTGAGAGAAGGAAGGTGAATTGGGGCAGATGCCTGTTGTCAGTGATCATCCATCTGTAGGTGATGTGTTCTTTAGTTTCCTCTGTAGTTTTCTGGAGCTCCCAGAAAAATTTAGAGCCTTTAAATTCTTAGTTTCACTTGAAAGCATGGTATGATGTGCTTTGCACTTTGGGCTGTGATCCTGGGCACACACTTATCCAAATTATAGGAGCTTAGAAAACACTGTGCCTCCCTAAAGCTGTCTTTTGCCCTGGATAAAATCTTTCCTTTGTGTGAAAATTAAGTCATAGGTAGGTGGACCAATAAATTCTAGGCCTGATCCCAAAATATACCTGGGAGGTAAACAGGAATAAATTGATGTGGGTTAAAGGATAGGCTTGATCCCAGACATTACACTGGCAAGCACGGGGTAGTGGCTGTGTATGGAAACAGATGTGAGGCAGGACATGAGTTTAAGAGGAAACAGGAGTGGTCCCTGGCCAGCATCCTGGTCTGCATCCTAAAGGTTGACTCATCTGTGTTCCTGACTCTCGGAGGGTAATTGAAGACTGCTGTTGCTGAGGAGATAAAAGTGCTTAAGAGCAGGACAACATAAAGAAAAGATAATTTTACTGAGAAATTTCAGCTGAATTTTGCTGAGACTGTGGAAGGAACAAGAAGAGGAGATCCATGCAAATGCAGCTTCACAAGAAGTCACACCAGTCAGCATTTTCCAGACCCTGCCAGGGTGCAGCTGCCATTAGCACAGACTCACCTTCATTGAGTTTGACTGGTGGGCACAGCACTGGTGCAGTAATGGACTTGGGCAAACTATTCCTTTCATGGTTGTCACATCCACTCCAGTGAGAATGAAGGGAAGCTTCCTTTCTTGTAGAAATGGGGGGAGTCTCAGGGGGAATGATGGCTGTAGAGAAAAAGGGGAAGACCTCTAGGGGTTGAGAGCTATGGAAGGAGCACAGATTTTGGCCTGCTTTTTCTTTCTTCTCTGGGTTTCATGGTGGCATCATCAGCCTGGAGTTTGCTTTAAGATGTGTTCTTCCTTTGTACATCAGTGCTGCCTGCTGAAATGTCAGGTAGCTGGAGAATCACCCACTCCATCTCCTGAGGCTGGACCATGCAGGATGCTTTTGGAAATGTTTATGTGCACATTTATTTATGAAACTCTAGCTGCCATTGTAAGCATACCTATGTGTGTGTATTTATCTCTTTAGAATGCTACATATAAAAAATTATTTTAAAAAGAAAAGCAATTTAAGATGAATTATAGAACTTCTAATTACACTTAATATATTTTAGTCTGAAGACTATATGCCTAGCATCAGCTCACCAGCCCTGTTGGCATTTGTATGATTTGGTTTCTCCCTTTGCTTAATGAATTTGTGTTAAAGTCCTGTTCCTTTCCCCCATTATTAATTTTACAGCCCCAAGTCTTTTATACTGAATGCTGTTCAAGACTTGCTCTGAAGACATTCACTTTGTCATTGAGCCTTCTCTCTTGCAGTAATTTTTTGAATGTTTCAGAGGTATTAAAGAACTTATCTTTACAATCACTTTGCATATACTTCTCTATCATGTGAGGATTCCTCTCTGATCACAAATTATCTGTATGATGCCAGGTATAAGAAAAAGACACAGCAGTTAGCCCTGTCAGAGAGAGAGATTCTTCATATGAACATGCAATGCATGTAGTCCTTGTCCAGGAGAACTTGTTACACCTTAATTTAGAGTTATTTACAAATTAAAAACCCAGCATTGATCAGATCACCTCTTAAGTCTTCTCCATAATTTGTTGGGGTAGTTGCTTCTAATGCAAGGGTTGCTTTTCAGTGCTGGGTAATTTTTTGTGATTCTTCCATTCAGTATCTTCAAATGCTTCTCACCAGTGTTTTTCCCATGCTGTTTACAGAGACAGTGGCAGCTTTTTTGCTTCTGCTCAGCCTTCCCCAGAGCCTGACCTCATCTTCATCCAAAGAGGCCTCCCCTCTCCAAATATCAAAGAAACAACTGAAGATGAGGTAAAAGAAGGGAAATATTAGATAAACTTGGAAAGAACTTTCCCTATAAAGTACACAATGAGCTGTTTAAACCTTGAATAAAAACAGAAAAAGAAAGTATGAAGATAACAAAGCAAAAACAGCATAAAGAAACTTCCTTAAGTGTTCTCCTTTTCACTAGCATGGATGTGGTTGGAAATACTCCTTTTCTATTTCCATCTCAACTTGCTTGTGTTGGAAGTGTTCCATTCTGGGTTGTGTAACACCAGCTGACTAGCCCACAGCCAACTCCCAAATCAGTGATCAGAAACCACATCCAGCCAGCCCTATTCCCTGAGACTGCTTCTCTCCTGCACCTTTCCCACTAGTGACAGGGAGTTGGCTGCTTGTCCTTGGACAGCAAACCTTATCCAAAACCCTGGCTTTTCACCACATTCCCTGGGTTGGGTTACCTTCCCACCCCCACCACATCTCCTGAGATGGAAGATGGTAAAGGAGTAAAGGCAAAACACAAACTCCTTTCTTTTATAAAGTAAAGCACTGGAGAAGGGGCTTCAAGCACATAAGCAAATCCAGTACTTGTTATTAAAGGTGATGTTTGTCTCTGAGATGGAGACAAAACCAACATGATCTTACATAGACATAAACTCATTTCCTCCCTTAGGCTTTAGTATAAATATACACTACAAACAGTGCTTTCTGAAGTGCCTCTCATGTAAACATCTGACAGTGGTGAGCATGAAACAGATGAAAGCTGTGATGTCAGTGAACACATACAGCTGAGTATGATACACCATGTCAGCAATATTTTAAATAGCAGGCATAAAGCAGTTCTAGAAAATGTGTGTTTACCCTCATGTTGTGAAGATACCAGGGTTTTTCTTTTTGGTGCACTATTAGTCTGTACAAAGTGGACCATAAGTTGACAATGGCTTGGTCTCTTTAGCTGGATAATCATATATGTGGCCAAGCAAAAAGAAAAAAAATACAAACAAAAGGTAGCTGAAAGATTTATTCATGGCTTAGAAACATGTAGTAGTTCATATAGATAAGGAGATGTTTACTCAAGAGAAAAATAAAAAACAAACACAAAAGAGTCTAAGAGCTGTGTGGTCTTGGCAGGGAAGCCACTAATGATTACCAAATGCATGAGTCTCAGTGTGAAATTGTAGTCTGTGATCAAGTGGAAGTGCTGCAGCATTTTGAATCTTCCTGATTTTACATTTTGACCACCCTAATTCCACACAATTTAAAATGGAATCCTAGAAACACATGAGGCCAGAGCATCTCAAAATACCTGTGACTAGGGCTGTAATGAATGAAAAAAAGTTCTTGCAGAGCCAAAGAATCTGTTTTCAATAGGTATGTTTCCAAGGTATCAGGCCTTCAGATGATGATATGATGGCACAAAATTTTTACAGGTGTCCTGTAAAGATGCGTTAATTGCATTATATTATCCAACCACTAGATGTCTGCATACTATAGAGCTTCAGGCAGGGTTTGTTACCCAACATGAAAGGCAAACAAAGAAGATGTATATCTGCAGATGTGTCTCTCTGTATCATAATTTGGCATCTGTTTTTTGCTGCCATATGCCCCTTGTGCAAGGAGGGATCAGTGGGCAAAGAGATACTCTGCAAGAAAAATTGTATGTATGAAAATGACTGGTTTCTGTTAAAACTGGAAAGTAAACAATAGATTAGGCCATATGTAAAGATCACATCTATTCAGATAAAATTCACAAATACCAGAAATTAAATACAACAGGGCCACCAGTGATTTTAGGAGCACGGCAAGTCCCAGTGCAGGTTTGACACCAATTCTTCAGGAAGTCCCACCAGTTTTTGTTGCCTATTATTTGCAAAATGGAGCTTCATCTCTTTGATTTCAGTGGAATCAGAGCTGTTAGGAAGCGTAAGGTGAGCTGTGAGCGCTGTGAGGCCACAGATATTCCCCCAAGTGCTTGCTTTGAAGTAACACTGTTAAAACAAGGGCACAGCTTTCCTGAGCTGTAGGACAGCCCAGACTAAGCGTGCTCTGCATGGGCAGTTTTTTACACACTTGTTTGGCATAAACACTTTTCTCACAAGGTTTCCCCAAGGCACAGTGATCAGCAGCCCTTCCTAGGTGCTCACTGGGCTGAAATGCCAAGAAAAGGATGGGAAAAAAAATAAAAATCCTGTGCTTTCAGGGCCCTTGCTAGTGCCTGGAAAGCATATACTGCTTGAGTTTAGATACCCAGCTTCAGAGGTCCCTCTTATCCGAGTTCATGGGAATAAGTGAAGGCTGTGAAGTTTTGTGAAAATTACTGGTTTACACAAGGCAGTACCTGCAGTGTCTCAAGTGAACACCCCTACAGAAGCAGATTAACTGTGTCCTATAACCCTTGAATTGGAACTCTTCCTCCTCTCTCCAAAGGCCTCTTCACACCTTTAAGCATGTTGCTTTTATTCGTTGCTCCAAAATACAACTTCCTCTTGCTTCTCCTGATCTGCCACCTTTCCTTGCTGTTGTGAATTCCTTCCCAAACACTAAATGTTTGGGAAGGAATTCACAACTTTTAGGCTGCAGAACACTGACATTTCTTGTGTGCTACTTGATATTACAGTATTCAACCTTTCCTAAAAAGTTTTAAGTGGTGTTCAAGACTTTCCATGCTTCTTTACATCTCTTGGTTAGTTAATAAATTAACAGTTCCTAAATTCAGTTTCCCATTAACAAAATTGAATCTAATATTAAGGATTCATTCTCATTTTAGAGTTGATTCCCACAATTGTGGTTAATGTTACATCACAATTAACTTTGCTTTTAAAAAGGCTAACAAGCTTATTTCACACTACTTTAATTTGGGTTCATAAAAGTAATAAAGGAAGATCCAATAGGTGTCTTGCATTTACAAACTGCAGAAACTTTCTTTCACTGTCCTTAAGAGTGAGTGTCAAATTTGTGAAGCTTAGTGACAAATTGATGAGGAAATTTTTCACTTTTTAAGTGGAGGAATCAATAAAATGTCGTTGATACTTCTTTTTGACTTAGAGGAGAATCCTGTTGCTGTTTATGGGAATGCTAGACTGTGCAGTTCTTCACTGTATTTTTTTTTTTAATTCAGAAGGCCCCTGAAATTATTTTTTGATGATTATTTGTCTTGAGACAAATGTATGCTCAATCTTAGGGCCTCAAAAGTATGGATTCAGTGAAGCCCTTGGAAGACGGGTCTCCATTCCACCTGCAAGAAAAGGAAGTGTCTTCTTATTTTCAGAAGTTCTCTGAATTGCAATTAAGTTTTAATTACGTTAGAATACAGTAAGTTACTGAGATTTTAAATTTCAGTTTTAGTAATGTTTTTAGGGCTTCTGTTACATTATCTAAATTTCTCTTTTAATTGAGCCTCCAGCTCCAACCTGCATTCTACATTTGTTTTGTTATGTAATTGTTTTTATTTCTCAAAGAGAGAGAAAAGAAAAAGGAATTATTTTTGAGAAAGTATCTGTCAGTTGTCCTGTAAATGAAGAGTTAATAATATGTGGTTACATTACCAGGTCTTAACAGGAAGACTTTGTGTTCTGGAATACACACCTCCTCTTGCTAATTAGCCAGTTAAAAAAGAGCAGTCTGGTATTATTTTGGGAATATTTTCATATAGAAAGAAATTTATCTAGACATAGATGAGATTGATTTTAAGTTTTTTTAATAATGCTTCTTTCCTACCAATTTCTAAGAAGGAAGAACCAAAATGTATTCAATTTTGTGCAACAAGAGACCAGGTGAAGAGACACACCTCTTCCCCTCACTTTCCTTATGACTTTCCCTTTCCTTGGCAGCCAGAAGAATGAGAGAAAATAATCAAAACATGGTGTCCTTTCCAGCAAAAAATTTCAGCTGACATTTTAGCTATAGTGGACATCTACATGCAGGGATAGGACTGTTATCACCCAAATCAAAGCAGTTAACCTGTAAAAGGAAGACATTTGGCTAGAGAAAGGAAATAGTTAGAGTCAAGTCTAAATCTGCTCTCAAGGACTCTTCAATTGCTAATTTAATGAGATCATGTGAGGTTTTATATCTTCTTGTCTTTCGTTCAATTTTAATTAGATTTTTTCCTCTTCTCCAGACAGTCCTCCCATTTTCTTGTTATATTCTTCTTGTTTGTACCCAGCAGCACAGCCTTGCCTTCAGAGCTGCAGCAAAAATACACTCAAGTCTGTGTGTGCAATCCAGACTGCACCACCACAGTGACTGGCAATTACTTATGACCAACCAGCATTAAAGTGGAAAGGTTCACTCTATTAGGCTTGGTCTTTATAAAAGAGACAACAGAAATTCACCCAGTAATTCCTTCGTCAAGTTGAGAAGCTTGCATTGACCTTCTGCCTCATCTTGAGTTGCCTTTCATCTGTATCCTCAACACTTTACATCTGGCACTATGTGTAACCATATTTGCACTACCTGTAGTGTTTGTGTGGTTTTCAAATATTTTGTTTCACGTGCTATGGTTTCTTTATTAATTAATTTATTTATTTTCCTTTCAAGATGTCTTTTTTTTTTTTTTCTCATCAGCTTTCCTCCAGCTTTTATGCTTTTTACTTTCCTCCTAGATTCTTTCTGTCACATACCATTTCTGTCAACAGGCCTCACGCTGGCTGTGCTTCCACAGTATAAGATCTGTGTGCCCCTGGATCAGCCTGTGGTACAAATCCAGTGTGAATGAGGCACGGGCATATTTCTGATGGATTAGCCAGAGTACAGTATATGGATATATGCCAGGGTTTATCCCAGCTATGGGTAAACAGACGATGTGTGTTCAGCATAAAATTAGAGTGGGCAGGATGAGCTAAAAACTGATCTGTCAAGACAGATTGAAGTTGTACTAAGAATTCAAAATATTTGGAACAAATTTGAACTGACAGACTGAAGTTGATTTAGTGTTTCGTGTCATATGGCCACAGGGTTTTTGATCTTGTAATAGGCATCTTAAAACAGGTTTACCATCTTGTCTATTTACAGCCTCAGTAACACTAATGCCAGCAAAGTAATGAACTTCCTGCTATTAAGACCAGAAAGAGTCCTTCGGGTAATTTCACCTGATCCTTGAGTGACCCAGACAATAAAACTTCCTTCCTTAATCCACAATGTGTTCAATATCCTTCTGTCATCCTGTAATATCAAGAACCCCACGGCAGAAAATATGTGAAGCATCCAGTAATATAATGTTGTTTGGACAGTACAGTCAACATATCATCTGGGAAGCACCTGTCTGGGATTTGTACATAGAGTCACACTTTCACACAGGACATTGGCAAGCCACTTAGGTTAGAAATAGCCACCCTCAGCCTGGGTTTTGGCTTGGCTCCCTGAGGAGTAAGGCACCAGCCATGGGTAAGAGACAGCTGTGGCTGGTGGTTGCCACACTGGCTGACTCCATTGCCTGCTGCTTGCCAGTTGAAATCAACATTTGGCCACTGGAGTCAGAGCATGCTTGAGAAGGGTTTACAGGATTGGCACATCCAGGACTTGTGCCTCAGACGTACACAGGGTGGAAATGAAGTCTAAGAGAGTACCACTGGCCCTTATGGCTGCAAAAGAGAGCAAGCTGAGGAAAAGCTCTTCCATTCCTACCAGGGGAAATCCAGTACTGAACTCTTAACTTTATGAGTTGAAATTTTTTCCTGTTCATTTGTATACCTGCAGGTCAGGTGTACAAATAGGGGCCCAGTTGAGTGAGAAGATAAGAAGGAAGACAGATGCACAAATTGGTGGAAATAAATCCAGAATCTTTCCTGAAACTGAAATCAGATGGCAGATCTTAAGTGAAGAGCCAAACAAGACTACTTCCAACAGGGACACAGAAATCTCTTTGCGGATAAACTGAGAGTGACAAAGATCTTTTTACTTTAAAAAGTTTTTAATAAATAAATAATATGAAGGACTAAAGACATAGAGCATATGGACTTCTTGGGAAAAATGGTTATCACTTTCTACCCACTTCATTGCAAAAGATTCTTTGCATCTGATGGTAGAATGATTGGATTTGGCCAAAGTGTTTACACTTTTCTCCAAAAATGACAAAGTCACATTTTTGATCTAGTAAACAACCTACCTTTGAGAACATTCAAACATCACCTCCCAGAAATAAGTTTCCTGGTTTTTTTCACTCCTGGTAGTCCTTCAGCTCTATCTGCAGGACAAATCTGTCTGTTCTCTTTTCCCGACTCACAGATCTCCAGAATGTGTTTTTCTTTACGCAAAAAATATTTTCCTTTGATGTTCTTTAGGTACTGGACAATCATTGGGGATGGTCTAAATACTTCCTGTCTTCAAAGCTCTGTTAAGGCCCTATCCCCTACATACCACTGCAGCCAAGTCATCTCTAAGCAGTAGGAGATGGCCTGGAAGTTATTTATTGCCTGCTTATTGTGTTTGTTGTATACTTGCACAAGTTTCCCTCTAGCCAGGGCTGTAGTAAGATATTCTAGTACTCAGAGTACCTAATAGTTTACCCTTTTAATAACGCAGTTTGAATAAGTACGGAATCATAGAATGGCTTGGGTTGGAAGGGACCTTAAAGGTCATCTTGTTCCAGCTCCCCTGCCATGAGCAGTGACACCTTTCACTAGACCAGGTGGCTTGGGGGCCCATCCAGCCTGGCTGTCAACATTTTCAAGAATGAGACATCTACAACTTCTCTGGGCAACCTGTTCCAGGGCCTCACCACCCTTACAGTAAAGAATTTCTGCCTAATATCTAATCTCAACCTACTCTCAGTTTAAAGCCATTATGCCTTGTTCTATCACCACATGCTCTTGTACATAGTCTCTCTCTCTTTCTTCTAGGCTTCCTTCAGGTAATGGAAGGTGCACTTAGGTCATCCTGAATTCTTCTCTTCAGGCTAAATAATTCCGACTCTCTCAGCCTTTCCACACAGGAGAGTTGCTCCATCCCTCTGATCGTTTTGATGGCCTCTTCTGGACTCACTCCAACAGGTTATTGTTCTTCCTGTGCTGGGGACCTCAGACCTGGAAGCAGTTCTCAAGGTGGAGGTCTCATAAAGATGGAATATAGAGACAGTATCACCTTACTTGACCTGCTGGCCATGCTGATTTTGATGCAGCCCAGCATACAACTGGCTTTGATATTTTTTCAAATACTTAAATTCTCAAATAAATAATTCAGCATTAGAGTTACAGGCACTAAATATTGATTATTCACAGAAAGTTACTACAAAATGGATTTGCTTCTGCCTAACTATGTTGTCAGTCTCTTGAAAAAAGGACTGGTGGTGTGGCTAGAAATGGATGGGCCCAAATGTACCTGCAATGAGATCACATTTGCTTTGGAAGACAAAGGCAGGGCCACCCCAGTGGCCCTGACAGGGGTCTGAAGTTTCACTGCTATATCCAAGTGCTCAAGTCTTGAGCTGGAAGGACTTAATGGAACTGCTGGTTCCTTCCTGATTCATTGAAGGACAGACATCAAGGGGTAGCCAAAATAAAGCTTTTATCCACCCTGCTATGTGCCCTCCTTGGGTGAAGGCACCTTGAAGCATGCTCGGCAGGACCATATGCTCCCAGGGGAAGTCTCCCCTTGCTGTACACGAGCCTGTTGCTGCTATACAAACACAGGGATGCTGAGCTGCCATGTCGTGTCCTATCCCAGCACTGGGGCAAGAGTGGCTAATGTATATGTATATGTATATGTATATGTATATGTGTATGTGTATGTGTATGTGTATGTGTATGTGTATATGTATATGTGTATCATGTACATGTATAACTTGCTTTAGAGACCTTCCCATGTGAGCCTTCCCCATCTCCTTAGGAAGCTTTTCCTCCGGGCTGACTGCACTCAGCTGCAGTGACCATGTCCCCCTGCCTCATCCCCATCCCTCAGGGGTTCTTCAGGGTATGGCAGTGCAGTAGGGAACCGTGAGGGCTCCCTAGGATGGCAGGGCTGGGCCTGGCAGGTGCTCCTGTCCCACCACCTCATCCAGGAGCAGCCAGGGGCACAGGGGCACACGGGCACACTGTCCCATATCAGGTACCTCCCTGGGGAGGGACAGCTGTGGCAGAGCCTTCAGGCAGGGACACAGAAATGTGTTCTGTGCCTAACAGCCTTTTACCTGCCTTAAATCTGTGTGTTGCATTTGTCGACAGTCCTGTCCTCTGAAAAACGCCTGGTGCCCGTGTGCACTCTTTTCTGCACCAGAAATTTTTCTTAATTTTGTTGTGTCTGTCTTCTCTGTAGCAGAGAAGCCACCATCCCACCTGAGGATTGTGATGCAGGTGAACACCAGATGCTACTGCTCCCAGCTGGTATCACCTCCTGGTGGTTCCTGATGTCCCTCTTTCCTGACCTCTAGGCCTCTCTCTCGGGGCTTACCTTGGCAGACAGAAATTTGACATTGACGCTGTGAACTCTGCTGAATCGCAAAATCTGCACAACTTAATTTCATGGGCCTCATCCACAAGTCTTGGTACTAAAGCAGCTGATTAAACAGTAACTAATCCCCCTTTGTTGTTGGAGGGAAAAGTAGAACAAATAAAACCTCTTGCATATTGCTCATCACCTGAAGTTAAAAGGGTAAAAAGGAAAAAAAGCAAATAACTATTTGGATAAAAGAGAAAATCCTCCAATCAGAAAAAGAGCTATTTACACGTGCTCCTCAAATGATCGTGTTCTAGCCAATTTTAAATTAATATAATTTCACACCTATTTCATAGCTCTTTCTTCATTCCTTGAGTACATTATTAGTCCATAAGTGACATCAAGCAGCTCACTGGCTTCTAGTGGTGAGGAGGAGTTTTGCTTGAGCAGTCTGGGAAGAAGAAGCAGAGAGAGACATGAGGAGACCTCATGGTGCTGGTTCTCAAAGGCCAGGCACTCCTCTTCTACTCAGTTAGTAGATGGTTCATCCATCCTCATGGAAACTGCTTCAATAGTTCTGTATTAAATACAGAGACTCACCTATACCTTCCTCCTTGTCATGGGGTTTTACCAGCCAGGCTGAGTGCCAGTGTTTCAAAAGGGCTGCTGCAGTTTCCTTGGGCATGAGGAAAAAAAGCCCCGCAACCAACTTCTTCCACAATTTCGCTTCTGCTCCATAACAACAACAGTTTGAGGTGGCAGGATGGCATGGAGGTGTGAAAAAGAAGATGATTATGCCATGAGCCCTCTGAACTCTTGTGGTGAGCAGCTCTGTGACCACATCGTGGGGCAGCCCAGCCTGGGATGAAGGTGTTCTGCTCTCCAGCAACTCCTCTTGAACACTCTTGCCCACTATGTTTCCTCTGCCCAAACAGGGAAAAAGCAGCTCTAATACACAAGGGCAGAAACTGGAGTCAGTTTTTTTGTGCACCCGACTGATGTTTCCAAGTGTTGCCACCAGAGGATGTACCAAGCACATTTTTTGCTGTATCAACACATAAACACACAAACAGATTAAACTAGCCAGATTTACCAGCAGAGGTAGCATAACTTCTGTATCAACACAGGAAGTATCAGTGTAAACAACAGTTCTTGCAAAAGAGAACAGAGAGAGAGGTAAGGAAGTTACGCACTGTATTTTCTGATGCATTTATCCCAGCTCTGTAGTGTTTAACATATTAAATGGTAAATTAATTTCTGATTTCTCTAATGCATTGCTAATACCGGGAATGTCTAGCCTAGGCCACTTCCAGTATTTAAGGGAGTTTCTATCAAAGACAGCAGCCATTTTGATGTTTGAATATTTTTCATTGCAGTAATTCATCTTCTGGATCTGGAGTAGTCAGCAATTTAGACACCAGGCAGAATAGAGTGTTCAAAGAGACAATGGCTACTGGAGTGATGCACTGACTCAAAAGCATTTTGAAAAATGGTTGCTATAAAAAGGAATGGTAAGAGCATCAACTGTAGATAGTGAGACAGCATTTAAAACTGGTGTTTTAGGGAAAGATCTGTAATCTTCTCAGAGACAATTGTCAAAGATTTCTTAGTAGTTACACTCTGTGTCAACAAGTATATACTTTTAACTGAAAAAAGTCCGTCTCACCCTGGAATTTTCCCCCTTATTACAGGCACTGAATATTTCTAGGAAGTCACAGGTATACTTCAAAATGTACATTCTAAAAGTGTATAATGTTGTCAAACATTCAGGAATACGCACCCTGCATTAACTTTTTTTAGACTTCATTAATGATCTGACTCTGACCATTCAGTGTTTGGTTCAGTGATTAAAACACCTCATTTAGTAGAAGAGAATCAAGCCTTGAAAAACAGATACTAAAATTATTTGCCATCCCACTCTGAAATAAAGACAATGTTTTACAGAAGTTTTATCTTTTGTGGATAAAGTGAGTTATGTAGTTATGGTCCCATCCTGGAACCAACTCATTTATGTTTCTTGGTTTGTTTAGGCACCAAGTCTCAGCAAATAACTCAAGCATTATTAACTTTCTGAAACAACCTGTTTACTCAACACATGACCCCTCTGTATTATGATAAACAAACGTGAAAACAGATGCATTAATGAAAGATTCCCTGCTCTCTGTTGAAGTCTTTGGAGAAGAATTATTCTGGATACATGGTAAATTGCAGTTATTGTTTATTTGAATCTGCTTGTCAGTATAAAAATTAGCAGAATAATTTCCCTTCAGTTACAGTGTTTGCAGCATCTGCAATTGCTGTAGTAGAGAGCAGTGGATGAACACATTCATCTTCCACATTGTAAATACAATCACGTTCTTTCAGTTGTCAGTGTACTAGGGTTCATTTTTTAACCAATCATACACTTTTTCAATTATTGTTACTATCACTAGTCACTTAATCCTGTCCGTTTGAACTCTACTTGCAAGTGCTGGAAAGCTTGAATGTTGCAGTGAATTTGTTTATTCACTGTCCAATTATCAGACAAGTACTTTTTATTTCTTCCTAATGGCAAACAAGCAAATTCTGAGGACTTTTTTGTACTCTTGTATTCTCATGGCCAGTGTTAAATATCTGTACATGACTGCTGGAGGCCCTGGCAGACCTGTAACACATCAGGTGCTTGATCACTTCTTCTGAAAGTGGGAAGTCATTCCTCCCCCATCTCCTTGAGAGCAAGCAGGGAATTTGTAGCCCTTGGCAGCCCAAGTCCCTGCTCACACTTTGGTCCATGCGGTACACAAGCCATCATCTAAAGCTTCTCATAGTACTTTCTTTGATTCCTTAGCTCTAAGAAGTTAGGATATAACATTCCTACTCTTGACTGCCTTTGAATTTTCTGTTTCCTTTATTTCAATAGCACAGAAGAAAACCAAACACACCACAGAAATCTTATATACAACTGAACAAACAGAACCTATTCAACATCTAAGGCACAGAGGAAGAGAACAGTTCAAATATTAGTGTATTTTTGTTAGAGCTTGACTGACTAACTGACTCCTCAGAGCCCATTCAGTCATTGTCTCCATCATGCTGGTGTAGGGAGGAAGGCATCCTCTGGATACAGGATCCACTGAAACCAGCTGTACCCCAAACAAGTCATTACAGCTAGAAACACTGGGTAAACAGACACCAGAGGATTTACAGGTTGGTCTGGGAAAGAAGTTGCCTCTGGGAGCCCTTTTTATGAAGAGAGTGGAGAGCCAGGCATGCCTGGTCTAGTCAAGCCATTCCTTGTGATGAAGTCATTGCTGCTTGCTGCTGCTGTGGACCCAGCTGTGTAGTCCCACACCTCTGGAGTCTGCACCTGAGCCTCAAAGAGTCACAACCTCCAGAAGAGCCTTCAAGCAGGGGTCAGGATTCCTGCAGCCCCCTCCTCTCTCTTGCTGAACTGTCCCTACACTCAAAACAATCCCCTGTCCTCAGGAGCACCTGGCACCCTTTTGCTCTTCTGTTTTTAGCAAGGTATCTGCCATGAGGTGTTGTGCAACTGAAGAGTAGGCAACCCCCCCAAGATGCAACAGGTAGGACAATGTTTGAGAAACTCCATAACTCAGTGAACAGTGCCAGACAGAGCTGGCTAGAGCAGCCTTTAGTCCTGGCAATGCTCTTAGCTCTCGTATTTGCATGCATGCCCTTAAAACTGATTTTTTTTTTCACAGCTGTAATGTCAGAAATCTCAAAAGCATTTTTGATTAGCTTGTTGTGGGAGATTTTGTGCTTCACATGGTCTTCTCCTCTGTAGTGGACACATCTGGAGCCAATTTCTAGTGTGTAACTTCATCCAAAAGCTCACTGTACTTACTAGAGTTTCTGAGACTTCTGTGGCTGACAAGAAGCTGCCTGGTTACATGATTTTTAACACATCTTTCATCTGACTCAAATGCAACATCTGCTAGAACACACAAGGACATCATGTGGATTTATGATATTTGCTTGAGGATTCTGGAGCCATAAACCAATGAATGGGCTACAATGAGAAAATGAGTATTTCTTGTCTGTCAAAGGCAATTCTGTCCTGATACTTTTCAATGCATTATTTAATTGAAAGCAGTTCCCATTTTGCTCAACCTAGCAATCTGAAAGTTTAAATGATAAGCTACATTTCTTTGTTTGACTATACTGTCAAATGCACTTGAAAATAAAATTCTCAATCACGATAATGTTAAGACTGCTCTTTATGTTTGTGGGCTTAAAATGTTAAACCTAATAATACTCCTTTTTTGAAACTGGGCCAATGCTACTTCACTTGAAGTCAATGGGAATTTTGCCAATGACTTAAATGAAAGCAAAGTTGGGGACTATATGTTAGCTTCAGGCTTTAGGACTCCATAGGAGCCCAGTACTTCCACTTTGTGAAAATTAAATATTTCCAACTGCACTGATCTCTCTGACTTTAATTTGCTGCCACATCTCCAAAAATGCATTAAAATGACAAAGAGGGAAATATTTTGTTATATTGCTGCCTGATTCTAAAGTTTTAAAGCAACAATATACCCTCGCTTTTTTTCTTTTTACTTCTTCCCCCTCCCCGCCCCCCAAAATATTTGCATTTCTCAAAGACGTGGGACACGGTGCCAATCCTCCAGGCAACTACACACAAGGACAATTGTGGAGCACAGGTAATGTCTGCATGTCTTCAGCAAGCCTGTGCACAGCCTGGGAGCCCACCTACACACAGTGACTGAATAGCTATAGCTGCTGTAGGGACTCCAAAGGTTTTTTGAAGACTCTTGTCTTTTAAAAGATTATTAAAAATATTGATGTGTTTTTCTAATACTCATCTGTCTTGTTTTGTCACAATGGATCAAAAGGAAGGGTAAGAAAAGCTGAAATATTTTGTAGCCAATTCTAACAAAATTGATTAAATAAGCTCCTTTACAGTTATTATGAAATCCTAATAAACTCAGTAGACAGATGAAAGATGGACCAGATAAGTTAAACCTGATGCAGATAATGAATAGTCCTTTCAGCACTCGGTCTTTAGAATGAACACTTGATATATCTCACAGAAAGTAGTTTCTGTATTTGGATCAGTACTCTATGAACCCCAAGTTATTGCAACCAATGCTTTAATTATGGCCTGAGAATGCAAGTAAACATGAAGGAAAGCAAGAAAGAGATAGGACAAAACTCACTACCCTACTTACACTTCAAATTTGAGATGTCAGTCTCCCCATACACCAAATTAATCACCTGGTTTTGGAGAGGCTTCCTTCCTCTCCTCATTTGGTGGTCAGATATCTCAGAGGTGAGCTCTGCAACTCAGCTACACATCAGGTGGCTCAGTGACACAGTCACTATCCCTGCTTGTCTGATTTCCTAGAACCAGAACACCTTCCAGGCTCAAGCTGAGAGTTTATCTGCAAAGGAATTCAGAAGAAGTATGAATACACTTCTGAAATCATAGAATCATGGAGTGAAAGGGACCTTTAAAATTCAACTAGGTCACATAAATGTAATAAAAATATCGTACTTTACCCACAATTTCTTTTTAATACATCATTTCAGCACAGAAGAATACTAAGAGTCATGTTCTGATTGCTGTGACATACCAGAAGTCATGGTCTTTCTCACTCTGCCCAGCAATTTTGAGGAACTAGTTTATCCACCCCTTGAAAAAAATCCCAGTATTTTACAAGTAACTGAATAGCTCTGCATGCTTTTCAGGGAAACACGCAGAATTCATTCTCTCCTTCCCTCTACTGATATCAGTAGGTGGGGCCTGATTTAGAGACTCAGAATATCTACAAGATCCAACAGCTGCTGAGAACTTTTGAATAGCAGTGCTTCCTGAAAACCAAAATGTCTGCATGAGTTTTTTCCACAGCAGGATGCTCATTTGCAAGTTCAACCTGAAGCATATTAAAAGTGTGTTATTATGTCTTTTTATTAATTATATGTATGCAGTAATCATTCCTTCTTACTCTGGATGGATAATGACAGATTTGTTTTATTTATCTGAGAAAGATGGGGTACAATGTAGTGGTTAAATAATTGCCAAGTCACCATAAAGACATTACTCCATCTAATGTGCACAATCTCACATTCAGTCAACTGATGATACAGCCAAGCAGAACTAATCAAAACATTGAAGGTGGATGCTTGCTGCCAGCATCTCTCCCGCATTTACCAGACAAGCTATTTACAAACCTAGAATGTGAGCTACTTAACTGCGAGTGAATTGAGTTTTGAAAGTAAAATGTAGCTAAAATTAAATAAAAATGTTCACTTAGGAGAGCTGGAGAGTTGCAGTCTGGCTGCAGATTAGATTTTCAGTAGTCATATCATTCACCAGTGATGATATCTTCACTTTTAGGCTTTCACTGACCTTCTGAAACCATTGTTTCATAGAAATGGATGTTATCATTAGATTTCCCAAAATCTTAGGAAACACAGCGGTAAATAAGCTCCAGAGATCATCTCTTCACCTCTTCAAAGGGATCAGATGTCCTAAACCTTTCCTAAGGGAAGTTTATAAGTTTATGCAGCCTGTTACCATTTTTCTCATATTGTAGGCCAAGACCCTGTGTGCTGACACAGATATCTTCTGCTGATTCCTCCAAGCTGGCACTGGGGTTCATCCTGTTAGGTGATCTAGTATTTCAAGTGTGTAAACATAAATGTGTTTTTCTATGTGTTGTAACATGACCAAAAAAAAAAAAAAGGAAAAAAAAAAGTTAAAGGAAATCAACTAGTGAAACTCACCAAATTAGATGGAGGATTATCAGGCTTAGTCAGATCTATTGACCTATTTTGCTTTTAGTAACAATCTGTTCCCTTTCATTTTGAGCAGCAATCACCAATCCCTTGGTTTGTTGCCACCAGGTGCCAGCCAGGCTGCTTGATAACTTCTCCTTCCTCAGCAGGGGCAGAAAAAGTTCACAGAATGAGATAAGGACAGGGAGATCACTCCCCATTTACTGTCGAGGCAAAACATACTTGCCTTTGCAAAATAATACAATTTATTAACAACTAATAACAGAACAGGATAAAACCAAATCCAAGCCCACTTTTCACCTGTGCCCGCCTTCTTCCCCTACCATCTTCCCAGTCCCAACTTCACACACAATTCTTCTGCCTCTTCCTGCCCCCTGAGTGTCACTGAAGGATTGAGAATGGGGGTTACTGTCAGTTCAAAAATCGTCTTCTTTGCTGCTCCATCTTATACTCTTCCCCTCCAACATGGGGGCCCTTCCATTGGATGGAGTCTAATCAACAATGGGATTCAGTCTTCCACCAGCTTCTCCAATATGGTTCCACTCTATGCACTGCTGTCCTTCAGGACCCACTCCAGAATGAGTCCTTTCCACTGAGTAAGATCTTTCAGTTGTGGACTGCTCTAGTGCAAAAATGGGGTAAATAAAATGGGTAAATGGGTAAAAAGTAAAAATGAGGGATGAATAAAGTAGTGCAAGGTATAACTTGATTACTAGAAGACCTGGATTCTGAAATATCCATGAAAATATCAAAGTTGTAATGTTCATAAAAATATGGACAGTCTCTATACCAAACTCTTTTGGTAACTTAAAATATAAATAGTGGAAAATACTTTTTAAAAATTGTGTTTGTGTACATTATATACATTAAAATTGCTGTTTTAAAATTGAATACTATGCGCTTATGTGATTAATTGTAATGAATGGACTCAGAACCACTTCTTAGTAGACTTAATGTCAGAATTTTCTAGTTTCTGAGTGTTTGAACTGGAATTTAATATTCTGTTGCCTTATTTTTCATCCAGAAATACCTATTTCTAGTAACAGCCAATATTCAAGTATGCCTCTAATGCTAAGAGTTAGAAAAAGAGTTTTATTTATTTGAAAAAAAAAGTCTGGAAAAAATGACTGTGGAATGGATATACAGCAATATTCCAATATCACCACGTAGATAGGCTTCATAAAGCTGCTAACATTTTGTGTATAAATCTTGACATTTCGTTTCATTATTTGTTTTTTATTTATATTCCTCAGCAGACTTATAGGTGTTCTCTAGTGTGTACTTTCATCAGCTATCTTTCTTTCTTACCTGTAAAAGCTCATTTTGATTCTCCTAGACAAAGCATCTTCATCTCATATCAACCTTCCCATATCAGTAATTCTATTTCCTTCTGTGAAAGGCCTGATGATCTGGTTGCCTGGTAGTTACCACGATTATCTGACACACACTATATCTGTGCTGCTACTTCATTGCTTCCCACCATTAAACAGGAGGGGAAAGTGATGTCAGAAGACAAGAGGATGAGAGAATTATTTTGCATTAATAAAGCCCACAGCCATGACTGACTGATAAGGAGCTAAGTGGAAGTACAACTTCACTCTCTTGATGGATGGAAAAGCGAAGGTATGTCTAAAAGTCATCACAGGAACTGCAATGGGTCTTAATCAGGCATATCAGTACCTGATAAGTGAATGGCTTAGTGAAATGCTGAGTGAGAAATCTAAATTGTCAACATGTGCCTTGTTAATTTCACTGCATGGTGACAAGCAGTTCAGAAAGTCCAGCACTGAAGACCTTGTTTATCTCTTCAGTTAGGATGTTGCTGTCTCCTTAAACAGAGACTGAGCTGAAAATAATAAAAAGAACTACATTTTTAACAAAAATGAATAAGTCAACATTGGCCACATGAGAGGAAGAAGTGCAGGATCCTACAGGTTTCTGATAAGCAAGAGAAGACTTGGATAACTGCTGCAAGGACAAACATGTACCCCTTTTGTTTCACATCATCTATAGCAAGATTAACTTTATATAAGAACAGGAAGCTGCCTGATAATAAAATATTAGTCTTGGCTTTTCTGTTTTTTTTTTTCCTTCATATTGCATCCATAAATCAGCTTCACAAAATAGAAATTTTGACCACTCTGACTTGTGATCATGACTAGAAGTTTGGCATTCACACATTCTGTACCTAAGCTGGGAGCACCAGGACTGTTTTCAGATTCATGGGCAAGTGTGTGAGTCTAGACTGTATCCTAAATTAAATAACTCAGCAAAGATGAAGACAAGCACACAGAGACTGCCAACAACCAATGCTCTGGTTAGGTCCCCAAGCTAGAGACCCACATGCATGTGTGCCCTTCTGACAGATACAATCACTGATGCGAATCCACCAATACTCATGCTCTTACTCAGATTTAAAAGTTAAGTAATTTTGGCTGCATGAGTGAGCCAAAAATTTCTTCTGGTGCTATGCCACCTTTCTGTAGCTTAAATTTATAACAAGAGTTGAAAGCAATACTGGTAATACTTTCAGATATATTCCCCTCCAGACTTACCTTTATATTTACCATCTACTCAATTAATTTATGTTTCTTTAGAGATAGTACTAGGTATTGCATTACTTGAAGAATGTCCTGTAATGAATACTAAACTGGTAATTTGGGCAGTCTCTGCTGATAGTCTTGGTGAGAGCAGGGCAATTTTCACCAGGAAAGAACAGTAAATAATGAGTAAGTATTTGCCTAAGAATAATATCTAGAATACAGATTTTTTTTAGGTGAGAAAAGCAAAGAAGGAATCCAAAATACATTGTCACAATAAATCTAGCGTTCTCATCTGTTCCTGGTTTAGCATTTTCACTTGACAGATTAACAGAGATGTGTAGCATATGGATTGCTGTTCTATGAATTACTGCATGTGGTATGCAGGCCTAAACTACATAACTCTTTTAAACTGATCTACTATGGAAAATTGTAAGTAAATTTTTCCTACATGGATCAATGCTAGTATCAGTGACAGGAAAAATCAATTTAAGAATCAGCTAAACTCTGAAGTTCCTTAAAATTCATAACTATATGGCTAATTTTATTAAATATTCCATTTTCCCATTTCTGGTGTTCCTGGTTACAGCTCACACCAAAACAAACAAAAAACCAACCCTCCCCCCAAAGAAACCATACCCCAACTCCCCCCCAAGAACCCCCCCAAAAAGCTACAGAAACCATCCCCCAGTCTTCCCAGTCCTTCAAGAAAGACTTTTCACATACTGTTTATGGCTAAAACTGCAATGAAATGAAATTCAATTAGACACAGATGCATACTGACAACGCTATGATGACAGTTCAATTACCATAGTACATTCAACACAGAATGCACTTGTGAATTTGTGACATGTTTTTTTCTTAAATGACCCTACTGAGAGGTTCCATAGTTTTTAGCAATGCTTAACCAAGGCCCTGAATAGCTTTTACTAGTGGTTTTAGACACAATGAGTAAAATCCTGGCCTTGTGAAGTAAATTTAACTTTTATTATGTAGGTAGAGAGTCTCTGCATATTCAGCTTACTGGATGTCTGCTGAAAATACAACACAGGAGAGAGGAAACAGTCCAGGAGGTTCCCGGAGTGTATGGAAGAAAACTTCCTGACACAGCTGTTGAGGCAGCCACTGCACCCACTTTTTGTGAACAGAGAAGAATTGTTGGGTGATGTGGTTGTTGGAGGCCATTGGGTAAACAGTGACCATGAAATCATCAAAAAAATTATAGAGATTTTACTTCTTGGAGAAGTAAGAAGAAGAGTCAGCAGAACTGTCACCTTGGACTTCCAGAGTTTGGACTGTTTAGGAGACTGATTAAGGGAGTTTCTTGGGAGGTAGTCATGAAGGGCAAAGAAGTCTAGGAAGGCTGGAAATTTTCCAAGAAGGAAATCCTGAAGGTGAAGGAGCCTGCTGTCCCCATGTGCCAAAAGACAAGATGGCAGGGAAGAAGAAATCCTGGCTGAACAGATTTTTCTAGAATTCAGAGTAAAAAGGTGAGTGTATGATATTTGGAAGCCGGGGCAAGCAGCTCAGGTTGTGAAGTTATGCAGGGAGTACATTAGAAGGTCCAAAGCCCAATTAGAGCTTAATCTGTATAGTGCTGCAAAAGCCACTAAAAAATGTTTCTATAAATACATCCACAACAAACACAGGGCTGAGGAGAATATTCATTCTTTTTTGGATGTGGAGGAGTGGGAACATAATAACAAATGATAAGAAATAGGCTGAGATACTTAACGGTTTCTTTGCCTCAGTCTTCAATAATACCAGCATTAAGGCCAGTTAATAAGACCAGCTTTTCTTTGGTTGCCCAGCTCCCTGAGCTGGAAGACAGGGATGGTGAACAGAATGAAGCCCTCATAATCCAAGGGGAAATGTTCAGTGACCTGCTGCAACATTTAAGACACCCACAAGGCTGCATTGGAATGGATGGGATTCACCCAAGGGTACTGAGGGACTTTCCATCATTTACCAACAGTCCTGGTTAATCAGGGATGTCCCATGTGACAGGGGGTTAGCAGATTTGACACCCATCCACAAGAAGTGCAGAAGGAGTATCTGGAGAGCTACAGGCCTGTCAGCCTGACCTCCATGCTTAATAAGGTCAGGAAGGATGGAACAGAACATCTTGAGGACCATCAACACGTGCAGAACAACCAGGGCATCAGGCCCAGGAAACACGGTTTAGGAAAGTCAGGTCCTGTTTGACCAACCTCCCCTGGGTAAAAATCTGTCTGGATGGTAAAACTCAGGCCCGGAGAGTGGTGGTGAATGGATTTGAATCCAGTTGGGAGATGGCCACAAGAGGTGCTCCCCAGGGCTCAGTACTGAGGCCAGTCCTGTTTAATGTCTTTATTAATGATCTGAACAAGGCGATTGAGTGTACTCTCAGTCAGTTTGCAGGCAGCACCAGCTGTGGTGGGAGTGTTGATCTTCTGGAGCACAGGAAAGCTCTGCAGAGAGATCTGGACAGGCTGGATAGATGGGCCAAAGCCAATGGTGTGAGGTTCAGCAAGGCCAAGTGCTACAGGCTGGGCAGGGTGGATGGAAGGCTGCCCAGTGGAAAAGGACCTGGAGGTGCTGGTCAACAGCCAGCTGGACATGAGCCAGTGTGTGCCCAGGGGAACAAGAATCCCACTGGCTTCCTGGCCTGTATCAGAAATAGTGTGGCCAGCAGGACCAGGGCAGTATTGAGGTGCTGAAGCCGTGTTCAGATTTGGTCTCCTCAAGAAACTGAGGTGCTGGAACATGTCCAGTTGATGATCTTGAAAGACTTTTCCAACCTATATAACTCAATGGTTCTATTTTCGTATTCTTTTTCCCCAACAGGCTATAAAGTGATGCTAAGCGTTCATGCAATTGTCGAGGAATGTTCCTGGCACAATCCAGAGAGTCCTTCACATTGGATTACCAGTGCTATGGTCTTGTGCACTATATCATACTCTCTTTAATGACTAAGAAAAAAGAGTAGGTTAAATCTTTATTTGAACTCTCAGGGGAATCTTGTCTTTCAGTATTACCCTTTCATTTTACTAATTTCTGAATTTCATTTCACTATGTTTATTTTAAACCCAAAACTAATAAAAACTATTGAGTGGGTAGTCAGAGCTGCATTACAAGAATTTTCCAAGTAAGTCTATATTTAAAATGAAGCGTCTGTAATTCGGTTAAAGAGAATGAATTTCAGTTTTGAAAAAAATTCATTTTTGATATGATTCATGACCATGAAGGCAATTACTGTCATCAGATGTACTTGGAACAGATATGGTTTTATATCTAAAATAGCTGCCATTTTAATCTGCTGAATAAAAGAATTTAATGTTAGTAATAATAATAATAACAATTATAATAGCTGTAAAAAAATAAAAGCCCTCCCATGTACATCTGGGGTTTTTTAACCCCCCAAAAATGAGAACAAAAATGCTATTATATTGATACATACTGTGTTTTAAAACCTGTTTAAATGTCAGGGCAGATCTAAGGATATGTGTTGCTGGGCCATATAATTTTTTACATGTTAAGTCCACGTTGGCCTATTATAAGACATGAGTGCTATAAAATTTCATTCATGTGCAGCATCTGTTTATTGAGAAAATTCATATAAACTGCTCTTACAAAGCCTTAGCTATATTAATATCCCTATTCAAGTTAAGGCAAGTCTTTTAATGAATGAGAATTGTGTAAATATTAAAAAAGCATATATGGTTAATTTTTGCATTCTAATAATTCTGGAGTTTTCATTTGGTACTTTCTCATGAACATTTAAGTTTAGCATTTCCTTCTTAAGCATAATATCTTTCTGAAAAATTTGCTTTTTGGAATACATAGCAATAACAAAAAGGGATTATCTCAAGTCAACACTAGTTATTTGAAGTGCTTCTTGAAGTCCAGTACCACATGCCAATATCGTGTTCACCTATTGTAACTGAAGTGTGCTGCAAACTTTGGAAATCACATTGCCTCAACCACACTAAGAATTTACTCTTCCTTCCTGCAAAACAAATAACTCAAGTAGCTTCTTTAATCATGTGTTTCTTCCTTAAGGAAGAAAAATTTGGTATTTTTCTTGCCACTGCTGATACTTGCCATCTATAAAAATGTTGCCTGGCTTTCTACAAATTCTTTTCACAGGCTTCACTGCTCTTCTCTGGATAGACATGTTGCCCATTTCTGACAACAACAGATGTAGTGCTTTCAGACTCTACAGAAAGTAATGATGCCTGACATTTCTAGGGTGAAAGTCTCTCTATGCTTTTAGTGCTAATGGAAACAGACTTTTATTCTTCTTGAAAATCCTAAGCCAGAATGTAAATGGCTATATAGTAAACAGAACAGATTCTTTTTTAATCACAGAAAATAAAGAAACCCTCTTATTGTAAAGATATAGAAGTTTTGAAACAACCCAACACTTTCTATCCAGAGTTTGTTTTCTTTAGTACCTATTAGATAACATTTATAGTGAACATCTACCAATATTTATACTTTATACATAAGGGAATTTGACAACAGTTTGCATGACATCAGTGGCAAGTATTTACAAATGAGAACAAACCTCAGCCAGATTGGCTATAGAGATTCACAGAACTGTTTTAAGTTAGGATGGTGTGTTCAGATGGTTTATACTAAATGAAAATCTCAGTTACTCTGAATTAGTCCTATAGTAATTCTGAAGAATATTCTCTACTTAGCGAAATAAAATTTTGTTTCTTTTCATAGGAGTTAAGGATCCAATGTAAAGGATTCTCTGTGGTCCAAAACAGGAAGAGAAATTTTAAAATATTTTAGAGGATAATTTGAAGGGCAGGGAGTTTTCATAATGGTTGTTTTCCTAACAATGGTAGATGTACAGGCTTAGCATCTGGGAAGTGATATTTCATGAATAATTAGTACTGAACAACCATCCTTGGATATCATCTAATTCCTGTAATAACGCATTTTCAGTGTATAGAAGAGCCTGTTTTGAGCTCTTGCTTCAGGTCTGAAAATCTGTGATATTCTGTGTTTGACTACCATCATATTTACATCAGTCTGAAAGGGCACTGTTACTCATGGTACTAGAGCCTTAACACCCCAGCACACGAATCCATTCTGATGCATCTGTGTACTGTATGTGCAATGAACACAATGGGATTCACCCACAGTCAATGTTAACTGAATACTTCGCACTTTGTCACGCAGTGGCCTAAGTCCTTGAAAGTCATCCATGGTCAAAATTTTGAGCTGACCATAAAGTTTCAAGTTTGCAGATGATAGCGTTGAAAACACATAATCACAGAATGTTTATATGCAGGTGCTTTATTGAAGAGCTCTGGGAATCAGGGGTGCAGACCCAAATCTGACTCCGACGTGGATCCGAGATGAACATGTTTTTATACCCTTTTCATTATATAACTATATATTAATTATTAAACCCATATTGTTCTATTGTATACATTGATCTTATCCAAGCATGTATTCTTGTAATTTTCATTAGGCCCCCTCCAAATATTCTTTCTCATGATTCTTGTCACAATTACATAGTTTCTCATGATTCTAATTACGATTAAACAATAATCATATTCAATTACCAAACAATCGTTACATTTAACAGTCATATCATTTATTGTATGATGATTACACAGGTGTAGCTTCACATGACCTAGAAAAAAATAAAGCTCAATATTCGTTCCCAGGGCCTAGTTCCCTTTCCCAGGCCTACCATCTTCCTTTCCACCCTCCTGAATCTACTGTATGCAGTTCCCAAGATTTTTAGAAACATTTTAACCCTGTGCTATCACAGAGGTACTAGATTTTTGCATGATGCACTCAGCATTATGTGACTGGGCTTTTGCCCATTGTGGTTAGCTTTGTTGTCCTGGCTTTTGGGAAAGAGTAGTTCTGCAGAGGCCAGTTCTCAGGCACAAGAAACTCTTAATGTAACAAAGAAATCAGACCAATTACAAGAAGTTTTTAAAAGAAAATGTTTTAGGTTCTTCAGTGAAATATTTTAGTCTGGGCAAAGTGATCTGCAACGATTTTCAGTGGGGTTGGAAGACATAAAACCTAATTGAAACAGCCCCATGAAGCATATCAATTTACAAAAACTGCATGATCTATCAGAAAATTGTTCTGATGGAAAAAAAATCTGTGCTGGTCTCTTTGAAACTTTACTTCAGCTAATGTACAAAATATTTCCTTCCATCTTTTGGCTTCTTAAGAAGCCACATATTGATGTCTTAAATCAGAATGCCTCTGATATCAGAGGAATTGTTTGGTTCCATCAGCAACTTTTCAGCGATGTGATTATACAGTCATTGAAAAGGCAGGTTCTGAACTGATTACTTTTTAGTTGTGCTCTCCTGGAAGTTCCAAATCCACATGAACCCATTAGGTATTCTTCATTTGAAAGCTAGGAGTGAAATGTCTTATTTAATTTTTTTTTTTCACTTAAATTTTCTCTGGTTTTGTTTCACTTAGCCTGTTTCCTTCTGGCCTCTATGGGAGCAAGAGTCTCCTATGATCATCTCAGAACATTGAGTCTGTGATCATCTAAGTCTCCTTGGCCTGTGGAATGATTCTTTTAAAGCCATGTCTGATGCCATTTGGAGTCATTTTAGAAGACCATAGTCCACCTGTCTAGATATAGAAAAGAATTGCCCTAGCTATTAAACCAGATGCTGAACCTCGCTCCTGCTTTTACGTCCCCCATTCACTTGACTGTAGAAACCAATTTTTTCTAGTAGCCTTGATCATATTAACAAAGTAAAGAGTTAATCTCAGCTGGGTAACATACAGATGTGCACACGCACAGAGTATGCAGCAGAAGAAGAGCAGGAAAGTTACACAGATGGAAAGTCATCAAACTCCTGAACACCGTCATTAATGCAGAATCTTGTCACCCACAGAAGTTTTGGTTTTGATCTGAGTTACAATCACAATGTCAGGTCTCAGTCTTTTTAGTCTAATCAGATTGTATATGGCAGTCTATTGGTTTCCAATGACTTGGAGAGTTTACATTTGGGAGTTTTACACTGTACTTTTTATTGTTTTGTTTTTTAATAAAAAAAATAAATTATAATATTCTGATGGAATTTCACCAAGAAATTTCATACTTCAGTTTTCTGTTGTCATCTGAGACAGAACTCTTCAAAGTTAGCAACCATCAGCAGAGCATAGTTACATCAGAACTCACCAGGAACAGTGACTCAGAAGGTGTCAAGTTCTTGCTCTAAAATGAACACTCATAACTGAATTAAAGGTTAAAACTAGACAAGAACTTACCAGAAAAAATGGGAGATATATATATTAACACATATGTATTACACAAATTATCACATCACTTTGGTTCAGCCTGGATCAATGGAACTCATAACATCAATCCCAACATATTTTGTGTGAAAAGAACATTTTCTCTAAAGCCAGACGAGATTTTCTTTTGAATAAAATGACATTAAGAAGTCCTGGAGTCATGTGAGTACTAAACGTTCAAGTATTTCTGTACTTTCAGGGGAAGAGAAAGACAATCAGGGTATTTACTCTGGCAAAACCCTGCAAAATATAATTACTAAGATTTAAAACAACTTAAGTAGAAATACAGAAGTACTTTTCTAACAATGAGGTAGTTTATGGTACAGGTTACCAAGAGAAATATGAAAATTTTTAAGGAAGATTTTGCTCCTTTCCAGTGAAAATTAAGTATCAGCCTCTGGAAGAACCCTCACTCAAGCACAGGAATGCAGAAAGCATCCTGTGCTTGATTCAGGAGCCAAAACAGGAATACCTAGTGCCATCTGAGATGTTCTAGGAGATGTGATCTTGTTTCCAGATACTGTGCAAGTGCTGGTCCGTCTTTAGAGCAGTGTCACAGCTGCTTGTCCTGGATGTGTGTCTCGTGCCCTGTGGCATCTAAATTGGCTCTAGGTGTTTATGTGTGAGCAGCTTGCACAATAGCAAATGGAGCTGATCTGCTAATAGCTGGCCTTCCTGTACAATTTCTTACCATTTTCACATGAAAATGGAAACCAGATTGCCATTAATTTTTCTGTTCTGTAACATCAAACTTGCAAATCCATGAAAATAATCCAGTAACCTTATTTCTAGAAATTTGCAAGAAGATATATGAATTTGCTTCCTCTGAAACATTCTTAATGGGTTTATTCTGTGCTGCCTCATAACAAAAGTAAATTTCAAAAGAACATGCACTGAGAAACTGTTTGAATTTAGCCTTAATTTTTGTGTTCCAGGGCAGTTAAAATATCCTTAACTCGCTAGCTAAGGATATAACTGACTAAAGAGCAAGCAATGGACACATTATTTTCCTGTTGCATTTCTTATCTGGATTTTTTATTCATTTCTGAGTAATGCTATTCAT
Organism: Rhabdornis inornatus; assembly: GCA_013397075.1. NCBI lineage: Eukaryota > Metazoa > Chordata > Aves > Passeriformes > Rhabdornithidae > Rhabdornis > Rhabdornis inornatus. The sequence goes on along the minus strand of VWZS01006244.1, from coordinate 975,370 downwards.
CCAGGAGAGCTCTGTGAAAATGTAAGTGTAAATGCTACACAATGTGAGCAAGGGATAAAGAGAGAAGCAGTGGATTCAAGGCTTTTGGGCAATAATGTGCTGCTTTCTAGATAATAGTCTCTTGGTGTTATAAACAAAAGCAAACATATCATTAAGAATGAGCTCCATAAAAACTGCCTGTCAAATATATTAAGCTTCATTAGTTTAGTTTAATGACTTACTTGATCTACATGACAATAGGTGAAGCAAATCTTTGTTTATTTATTGACAATTCAATGTTACTGTGACATGCATAAACAGGCTTCCTTCTGATTAGTTCCATGTTTTAAAGTAACTTTGTGTTATAAAACTTGTTAACTACAGTATCATTTTATTGAACTCTGCTCTGTGAATGATGTGATCTACATTGAAAGGCGTCAATATTGCAGCCATTCCTGGCAGGCATTGGAGCATTATGTACACAGATTGGAGTAGATATCTCATTGTACAAATCCACAGACCCAGAAAATGTCCAGTTATTGAGACTGCACTGAAAGGACAATGTTTTATTCATAGGATCTGTGATGCAAGGTCAGAGAATGAAACCTGAACTAAGTGCAAGGTTCAGATTAGTTTCACGGTTTTGCAGAAGACCTCCCTGAAAGTTAGGTCTCTGAAAGCCCCAGTCCTTTCCCAAATGTCCATGGCAAGGGTTTGTAGCACACAGCACGGCATTTGTATGAAAAAGTTGTTGGGGAGTGATTTCCAGTGTGAAGCTCCTGTAAAGCTTTGCAAGAAGTAGACAGAGTGGCAGAAATTAAGTTATATAAGCCTTTTATAAAAGAACAACTATTCCAGAAAATGCTTGTGGAGTAATGGTACGAGGATGTTGAATTCTGTCATGTCTTTTTGTTTGTATGAAATAATTTATATTTTGTTTCATTTACAGTTTGGAAGCTATAGTACCATTGACACCCAGTGGTTCTCCCTTATTCATGCTCCTGAAAGCACATTGCTGAAAGTAATTTTCTTTAGGAGTAACCATTTTAGGCAGAAAAGGTCATGTTGTCTCTTATGCTACTTTCATGCTTTCAATTATAAAGATCTGTTTTCACTGACTGATAAATTTGCCAACTTGTTTGGGCTGATATTTTATAGATTCAGTGCTGACTTCAGGTTACAACTCTTGGAAAAGCCAACCAAAACCTTTCAAATGAGGTGATATAAGGATCAAGGTCATGGCAAAGAAGAGGTCAAAGAAGGGAGGAATGAGAATAAAAAAGGCTTTGCTCAATTTGCACATGGCTGGGTGAACACAAGTGTCCTGAGTCTCACTATTGTTCTGCTGCTGGTAAAAATGACAAAGTAATGGCAAACTGTTATCTCAGGGTTCCAAATCTGACCTGCAAGAACTACTTTGCTGCTACCTGCTCTCTGCTAAAATCTCCACAGTTCTTCTCCACCTCTGTTATTTGTTGTCACAGGAAAGAATTTCTTCCATTTTCTTCTTTTAAAAACACTCAAGAGGTCACATGTAAAAACACACATGAGAAAATCTAATAGGGTAAAAATATTAAAACAATTTTTCCTCCTAACTTGTGAAGGAAACGTCTTCTGTAAAATATGTGGGTCCAACAGTTAATCAAATTATAAAAGGGGCACTCACTAAGGTGAGGCTATTGGAGAAAAATATCCTTAAAATTAATTCCGTGTGTCAACATTTATTGCAGAAGAGGCCAGTGAGACTCCTTCTCAAATGCTATACTTTACCAGAACATAAGTCCACAGGACTGCTTCCATCAGGAATTCTTAAGCAACAGAAATAAACAACTACTAAACTATCATCTGTGAATAATAGTCGGTCATTTAAATAACTTGTGTTACCTGAAGAATGGAAAGTGGCATACATCTCACCAAAATTTTAAAAGATTTTCTAGATTAACTCAGACAACTACAAACCAATAAATTACATTTATATAAGAGCAAATCTGTAGGAATATTCCATTTCACAGACTGAATAATAAAAGAGAAAAACATGATATACTAGGAAAAACCAGCCTAGCCTTTGCAAGGAGAAGTCATGACTCATGTATCAGTCATCTTCAGAGGAGCCACTGAACATATGGTTCAGGTGAAAGTATAAGAAACAGATGGTAGGAGTGGGTAGCTGGTTTTCAGAGAGAAAGGAGCTCAAACATATTCTACATGTGAAAAATGTGCCATTCAACATATTCATAAATGGATATCGCTTGAATGATAAGGAGAGAAAAATCTGGAAAAGATCCAGTATTATTCGGGATACTCTAAAGCTGATTGTGAGAAGTTGTCAGGGAGCTTAAACTTACAAGTTGCTGATAAACAGTCAGATGAAATTATATGTTAAGGAGTGGAATTTAAAGCCTAGGAAAAGAAATAAACTGCAAGTATTAGTAAGGGATGGCCATCAGTGTAATTATTACCATTCTATAAAGAGATTTTGTAGCTGCAAACTGTTCTTCAAAACAACAGCTTAGAATTCAGCAGTGTCTATAAATATAGCTAGAATCTGAAGAATAATTAGGAAGATAATTAGGAGCACAACGGAGTACCTAATCATGTCCCAGCGTAATCAGCTATTAATATTTCAAGATTTCATTACTCTAAATTTAAGAACTAGAACTGAGGTTCTAGGAATGCCTGAGCAAAAGCAAAAGGTATAATAGAATTACCAAAGATCCAGACAAATACAAAAATAAGCAGAGATGTGTCTTTTGCATAGCTAGAAAGCAAAAAAAAAACAAACCCAAAAAAATTATATTTGTAGAATGGAGATGATCAATAGCAAACAACTGACAGTGCAAGTAACACCACTAAATGAAATTGTCAGAGAGGACTTTGAAAGACCCAAAGGTGTACTTCTCATGCAAAGAAGCTATGGATTTCAAAACAATTTTAGAAGGGGACTTCAGAAGTTCAAACAGGCTAGATCCACTGCTGGCCACCACATATGATGAGCTCTAACCTTCAGAATAAGTCAGTCAGTTCTTGCTGGAGGCTGGCTTGCTCTACTCATTGCTCAAAGGAGAATGAGTCTGGGCTCACCTTCAATGCCACCCCATCTGCCTACATTACATTCAACAGTCAGAAATGAGAAAACCGGAAAATTAAAGTTCTCTGTGCAACTCTTATTGAAAATTCCTTTTTGAATACATATTGTGACATAAGTATTTATTGCTATTTATTATTATCGTTTTGCCCTTTTTATCTCCTGCAATGCTCTCTCATTCCTGGCAGCCCTGGCAGAGCATATTTTCAGCAGTTGCAGTTGTCTGGTGACTGTCACAGAGAACTTCAAGAAAATAGCAGATCAAATGTAGTCAAAATCCCTTGAATACAGCCTGCAGAACCCTCTCCTATCGTACCTTAGCTTGTGTGCCAAGGATGTCTTGCAGGCAGATATCCACAGACTTCCTGCCTTTGAACTGCATACCATCAGCACTGTAATTGTAGCCAACCTATGGGTGTTAGCCGGAGACAGGTTTCCCATACTCTGCTCCCTCTTTGGGTTCTCTTCTTAAAGAGGGACTTAACTCCAGTCAGTTTGGTGGAATTCAAGCTCCCAACCAAGAGGACATACAGCCAAAAACATTAGGAAGTCACATCAAATTGGAGTTTTTGCAGCTCATCACAAATTTTTACTATATTATCAGGGGATCTGATTAAGGAAAGTACTATGAACTTGCAATTTCAGCTAAAGTCAATAAGATTATGTAAGCTGCTATATGGTGTTAAATGCTGTGAGAGGTTTGATTTTCTTCTGTCTCAAATTCTGCTTGCTAATCACTGGAAAGATTTGCTTTCACATAAATGTTTACCATTCTGGCTACTGCATAATGCTCATGTCACTCTTCAGCTCATAAAAGACTGATGAAAATAATTAATTAATATTTATGTATCATTCAGTTGTGGATATAATGAGTGTCACTGAAAAGAAAAATGTATTCTTCTCACTTTATGTTTTAGCAACAGATATGGCCAGATGTTGCAGAAAGAAAGGGAAAAACAAACCTAGAATATTGACTAAATTAATATTAAGACAATTTTGCATGTTGAATGAGGTAGGTTGCATGTGAGGAATTATTTTGTAACTGAAGGCAACAGTAAAAGACAGTAATAAAAATATATGCACACAGCCATACAATGGCAATCCTAATCTTGACATTTTCTAGCTACTGAGGGCTTGCATTGAAAGCCTGCTTTTTACATGTGTGATCTGTGTGTAATTTAAACCATAAGCTTTATATCAGAACCGATTGTTAGAAATTTTATCTATATCTATATAGATATCCAACTGACACTTTCAGTGTAACATTTTTATATGAATTGAAAATAAACGTATTCTAAGGCAATTTTAGGAACATTCACATTTTATGGTTTAGCCTGTCCAGAGTGGTGCTAGATTTATGCATAATAATGTCATCACATCCAAAGGAAATAGAGAGTTCAATGGTGGATGGGTTATTGCAGATCAGTGAAAACAGAAAGATTGGTTTTTCCCTTCATATAAGGTCTATATTTAGCAAAGTGTGACCATGCCATGACACCATACAGAAAAAGTGATAAAAGCAAGGCTGTACAACCAGACTAATTATCTTGAAAATAATTCACTTTCTATTATACCAAAGTGGTGAGAATATTGTTTTCTAGGAGTTTTTAATATTTCTAGACCATACTTTCATTGTCACTGTCATGGGCAGCAGAAGCACGTACTCTGTATCAACAGGTAGAGTCTGAATAATGTTATTTGTAATTTTTAAAGAAAATGACATGTACTAAAACAGTCACAAATCCCAGAGTAGAACCACAAAATCTGCTTTTAATTCACTATTCTCCTCAAGAAATTGGTTTTCTTCTATGACATCATAGAAGATTCTATTTTTCAAGAAGACGTTAGGACAGAAAAATTAAAAAAGTTCTTCAGCTCTAAGATGGGATGAGAAGAGTGGTCATCTGCTGCCTTTACTCCTTTCATGTGATGTTGGTCTGAAGGAAATTGTATTCTCAACACTTCTTCAGTTTCTCAAGAAGCATAAAAAAATAAAATCCATATTGTTATGTACTTTAGATGGCAATCCTAGAGGAAAGTGGTTTATACCTGTAGGAGACTGTTAATGAGCTTGATGGAGCAGTCAACATGAATTTTTATGCACTGTATGCATTTTTTCACCTTAAATTAATAGCTGCAATCTATTATTTCTTTCTCTAGTCATTATTTATGTGGTAGCTAGCTACTTTGTATCACAAACATCTGGAAGATAAATGTTAGGAGCATGAAACATTACTTTTATCCTCTATCCATGCTGAAGATCATACATCCAGGTTAATGTTAACATAATACTCTGTATGTAGAGTCAGGGAAGCAATCAGAAGGAACTGCTTGCAGGTCAGGAACAGATATGTGGAATTTTCTTTGAAATTTGTGTGTGGTGAAGGGCTTCAGCTATGTAGGCTGTGCACAGAGGTTTGGTCCCTGTGTTCTTGCCTCTTCTGAATCGCACTGAGTACTGCCCAAACCTGACGGGCTGTGCTGTTTGCCTGTTAGCTGCTCTCTGAGGCAACATCTGAGCAAAGTTACTTCACTGAGCTCTTGGTATTGCTCTCAGTAGGTATCAGCACCAGCAGGAAGGCACAGAGCTGCCTATATGGCATGGGTGCAACATCCCTGTTCGTAAGAAAAGAGCTTTTTCTAGCTCCAGCAGCTACAAATTTGCTGGTCTCAGAAGGAGTAAGGTTTATATCCCTTCCTAACTTAAAACAAATCCTGTTTAACTGAATTTAAAGCACACTTACTGCCAGTATAAATGCATGATCCTTTTCAAATCCTGCTAAATCACTGGTCTGAGTGATTTCTCTGGCAAGGAAGAAGCCGATGGAAGCATGGTGCAGATTAGGATGTGGATCCTGCCTGTGAAATAATGGTCTCATAGACCAGGCAATAGAGACAGGAGAGCATTAAAAAGTCCAGGTCCTCTCTCTGTCTGATTTGGGAATGTTCCCATTCCAGGATGCCACAGGGGAAGACACTGAGATATAGTTAGATGTCTAAGCCTCATCTGTTAGTTTGTCTGTAGACAGATATTTTGCTCTAGATGGCCCAATTCTAGAAAAATAAAACATTTTTCTTCGACTTGATAGCCCCATATGACAGGATATCCATGAATATCCTTTACTCTAAAGGGAAGTGAAGATTGGAAGGCTCAGCCATATACAGACGTATGTGTGCAGGGGAAGCTTTTAAAGCCAACTCTTCATCTGTTTAAGTTAGCATGGCATCAATGATTTCAAGAAAACAATACCAATTTACAGTGGCTAACAGTTCAATATTTAGTGCTATATTGAAATGAATATTTCCCCCCACAACTCAGGTGTCTAAGTTGGCTGTCGAACTAGGAAAAAGAAAAGCCTCCCTCTTAAAGGGTGACTCAGAATCTAAACCTGACCTTGCTGTGCCAAACTTTTGCTCAATGGATCCTATTCCTGTCCCTTTGTCAGATCTCAGGGGACCTCCTCAACTTTGTGGGATATAGCAGGCACCAAAAGCCAAGGGCATTGATTTATCCCATAATGAAGATTTTTGAGTGGAAATTATGTTAAAATGTCTCTTTGGTCAAAGAACATAAAAATATACATCGGCCAAAGACAGACCCAATCTCATAGCCTCTAATCACTTGAATAATCATGCTGAAACCTGCAGAGCTCTGTAAAATGCCTACTGGATAAAGACCACTGTGTTTAATAAAATTTATGCAAGGTTTTTTTTCCCATTGAGAAAGAACAATAGAATACACCTAATTTATTTCAGTTTTAAATAAAAGAATGACTCAGAAGCCGCAGACTGATTAGCAAACAGGAAATGGAGAAGGACCTCTGAGTTGTAACTTTGAGACAATATTCTACTGCAATATCTTTGAAAAATAGTGGAAACAGACTTTAATATTAACTTGTCATTGCACTGTAAAAGGATGTAGAGAGAACAGTAAGCAGTATCAATGAAATTAATCTAATGACATTTTATTGTTGCCATAGACTAAAAATCCAGAAATTCAGCCAACAAAAGGAAAATATTCTAGAATTTCATATTAAATTATGCAGTTGCAACAACTTTATCGATTATATTATGGGGTAAAAAAAATTCATTTTCAAATTTAAAAGCTCAATTTTCATTAGAGCTCTATTTATCTTGTTTCTGTAGTCCTGCCTTGCTGCAAGAATAAATTTCAGCAGTGCCCTTGTTAAACAGGATGCGCAATACTTTTCACTGTGCTGTTGAAACTCCTTGCCTCTACAACACAGACAGGTAAGAAGTGTAAATTAGGATTGAATCCAAAGCTTTTAAACCCTACATCAGCTTAAGTTTATCTTTATTGAAATGCAACATTTGTTTTATAAAACAGCAATTAGTGCTCTAATGTAATTTAAATTGCTGCCTCCAAATAAGATGCTAGAAGAAAAAGATATTGTTCCATTGAGGTAGTGAATAAAAACAAACCTCAAAATAAGAACAAATGGAGGTATTATCCCATGAGAAAGGGCCTTCTGAATCGATCTATTATTTCGCAGCTTGAAATGTGCCACTATTGTACTTCCACTTGATTATGAGTCTTGTTATCACTTCCTCCAGTTGATCCAAATTGAGTGCTTCTGACATTTGCAAAGTTACTCGCATATTCCACAGCACAGCAGGGAAAACCTTGTTAATGAAGAAATAACAAGCAGAAGAAGTGAATAAATATTTAGCTGATAGTAAAGAGCTACATTTGCTAGTATTTAAATTCTGAGAATAAAAAGAAAAAAAAACAAATCACAACTCAAGCCACAGTAACATGCTTGTTCATGTCCTCTAAAAAGGGGTGCTAGCAGTGTTTTTCTCTGTGCCACAGGGCACTTTCATTTCCTGATTCTATTATACACTAAGTGGCCACCTGAACCTGCCAATGAACTTGTTCTATTGTGTTTTTCTATTTTTAATCCAAAAGGAGTAAACACATTTCTCATCAGATGTGTCACACACTGCTCTACATTGGTGAGATTTATGAAGGTGTCACCAAGTTATTACAGAGCCATTCATTTATAAATAGGTGTCCATTCTTCAGGAAATCATAAATGATAGGAGTATTGCCACCATTTCACAAAATCTGTAGTGTAAGGATGGCCATTAGTGATATTTTTTGACTGCCCTACACAGGTGTAATTTGTTTTTTATCCCTCCCCCATTACTCCAAGGCTTTTTCTCTACTTCATGATTATGTTCAACCAGATTCCTGCACTGGATGGACAAGAGTAAAAGAGCAAGGAACATAACTATTTCAATAGTCATCTTTACATAAAAAATAGCACTTATAAAATTTTCTCTTTAACCAGGCAGGCTTGCACACCCAGAGTCAGCTGTCCTGTTCTGTATGTATTTTTTTAATGGTCTTCAGAAGTTGATGTAGAGGTATACTTAGCAGATGCTCTTCTTAAAACACCTACCACAGTTGCCCAGGAGTGGATATGAATGCTGCTGTAGCCATACGATAGTGACATCTCTTAATATCTCCTGTCAAACTTCTTACTAGTGGAGAATCTTTAATGTATCGTTAGTGGCATTTTAAACTAGCTTGGGAGAAAAACTTCTTTTGCCAGTCATAAGGAAAACTTGTCTGTTAGGAGAATTGCTCCAGAGACATGAGAATCAAAGGCAAATTGTAGACAAAAATAAAAATAAAAATTAAAAAAACCAAACCAAACCAAACCAAAACAAATAAAAAACCAAAAAAAACCCCAAAGTGTCAGCATCCTCTAAATTTACAGTTCTTTTAAATTGCATATGGAATGTTATGGCAAAGTAATTAGGTCACATTAAAAAAGACTGGAGCATATTTTCTGGCTTATTAGTCTTTCTTTAATGTTCATTTGGCACATGACACATCCTGTCAGATTTTTCATTATTCTAATATTTCAAATATTATTTTTACAATCACCAGCACCCAACCCCAAAAGAAAAATATTTGTTTAGTGTGTTTGATGCCACTAGATTTTGAATATTTCACCTGACCATGTAAGCTAAAATGAAGAGTAACATTCAACAACATATTCCACACGGTATTTTTTTTATGGTTTGTTGGTTGTATTTTTTTTTTTTTTGGGTCTGTTTCAGGGTTTTTTTTTTGATTGCTCATGTGTGCATGTGCTTCATTTGCTGTGAATGAGTCAGGAAAAACCCAGGAAAAAATAAAAAAGCCAAAACCCCTTACCTTTGCAGATGTCATCTAATTTCCTTTGAAAAATAGAATAATGGGATGGTTTGAAGGCTTTGAACTCTTCAAATTTGATTTTCATTTGATATAGAGGGCTAACAATGGTATCTTTGTTATTCTCTTCTATGTCCTCAACAGAGTTATGATTTTGTTCTGACAGCAGGAGCTTTGTTCCACTTTTGAAGTCCTCTTTCACGCATATAGAACATTGTGTTAGAAAAACAAATGCCTTCACTCTGGCACCAACTTTAACAGCTAAGAAATAACATGAAAAATCCGTGTACAGACTCCAAACAGCAAATGGGATTGATTGACGTATGTTTAAAATAGATCCCTTTCTGCACTTCAACTGATTTCCATTCCCAATCTTTGGAGTCTAAGAAGCACCCAGGAGTGTAAAGTCTGCCTGGGCTCCAAAATGAGGATTGTGTCTGCATGTGTGCTGTGTTAGATGAGAACTTTCTACTCAACTTTGCAAGGGACTCCCCTTAGATACAGAAGGATTCTTGCTCCTCATGCTGAGCTATATTTACAAACCACTGCAAAAATATGTGTTGGCAAATATCTTTCAAAACCATAAAAGTGCTCTGTGGATCTTCTCTAAACATATGGGGGGACAGAGATTCCACAGGTTCTTTAATAGCACAACTATCAGCACAAAAAACCTAATGCAGCCAAATAGATTTAATAAAAAGTTAGGGGATTTTTTTATGATTCATCCACTCTCCATCATAAAGCCATGCTCGTCTCCACATGCTTCCCACTGCTCCCATTCATTGCATAGGGTGTAGGTCTCTTTTTCTCTGCCTGAAGTACTGTGTCCCTGTGTCACCAGTTCTCTGCTTCTCTCCATCTTCACATTTAGGTGTATATACACATTTTTATTCTTCTTCCTTTCATGCATTTTTATTTATACTGATCACTAGCAAATTGGTTCTCCAGATTCATGCAATAAAATATTGCATTTTCTTTGCTCATGTCCCTCTTAAAACACCCATCTGCAGCCCCATCTACCAAAGCTGTTACTCATCCACTGAAAAAACCAACCAGACTATTCCAATGGAAATGTGCGGCCACATTTCAGCTGTTGGTCAGGATTGAAGAGAAAAATCCTGCTACACTTGTCTCTGTTTTTCTGTTTTTTTTTACTCTGCTTTGAAGAAAAGAAGGTAAAGCTCCAATAAGTACACCAGAGAAAAAGAACCCAAACAAACCCACAAAGATTCCTAAGCATCACTGCATCAAAAAAGTAAGACAGGACTAGTTTTAGCTTGAGTCCAGCTTTGCATAATTGTTTCATGTTGTAGCAGGGAATAGGTTTTAAAAATGCCTAGATCTGCTACTTGCTTTTTCAGCTGAACATATACCAAGCTCCTCAGGGCAAAGACAAGTTTCTTGTTCTGTATAGATCTGCTCAATAAGTAAATAATAAATGGTTTGACTCAGGGGCATTAACAGCAATCAATTTTACCCTATTTTTAATGTGATGATATCAGCTATGTTGTGATTCTGACTTAGATATGGGCAAATATCAGTCTCTTATTAGTAATATCTAATAGATTAGACATTGCTCAAAACATATCTATGGAAAAGGAGACCTAGTTTTGGGATTTTTTTTTTATGCAGAGCGTACAGCATATCTGAATCTTGGTCTGTCCCACAGTTCAGTAACTGGCACCTGAGGTACCGCCCCCTGCAAAGGATTTTACTTTCACTCATTATTATTTCTTCTCTAGCCTATACCTAGCACTAGTTTGCATCTAGTCAGGGGATGGTGATAAGAGGTTTTGCATTTGAATTTTCCCTCTTGACCTTTAAACTTCTTAGAAAAACAAATTACTTCATTTTCTTTTATGGAATAACACCTTTCTAACTGACACAAACTCCCTGGGGGGAGCAGGATGAGCTGATAGCATCCCAGACCAGTTTTCATCATGTGGTGCTGAGCCCTGAATAGAGTATTTTTAGTTATTATAGCAGTATACAAAACCAGTGACCTGAGTACAATAGCTGTGACCCATAGATTGCAGTGTCAAGGAATTTTTCCAGGATACACTGAGAACTGAGTAACTAGCAGTGTCTTATTTTCTGTGCCTGTGTACAGACAAAACCTTGTGGGTGTGACTTAATAGAACTAGGCCATAGCTTGGAGAATTAATCCAGATAATTAGAGAGCATCGTGTCACATTCTTCTGTGCAGAGGGAAAAACAATATTTTAAAGGACAGGATTCACATACCAAAATGTTTCAGATAATTTAGGTAATGCCTACCCATCTTTGCAACTTTTGTCCACAGGGTTTAAGAAAGCATACAATGCACAATGTGTTGGGAATGATGGTCTTGTAATTTTTTGATCATTGTCTGGCCTGAAAAAAACCCATAGACCCATAGAACAGAAGCATCAGCGTCAGTATTGATGGTCCAATATCGCTGGCAGCAGATGATCCACTTATATCTCCATAGTGATGGTGTTGGAGGAATCACATAAGGAGAATTGCAGGCCATCTGACTGCTTGTCTTTTTACTTTGCTTTTGCAGTCCCAGACATTTCCATTAAAACTGACATTCAATTGAATAAACAGAGGGCTTTAAATCTGATGTTTGTCACATAAAGAAAGAAGCCTTTTTTCTTTTTTTTTTTTTTTTTGCTTACAGACTTTAGCAACTGCACTGAGGCAGAGGCAGAAATGGAGGGTTTACAAAATAACTGCAGGTTGTGTCCATGTGTCTAAAAGGGGAGAACACATATTTTGTGTTGCAATGAGGCCCCAGAGAATACTGCATCATCATCTCAGACTCTATGTATGACTCACATAGTGTTTACGTGCATCTGAACTATGTACATTTTAATTTATTGAGGAAGTTAACCATACAGCCTACTGGAAAAGAAAAATGTTACATTATAAGAAACTTGAAGAGGATTGGGACTGAGGCTGAGCAGACAGCTGACCAGATAATTGACTGTTTGGTTCTATAGGTCAGCCAAAATTCAGGTGCTTAGAGCTCTGTAGAAAGTTATGTTCTGCAGAAGAAATATATACTGTAAATAAATCAAGGTAGAATGAATTATTTAGTTTCTTTCTGATATTTAGCAGCACATTGACCATCAAATTTAGGGGAAGCAGCACTTTCTCAATCTTGGGAAAAATCTGACTATTCTCTAGCTCAGCTGAGAGACTAATTGTATCTGAATTTATATATAGGATGCCATGGACCATTTGAACCCCTTTTTTCTCCTCGTGATTTGAGGGGTGCATGCGGGAGAGGGGTTGATGATATCATACTGCCATCTGGTGACCATTGCCAGAAAATTTAACCTCGAGGAGGAAACCCCAAATCCCAGTTGTAGGATTTAACTTGTAAGTGGGTGAGGAAGGGGTGAGAGAACAGGGGCAGGCAGCTGCCAGGGCAGGAGCAGCTCTCTCTCCCTCCCAACCCCGAGCCTGGACTGCCTCTCCTCGCCCACATCTCCTTACGGTGGTGCTGTGCAGAGTTGGCTTTAAATTTAATTATCAGGAGAGCTCATTCATTCACTCACTAAGAGAACCTGAATATTCAGAGACTAGGGTTTCTCTCTCTCTCTTTTTTTTTTTTTTTTTCTTTTAAGAGAGGCTTAAATACAGTTTCCATGGCAGTTAATCCAACTTTGACCCAAATTAAATTTCAACGTCTAAAAATTCATTCAGCCAGAGAAGGACAATGATTAGCCCTATCTGAACGAGGCACAGAGCTGTGTGAGAACATTTCTCCTCCCCTGTTTTGCTATTTGCAGCAGCAACCTCTATAATTGTGGAGTCGGTGCTGCTGAAACCCTTGCCTGGGTGCTGGAAACAGCCCAGTGTCCTTCCCAGGGATCCTGTTCCTACACTTGGTCCACTCAGGACATGAGGATTTGGTGGCATATTGCAGCCTCACAAGGCAGGGCTAGGAAAGGCAACCATTCAAAAATACCTTATTTCTGTTTCAAAATGAAGATTAATCCATTTTGTGTCCTTCTGAGGAAATAATGTTCTCATTGATGCTCACTCTCATAAAACACTATTTTATGAAACTATCAGTACAAAACAAGTAATTTAGGTATTATAGCAGTATTTTAGATGATACCTACTATCAAAGATAGTATCAAAGACTCTCTCACCATAATGGTGCTGAAGCACAATAGAGCTTTTATAATATAAAAGAACTTTCCCTACCTGTTATCATGCTGATGGGGACACAGTCCCCATTTCAGTCCTGCCCATAGTGGCAAATTACTTTTAACATACTATATATTTCAGTGATATCTAGTTAAGATTTCATTATGACATTTCAGTATAAAATATAATGTACATTTCTACAATGTTTTCCGAAAACATTACTGTGGGTGAGATTTTTCACATTAACCACAATTGCAGAAATGACTGATGTTTAAATCTGAAGGCAATTTTAGTCATTATTAAACTTCATTATAAAATAAAGTACGTGGGTGGAATAGTGGTTTGATGCTTTTGTAATTTGCTCTACCTTTTCAATGTACTTTTCAGTTACATTAACTGAATCATTTCATCTTATAGATGCAAAGATGAAGGAGAAGAACAAAAACATGCCCATTAACTGAAGCAGTGCAAATGTGCATAGTTAATGGAAACCATTTTGACATTTGGTATTTGATTCCATGGTGTGTCTACTCAAACAATTTCAATGGCATATTAGAACAAAATGCTACATTGTGCTCTTCACTAAGAATGCAAGTAATAGACTTCAAAAATTACCTTTCGACTGAAAGTATTATCTGTTGGAAATGAAATGTTTTACATTATGAAAGGCTAATAGCAGTAAGGGGGAGCAATGGGCTGCAATGAGAATTGAGGCAGCGAGGGTTTTTTGACCCTGTGTTTCCCAAATGCTTGTGTTTTTTCAAGTTATGTCAGAATTGCTTAGATAGTGACATAAACTCATCTGTTTAATGGCAATTATTTCACCATGTTACAATTAAAAACTTCTTATGTAAGATCATGTTAAATATTGTGGCAGTATTTTTTTCTATCACAGATAAGTCACTGCTTTTACAAAACCAGTTGGTTTTTTTCCCATGATTGAATCAATTCAAAGACCAGATGCTGTCTGAAACATATTTCCACTCTGATGATATAGCAAGGTTTACCTCTTCAACAAATTCTATGCTTCATCACAGGATACTTTATCTGTTGGCAAGCATTCATAATTATGCAATATGTCTTTAATCCTGATTGATGAAAGTATTTTTACTTTCTTGTCATTTTCAGGCCAGGTAAAATCACTGTATCTTAAATTTCACATTTGAAACTTCATAGAGGTACCATTCTTTTGATTGCCTCAAAAAATATTACTCTATAACCACTTCTCTGTGGCAATACAGCCACTAAACTTAAGAACAACTCAACTGCAGCTCTGGAATGCAACTAGAAAAACAAAAACCTCTGAATATACATTTCAGGTAAGTGCTGGTTTTGGCATTTCAGTGAAATATTTGGCTACGGATTTTTGCCTCATTCAGATACACAAATGAGTGTTTGGCTGATGGATAGAGTGCAAGCTCCTGTAAGCAAATTCAGTTTTACAAGAGCTTAGGCTATGCTTGCCTTCCTTCTGTCCTCCTGTTTTCTGTGTCAGGTTTTTTTTCCAGGTGATGTCTGGAATTCTACAACTGGCATCAAAAACTTGTTATGATTTCTAGTTGTTATCCTTGATTCACTCCAGGGAAGAAGGTTGTCACTTTTTGGCTTCACTTGATTGCTCTACCGTATACCTACCATTTCTGGTGACTATTGCAATTTTTCACAAGAATGAGATATCAGAATTTCAGTACTTGTTATGCATTTCAAAAGAGAACAAACCTCATTGCCTTTAGCTTCCAAGTCTTCTCTAGTGCACTGTTCATCAGTCTTCGCTCTGTAAGTCACTTCCATCTGACAGACATTTAAAAAGTGAAAATACTGCAAATTGAAACAAACAAAAAATAAATTCCAATTCTGTAAGCATTGACTTCCATGTAATAAAGAAAATAGACGAGTTGAATGAGGTAAAACAGAGCCAAGAGACAAATATTTAAGATTTAGGCTAGCTCTTACAATATCAGTATCAGCTGAAAGTTATAGGTAGGAGCCAGCCACTGATTCCTATCAGTTCTTGCCTGCAGGCAGAGAGGCCTTCCTTACTAATTAATTTTTTATCATAGTATACATATAATACTCCTAATCCTTGCATAATGATAAGTGTTTCTAGTATGAAATATTTGTAAATGGAAGAGTGAAACTAATATCTTTTAAAAAAGGGGACTGTTTCTTCTTCTTACAAAGCTAAGCACATTATCTACCCTCTTCTGGCCCATTACCATCAGGATTGGGATGAAAGATAGTCTATTATTTTTTTTTTTTTCTGCTAAATGCTTAAACTATCCTTCAGCTGCAAAAGGAGGAAACAAAAAAATCTGCTTTGCTTCTTACAGATAATCCCATTAATTGAAGATCTAGTTCTCTGATTCTACTGGATGCTTACTTCTTTTATATAGTTTAAGACCCTGTGGAAAATAGAGCCACTAAGCAAAACATCGTATATTCAAAAGGTTGAGGCAGTGCATCAGTGCTATTGATGCTTTATAGCTTTTTTCTCTCTATTTGTGTATGCATAGGCTACTGGAAATATTACAAATGTTGCATCTGACAGTCTTAGGTAACCTGATTATAAAAAGACTTGAAAATAGAAGAGTTCCTAGGCAGTGCATCTGCACACAGAGTGTATAATCTCAGAGACTGATTCACCACAGTGTCACTCACATTGTATGCTACTGAAATTCTACTGGCATAAAACTGGACTATCAAACAGGAAAATTAGGTGTTCAAACTCTTTTTATAGAAGCTGAGCTGCTTTGTTGTGTTATCCTTCTACCCAGAGTATAAAATATGTATGAATGAGGCAGTTTCTGTTGAGTCATTGTGTTGAAAACATTTTGCTAGCTCCAGCCAGCATAAAGATTTGTTTCCTGGACAAAGGTGAAATCTCGGGTCAGAACACACGTGGACATGTGGGAAAAAGACTATATAATGAATTTTGTGTGAGAGAGGAAATCTGCATTTTTATTATTATAGAAAGTAATAGCAAAGTCGAATTCAAACAAAATTATCAGAAAATTATGATAATACAGGAAAAAAAGTTAATTTTACATTAACCTGCTAGGGATAACTAACACAAGCCTCAGATACAAAGTTGCAAAGAAGTCATAATGCACCAGAAAATATGGCCAGTAAATACATCTTCAGTGCAGACCCCTTCTTCCATTATCTTAGTATGAATAAGCTTTAATGCAAACACACCTGCCATGGGAACTTGATTTGCCAATCAACCTTTCTACCAATTATATCTAAACTCCAACTTGATTTTTCTCTTAGACTAACCCTCACCTAAAACTGTTCTCAGACTTGTCTAGCAGGGATGAAGTTTTCTTTACAGTTTCTGCTCTTAGCAATGGGTAGATTTTTGCATTTTCTTTCCTCAAAATTCAAAACTTTAAAATACTATTTATGAAATATTCTAAAAATATTAAATAAAACTCCTCCACATGTCCATTAGGTCTTTGCTCTAGATTTTTTTTTTTTTTTTGGGAGGGGCTGGCTTGGTTTTATTTGCTTTTATTTGTTGCTTCTTAGTCCAGGATCAGCCTTTGGTTTTTAATCTTTGACTGTTTAAAAGACAGGTTGCATAAGGTGGCCTTGATATAGCAATTGGTCTTTTTGATACAAAAGGCAGTGTAGGACAAGAAGCATAACCATCAGATCTATAATTCCATTTGACTTTATGACCAAGTTCCTGGTAGACAATGAACATTTTTATAAATGTAACCAAGCACAGCCCATTTTACAACCATTTACTTGTTATTTAACTAGGTGATAAATCACCTTTTGGAAAGTAGCAGAGTGCTTACAGACCTGTGGCCCATTAGTTCAGTATCAGCAAGGGCTCCTCTAGTATAGTCATCTTAGAGATCTGTAATTTTATATTTTGGGTAGTCAGAGTTTGGGACTTCCTGGATGCTCTTCTCTTCAGTAGGAGAGACAGGATCATATAAACTAGTTATCCTCTCCCCTTAAAGCAGTGCAATAATCAGCTCTGGGGTCTCCAGCAGAGGAAGGACATTGACCTGTTGGAGCAATTTGATTGGAGGGATGGAGCACCTCTTCTACAAGGAAAGTCTGAGAGTCTGGGATTGTTCAGGCTCTAGAACAGAAGGCTTCAGGGTGACTTTGGGACCTTCCAGTACCTGAAGGGAGCCCACAAGAAAGGTGAAGAGGGATTGTTTACAAGGGTATTTACAAGACAAGCTGGAATGGAAACTGAAAGAGAGTGGGTTTGGATCAGATATTAGGAAGAAATTTTTTACTGTGAAGGTGGTGAGGCACTGGCACTGGTTTTCCAGAGAAGTTGTGGATGACCCATCCCTGGCAGTGTTCAAGGCCAGGTTGGGTGGGACTCAAAGTAACCTAGTCTAGTGAAAGGTGTCCAAGGCAGCGGAGTTGGAACTGTACAACCTTTAGGGTACCTTTCAGCCCAGGCCTTTCTATCATTCCATGATCAGTACCACAGTTCTAGATTAAATTGTTATTATCTTCTTCATGCCCATGGCAAATACAGGACAAGCCTTACTGGAATATGGATTTTGGCAAGTCAGTGGAGTCATCCTGGCTTTAGGTCACCCTGTATTGGTTTCACATTTAAGGTTTTATGTTATCAGTAGTTTCATTTCAATAAGCTAGAAATAGGACCTAAAAATCCTACATAGCAGCAGAAAAATTCCTAGCTGTTGCAGCTATCAGGAAAAACAAGCATTTAAGAATTAATGTTGCACAAGAATAAGCTCCAAGAAATCCCATTTTCAATAACATCAGGATTTTTTTTCCTTTGAAGCCCCTTTCTAGCTACAGCAGCAACGTGACATGATACATTATGACAGTGTTTTTAGCTGGAGTGTCATTTATAGTGTTTGAATGCTCTGGGCCTCTAATTGTGAGGGAATCCTGTTCTTGAGAAGGATGAATCTGTAGCATCTTAAATCACAAATTTGCTGTAGTGTGAACAGAGTTTTCCTGTAAGGGTCCACCTCCGAAGAAGCACTCTCTTCTGTATCTTTTAGTGCACACCTACACACAGAAAAAAGTATCTTTTCATAACTGAAACATCTGTTGAAATATTGTGCCATGGTAGACGGGCATCATTTTACCCTGTGTGAGTAGTGGGGTAGACTTAGAGTGTGCTCCAAGTGGAGAATTCAGATGTAAGCTTTGCTAAACAAGGCTGAAAGGCTGAAATTCAAGTAAGTTGTGTGCTATGGGAAACACCAAAAGCAAAACCGATCAGGAAATCATGTTTTAATCTATCTGTCCTAATCTGAATTTACTTCCTGAGTGAAGATTTTCAGGAGACTCAGAGAAATCTCAGATTTCTTAAAGCAAGAGTATTCAAGAGTATTCAGTGTAAGGCAGGTCTTATGGCCTGGTTTCAAGGGGAATTTAAATGCAAGAGGAAGATTAGGCACTCCTGATATCAGGTGGTAGCTTACTGAGGTGTTTTTCAGATCATAATTTTGAGCTGAGGCATTCTTTACTGGATACAAACTTATATCAGTAGTATTCTACATAAACTTAAAAGGTTCTGAGGCCAATTCTTTAGAGTCCTTTAGTGCTTACAGCACATAAGGTTTCTCAAATACATATATACATATATATTTATAAGAAATGTACATACAAAGGTTATGTGTCCAGAAAACGTGTATGGGGGTCATGTTTTAGTGGTGAACATGGTGGTTGAACTGGATGATCTTGGAGATCTTTTCCAACCTTATCAATTCCATGATTCCATGCTTCTATATGTTATTGAGCTTCATTGGACTAGTTAGAGAGCTATAAGAAACAGTATTTTATAGATACAAAGAAGAAGATGCTAAAAATAAGAAAAAAAGGGTGAAATACTGCTCCTTGATGTCAGACATAACTCTATGCCTCCTAAATTTAAGAGTTCATTCATTAAATGAACAGACACCAAAGATTTTAAATCTTAGTTCAGCTTTCTGTGTTTATGGAATAGACTGCATTAGTGTTTCCAAGAAAATTTTTTCTGGTTTTATTCAAAAACAGAATACTTATAAACCAAACACTCAGAAATTCAAAAAAGAAATTCACAATTGTGCATTTATGCTATTATGAGCTTAATACTATGCTGCAATTAATTTTTTTTAAAAAAAGCAAAACATCAAGCATTTTGGAAAAATATTAAGCTAACTATTTGCTCCTAAAATTCTTATATGGACAAATATAAATTATTTTATAAATTAATATTTTGGAAATCCTTATATTTTGGCTTTCCAGTTTGCATGTGTAAGAAGGCTTCATTTTCATTAGGTAATTTCTAACAAAGCTGTTCCATTTTGATGATCCAAATCGGTATTTGAAAATGTCTGGAGTGAGCTTTAGAGTACAAGCTATCCAAGGACTACTCAAAATTTATCATGCCTCCACCCTAGAGAAAAGATAAACTATAAAGAGATCCAGTTTTCAGGGCTGTTTGAGTAGAGATGACACTTTGTGCCGTGCTTTATTGGCACAGTCTTGCTAGTGAGTCAGAGCTTTCATTACCAGAAAAAGGAGAGCAGACATGTTTCTTTCACTCTGCCTTTCAAGCTCTCTGTTTGTTGCTTTGCCTGTTAAAGACTCTCTTAGTTTCAAGCTCCAACAGAGATTTCTCATTAGCCAGCACAT
This sequence comes from Rhabdornis inornatus, assembly GCA_013397075.1. Taxonomy (NCBI): domain Eukaryota; kingdom Metazoa; phylum Chordata; class Aves; order Passeriformes; family Rhabdornithidae; genus Rhabdornis; species Rhabdornis inornatus. The sequence continues at coordinate 955,346 of VWZS01006244.1, read as the reverse complement.
CAGAACACCACAATGGTGTAACTTCCATATCATTAAATCTTTGATGCATCTGTAAAGACTGCTGACACCACCTGTCATAGCTGTGAAGAAGATATTGGTCCATGGGAGATTAGAACTGCACTGTGAATTTCTATCATCCAGGTCCTTTTACAGGCATCACTTTTGGCTGCTATCAAGGATAGGTCAAATGGAGTGCTGGATGTGAAACCTCTTGGCCTACTATATTTACTGGAAACGCAAATCCAGGTTAAACTATAGCCTTGTACATCAAAATACCAAAGTGTGTTTGTGCTCACTGCACATCCAAGGGAAATGTCTTCTAATTTAAAGTACTGAACTAGCAGTTGGGCCGACTGGGATTTATTCCAGGACTTTTTTGTCCTGACATAGACCTTCAACAGCAAGTTGAAGTTACTCGCTTCTTTTCTATGTATTTTTCACCTTTTTTTTTGAAGCGCATAAATTGGATTAACTAGTTAATCAATTTGTTTTGCGTATTTGCAAAAATTAGTAGCAAATTTGCTCTAAATTAGGAACAAACTCGCCTACCTTTTTTTTCTTGCTGTTGAGTTTCCAAACTCATAGAAAAGCAGTATTTTTGTTTCTAATATTAAATTGTATGTGTTGATTTGATATTGATTTTGAGATAGCCTCAGAGGCAGCATAAGTGCAAGCTATTAATATCTTTAGCATTAGACTATCAGACCATTTTCAGAATATGAAAGATTAGAGAACATAGGAAAAACCTGTATAATAACTAAAATTTACAGGATGTTCACCTTCATCTGGTTCTTACCTGGAAAAATCCTATGGTTTGAAAAATCATATTAGTTGCAAACTGGACAATGGAACTAGAGCTAATGAAATGTATTCCTGAAATAAAGGGAGAAATAAACTACTTTCAGCATTTGAAAAAATACTGTAGGCCCAACTGTGACACACACTGTAGAAAAACATAAACCAAACAAAGGTATAGTAACAACCTTTCAGAAAAGCAAAATGGCTCAAGAAAGGAGTTACTGGGAAGAAAAAATATCTGTTTCAGTCTGAGCCCATGTCCTGCTAGAAGCCACCTTGGGTACAATCCCAAGGACTGTACTGGACACAGAAGCAGTTTATGGGCACAAGATTTTAATAAATTAGGACCATGTATTTACATGTACTGTATTCATAGTGTGAGGTTGAACATGAAGACACCTATTATTGCAGTACCTTGCCTGCACTTTACTCAGCCACTTACGAACCCAACTTTCTTCTGACTTCGCACCCACAAAATAAGCAAATGACATTCGGTAACAAAAATGTTCTTTCATACAGAAGCATTTCTACATGCAGAAGGATATTTCCCACATCCTTTCCCAGGGGTGCATCTGCCTACAGTGGCACAGAATTGATTCTTATTCACAGAGAATTGATTGTGTACCATTTGTACTTTTTCCATATGCCCGAAATGTTGCATCTTCAAGGATGAATCTGCTGTAGATTTAGGATATTGTTGAGCAGTTTATTACAGTTTTTAGACTAACACTACTATGTGTCTACTCATACCTGGAAGAGATAGAGGAGTACCATATTAAGGGTGCTGTTCTCCTTCTCTTTCCTAATCTGCTTCAGAATTCATTTGGATATGCTTGTATGACACTGCCAGGAAAACATTATCTCCATGATCAAGGACTAAATCCATCAAGGTGCTTAGACACATCACTACCAGTCAGTCTAAACTTAGGCTGTTGGAAGTCCATAGGTACCAATATTTCTGGCTATAAAATCCACTGCATTTCTGTCACTCAGAGCTATGCTCATCATGCTGATGACAGGAAAGGTATCTTTGCCTTTATAGAACACACAGAATGACAAAATGTCCAATATACATCCCTCAAATCCCTTCTTTCACTGTTTTTCTACTTGGAATTTAACAAAGTTTCTCAGAAACTTAACTCTCAACTAGATTTTTTCCAATACATCTCTTCCTTTCCTGTTCTTTATGAAGCAGCCAGTATGACTTCATATATAATAAATACTAATCCTCAAAGCATTACAATTAGAATTAATAACACAGATAATTAAAATGTCAGAAATTATCAATGTTATAACGTTGAATGTTAAGTTGCCTGTTGGAAATCAAGCACATGTGAAAAATTGAAAATTACAATAAATTATTTTTTTTTATTTTTCACTTGTCATTGGAAAAGCAGAAGTAGAAACTTTCTTTAAAAAGAATATTGTTAGGAGGCCGGGAATAAGCTTTGTAAAAGATTATCAAAATGTTAAGCTTCACTCAAACAGAAGAGAGCTCAGTTCCTGGGAAACAGCACTGACTACCCTTACAAGAGTTTGATCCTTGAGATCAGTGATCAAAGTTTTCCTCATCTCACACTCTACTTTTCTGTTTGAACTAAGTACCCAAGAACCCAAGTGTCTTCTCTCTTTTATCATGTAAGTGTTGCTATAGGTTTCATTATGGCCCAATTTATGAAGCCTGTGACAGTTCTTATTTATGAAGCCTGTGACAGTTCTTCTATTGATTTATAAATATTTTTGATTGGCTTTCTAGCAAACATCCTGATAGGCAAAGTAGATATAGTTTTAAATGAACCCACAGAAAAATCCCTCTTATGGCCTACATTATCAATAGAATATGAACAATCTTCCTGCCTTTCCTGTCCTGCTCTTCACAGATCCCTGGAGTTAAAACCCATTGGTTTTTCCTTTCCCAACACTATTCAGATGGAGAATGCTTTCACTTACTCATTTTGTGTGCCACTCCAGCTGCCATGACAGATGCTCTGACTAACTACAGGCCCCAGATTATTATTTAAAATTTTTTTTTATGATTTATCAGTGAAGGGAATCCTTGGTAAATCTTAGCATTTGTTACAAAATTTCCCTAGTAAGTTTCTATTCCTTTTCCAATAGTAAATAAATTATGACAGTGGGTTATTTGGGCATTTTAACAGTGTCCAGGATTTCTTGGCCTAGATGGGCACAATTATCCTCTTGCATCATGGTCTATGACCTGCAGCATCCTATTCCTGTGACAGATAACAGCAAGCCACATGAGAGCATACAGCTCCAAGGAAAATCTCCTCATATGCTTCTTTGGAATTGTAGCTGAAACTGTATGAGGCTTGTACTGAGCTGAGTCGATTTATAGTGATATCCTCTACAGAGTGGAGGTGGGACTGGAAGAAAGAGCTCATCTCTGAAATGTTACACAGGGTTACAGAAGTTGTGTGGGCCAGCTCAGCTGTTCTCAGACTACTGAGGAAAATTTTCATCTTTCCCACCTCTCCCCTCTGGCAATTGATAAAAAGCATAAAATCTGAGTTTTGCATCAGATTTTAATAGTTTTTTTGTTTGTTTTTTTATTTTTTTCACTTATCTCCTAGTTTTTAGTATAAAATGTCATTAGCATTGTGGAGTTGGTCCATTTCATTTTTCCACTTATCTTGAATGTCTCCATCCCATACAAGGTGTACTGGAAGAAAACCCTCTGCAAATGACATCTAAACATCATGTTTCCTGAGAGGTTTGCCTGTAAGTATAACAAGTTCTTTTATTTTGGCCTGAATAATTGGGTGACTCCCCAGAAAGAAAAAGAATGAACTCTCCAAACTCCTACTGGATCTTCCTGAAAATGTTAGCTTCTGTACCAGACTGAAAGAGAAGGCTTTCCTCCTAAAAATATTAATATTCCAAAAAATGTTACTACCTATATGGACTGTGTATCTGCACATCTAAGTGTTACTTTTTCCCTCCCAAAAGGTCATGGACTGCCCTTTTGTACTTCCTCAAGAAATCAGGATTGACCTGTTAGCTTTAGAGAAACCTTGAGTGCTACTGGATACATGGTAAATACCTAATCAAGAGTCCACAGGAACATTTGCAAACCATTTTTAACCACCCTATAACAACTTTAAAACAACTGAAAACCTAAAGTCGGAACTATTGCTGTGTCTTGGAAGAAGGCAGAGGGGAATATGTGCTATGTGCCCCCACCAGGGCAGTTTTCTTTAGCTAAATTTCCCCAAGAAACATCCCCTGTAGGGAAACCCTAAGGTCACTTCCATCTGAATCTATGGGAAAAATCTCTCCTCTTCTTAAAGCTGGCAACTGATTTAGTCATGGTGGATGTGAGAGTTGCTTCAGTTAACATCTGCAAAGCCTACCTGGGCAGGTTTACAGGTACTCTCCATTCTGTGTTCTGTGTCTCTCAGGGCCCCACTCCCAGTGACTCTGAGAAGAATGTAAATCCCTCCTAGTGGAGCAGACCTATCACCCCCCATATTTCCCACTCCATTATCACTAGGTGCTAAGGTTTTACTCAAGCTGCAACTTTAATAAAAAAGCATCTCTAAAAAGGTGAGCCAAAGGGCCAACAGATCACAAGTGAATTTATTTAACATTAATGCATGTTATTCTGTTTTCAACTCCCTGAAAAACCTCATTCTTCCCTTTTCACAGGAGAAGGTAGTAAGCTTCCTGTTTTATTTATAAAAAAAAAAAAAGTCTACATTTCCTTGTTAGTTCCTTGAAGTATTCCCTATTTTTGTTGAGAGCTCTTTTTCCCCAGTTCAAGTGAAACAAAAGCTGGGGCAGAAGATCATTTGGATATTCTGGAGGATTTCCCATGTCTCCCACACAGTGGATCGATACAATTTGAGATGGTTCGTGGTGATAGTGGACCCTCAGACATGGGAATGTTCTCCATAGCAAAGACCCAGGAGGGAGGGAAGCTCTGTGGAGGGATCACACGCTGCACCAGGCTCCAGGACTGCTGCTGCTCTGGGGTCTTCCCAGGGACAAAGGGGAGAGAGGACTGATACAAAGGGTGAGACATCTCTGCCTACGGGCTATAGAGCTGCCAGGTTGCACAGGAACAAATCTTGTCTAGTTCTAAGTGATGAGGTTAAGGACAGGGACATTATGGGTCATATGGCAGTCATTTTTGATTGATGATAGGTGTTTATACATTTCATGCTGCCTCTCTTGAGACATGCCTATAAAGTTGAGACAACAAGTCCCAAAGGAATAGAAATTTGGATTTCTGTCTCATCATTCAGTCTGTCTCTTTATAAAGAATGTGATCTTATTCAGCACCAGTATACAAAATACCAGAGATGAAGTGAGTAATTGGCTAAGTCCATAAAGTTACATTAATGTCTATGAGCATGGACATAGATCACAGACTAACTCTATGTATTTAAAAAGGTTTTCTTCTTTGAGCATGTAGATGATGGGATATTTGATCCTATATTTTGTTCTGGTTATACTTAGAATGCCTTCCCTCATATTTTTAATATGTTTATCTTTGTTTTTAAACTAGTATTACTGAAGCAGGTAATGCATAATTTATGTTAAGAATGATCTTAATTTATCTCAGAGAAGCAAGAAAGTTACATGCAATCACCAGTTTTTCTTTTTGTTAGGCCTTGCAACCAGCATTTGTGCATTAATCAGGCTTCTGTAGGTGTGTTGCTTCCAAAGTAAAGGAAATGACTAAAAAGGCAACCCCACTGACCTTTGTCTCTGGGTTATAATTTGTAGCCTTTTCTCTCCCATCATATAGTGTTTCAGTATGATTGTCTGAAACTGGATGGATCTGAGCTGCCAAAACCACCAGCAAGGTTACATGAAGAAAGAGTAGTTGTACTGTCTTCCCCAGCCTACACACTGACTCATTAATATGTTTTTTAAAGTCCTGGGAGCTCTGTCAAGAAGTCTGTGGAGGAATCTTCAAAAAGGAAGCTACTAGAGATAACAACTGAGAGAATGTGCAAAGCAAGTACATATTTGGCAGACTGGCAGAAAGTATAGAACAGTTTCTTACTAATTGTTCAGCTAACACAAAGTTATTCAGGAAATTATACTGGACTAGAATACTATAAAATAGCATGCTTTTCAACTGAAAAATAATTTCTGGAGAAAAGAAGGTAATTTTGGCAGCCATAACAGTTTCATAAACAGATTATGTTCTATTTATGTCCTGTGCTAAAGCAAGGTGGAAGCAGCAAAGACCAAGGTTTGAAACATATGAGAAGTGGACAAAATTTCTATATAGTTCTTAAAGTGTTTTGTTGTATTGATTTTTATGGAATAAAGAGGCTTCAAAAATATTCACAGGATAAACACTAAATTATCAAATAATATTCAAATTTCAATTACAGAAGACCTGACCTCTTTAGTTCTATGATATTAAATTACCATTACAGGTATTTTAAGCAAAGTTAAATGTTATATGAAAGAAGGAACAAGAGACAAAGTATTTGTAACATAACATAGTAATTAAGCCTTTTAATAATTCCTTATTCCAATTCCTTCAAAAGCAAAGAATGTTTGAAGAAAAAATCCTTTGACTGACAGAATTTCAGATGGTTTATAGAAAAGAGAAATGCATTCAGGCTTTGTCTACTTTATTGATGTTAGAGTCCTGAAGGCAGTGTGAGAATAACAAATGCAAAAGTTGTAGAAAAGAATAACCAATGCTGTAAAACGAATATTAGCTTCTGGTCAGTTTAACTTTTCAGTCTTACCTCATGAAAATATAATCAGAATAGCATAGGTTTTTGCCAACTGCTCTTATACCTAGCAAAATCCATACTGTGGTGAGGTTATTCAAAGACCTCATTGTTACTGTGTCATTTTATTCATAGATTTATGCATGCTGCTGACATTAGATCTCCAAGTCAGACTTATGCTAAACAGCAGACAAAAAAGCCCCACAGCTGAGAACCAGTTCTGTGTTGTAGAGTTTCTTCAGGACTAAAGTCACCAAGAGAGGCGTTGCTGCTCTCTGTAGCTCAGGATGGACAGAGTTGCTGTGTAAAGCTGTAAGATGGAAGAATGAAGATATCATGGTGCAGTTTAACAGCTATGGGAAGGATGCTAGAATTCACTCCTTTCTTCACCCCTTCTCTAGGCATTATTGACAAAATGAAATTCAATGAATAAAATAGACTGTCTTTATTTTCCCATTAATTATGATTGATTTCTGATATAATAATTTTGGTCCATATATTTCCAATTTTGGTCTCTTTTGTTTATCATATACCTTTTGAGAAACATCAGAAACATTTATGTCTCATTTGCTTAACTCCAGATTTCCATCTTTAACCTCTAATTTTTATGTCCTACAGTGTTTTGTGCTTTTGTTGCTTTAGACAGCAAACGTTTGTGTTATGTTCTATGTGCTAGCCTTTAGGATCAGCACGATTTCCCCTGAAGTTGTTGATTATATGTGTCCATAGAAGTAGTTTTAAACAAGATGGGATGCATGTAATCTACCTAATCAACTCAGTGTACTAATTAGAGAAGCCGCTACATTCAATATCCTAGAAAAAATGATGCCAGGCTAACACAAGGATATTGAAAGCATCTGCTTCTCTAATTAGCAGACATGGGCCTTATCTGCCATTTATTCAAAGCGTTACTGTGTCAAAGGATTTTGTTACACCAAAGATTAGATCTAGGAAGGTGAAAAATAAGATACCTCAACTAGTACTGCATAGAAAGCTGTCTTTTGCAAAGTAAAAAAGACACCATAATTAATTTCTCCTCAAAGAATAATGTACAGGCCATATAAAGCTGCAGAATATAGTCATAAAAAAATAAGCCACATATGGATGTTTTTGGTGAAGCTATTTAGAAAAAATAGTTCAAAAATAGCCTATTTAGAATTCTGTGATGATGAGTAGATGACATAAATGGTGAGTTTACCATTTCTCTTGTTTCAAGCCTCTATATACAGCACATTTTGGAAAAATTACCAATATTAATTTCTTTGTCAGGAAATTTTGGCCATTAGCTCTTGCTAATCCTTTATTTCTGTATAAAGAAATTAATGTTCACTACTTCCTCCACCAGAAAACACAAAAAATGCATCAAAATTTTTTCAGTTATTTTCTGCTTCCTAAATAAGCTTTTCAGTGTCCTCCAAAACTTGTGGAAAACATGGGATTCCAGTATAAGTTTCACCAAAGCCATACGTAAGGAAAGCATCAGCATAGCTTTAGGCATGAATCCCCAGATTATGCACTGAGAAACACGTAATTTGTTCTTGACTTAATATTTCATGTGAAATTCAGATGATGAATAATATTCAGCTGAAAAACAGAGGCCTTGCATAGTGCTGGTTTTGTTTTTATATTATGCCGTGTCATTGCTATTGGCCAAGTCATGCAATTTACTGTGCCTCTGCCTTCATTGGTATCGGTATTATTCTGGTCAATCTATGAACTGAGAAGAAAATTTACTGTTTACTTCTGGATAATTTAAGGAAATATGAGTAGAACTGGGTTGGTCTAAAGGCAAAGGGAATATATTGTCCACAGTGGTCTTCAGATTGTAGTCAGCCCTACAGAAAATAATGCATCAAGATGTCATTGAATAGATTTTGTTGGAAGAAAACCAAAATATTGGGTATTATTTAATACCAATCCCCCTGACATGGGCAGGGATGTCACTCACTAGATAAGGTTGCCCAGGGGCCCATCCAACCTGGCCTTGAACTCTTCCATGGCAGTGTCTCTGACTAAAGATTTTCATCCTAGCATCTATTCTAAACCTTCCCTCTTTCAGTTTCAAACCATTCCCCCTTGTCTTTTCACTATTGGCCTGTTTAAAAAGTACCTCCCCTTCCTTTTTATAAGCCCTGCTAAGCTGCTGGAAGGTTCAATGAGGTCTCCCCAGAGCAATCTCTTTTCCATACTGAACAATCCCAACTCCCTCAGCCTGTTTTTGTAAGAGATGTTCTCCAGTCCTCTGATCATATTTTTGGCCTTCCTCTGGACCTGCTCCAACAGGTCCATGTCCTTCATGTGCTGAGAAGCCCAGAGCTGGATGCAGCACTCCACGTGGGATCTCACAAGGACAGTGTAGAGGGGCAGAATCCCTCCCCTTGATGTGCTGGCCACGCTTCTTTTGATGCAGCCCAAGATACAATTTGCTTTCTGGGCTGTGAGCACACTCTGTTGGTTCATGTCCAGCATTTCACCCACAAGAATCCCCAAAACCTTCCCTGCAGGGTGGCTCTCAATGACTTCAGTCATGCATGCGATTGCCCCCAAACGACTTCTTTATGGTCGTTTTTAAACAGTAAGAAAAAAGAGTGTCTTTCTTAATGAACATCCTTTCCTTAACAAATTAAAATAGTGTTTTTACCATATCAGCTCAGATAAAATGCTTGATGTGGGCTAGACCTAGAGACTGTTAGTGGAAACCACTCATTTCACCTTGAAGTCGCTAGCTTTAACTCTTTTTTCCAGTGGATAAAAGGAGTTTTCCTGTGGGTGAGTTTGCATTTCACTTCCAGGCCAGCAAAAATGTGGTTTTCTGCACCCAACCAAATATTTATGTTTGTCTTTCAGCAGACTGAATGGGGACAGGATCTGAGCCTGGGAGACCCCAGCCTCACTGGTGGGACAAGGCAGTGAGGGTGTGTGTTTGTGAGAGAGTGAGTAGGCACCAGCAAATCTCCAGCACTCCATCTGCAGCAGTACCTGTTACAATTTGCCCTTTTAAGGTAGAAAAAGACACAAAGATAATTCTGATTTTTCTTCCACCCCCTCCTCTGTCTCCTCCCTGAGTCTTATCTGGACTTAGAAGCAGGGAGAGGAGGTGAATGCTCCCTGTCTGCCAGAACACTCTCACACTACTTCCCTTCTACCACGCTGCACCTCTTTTTTTATGACTGATACAAAGACATGAGACAGACGTTTTTTCTCTGCAAGGCTTTCTGTTTAATTAAAGGCCTATTGTGCCCAAGCTAACTCTGGGTTTTAAGGAGGGCTCTGTTTAAAATCAGGGTAATAGGTTATTACAATTCTGGAGAAGAGCATTTGCAGAGAAATATTTTGCTCTGGTTAAAATTTTTGTGGAATACCACAAAATACAAAATAGATCCCTTAATCTCAGTGGATGTCTTGAAAACTTATTACTAAAATATATATAAACGTGTAAGTAGTATTCATTTTCTGAATGTTGGCGTGTTGTAAAATTCTGTTTTCTTTTCATTTCATGCTGTTGTAAATAAACTGAATCTGTACAGTAGGTTTTTGTCAGACTCCCAGAAAGACAATTTTATTTTATAGCACATCCTAGACTGACAGCCAGAAACTGTTCTGCACCACCTCAGTACAAACAAAATTAGCTTCTCACAATATTTTTGCAGATGTTAAAGGTCATTAATAGAATGAAACCAGATGACTAAAGCAATACATTTGGAATGATTGGGTTTTATTTTTCTCCCCAGCTTAAAGACACAGAGTCCTCTTTCCTTGACTACTTGGCTGCATTTCAAATGTTCTCCCTTTTTTTTTTCCCTATTTAATGGTTTCCAAGATCATAAAAGTGAAAGTGGTGGGGATATGTATTTCTTGGCTTATGCAACCTCACTTGCGTGAAAGATTTGGGATTTTTTACAGAGATGAATATAATATTAACTGTTCAAACTACACATTCCTGGAACAATTACCTAATCTCTACATTTTGATCAAGATCACATTTTTGTAATGATCAAAAAAAAGATGCATAGCAGATGCAAGAAATATCATCTTCAAAATGCAACTGTATTGAGGAATAAAAGAAAAATTCCCCTTAAAAATGAAAATAGCTCTGCAGATTTTGAAGTACATTGTTTAAATTTGAGACAATGTTGATAACAACTGAAAATCATATTTTTCATCCTATGGAATGGCTGTGCCATTCTGTGATTACATTTTGGGGCTTATCTAGATGATAATGGAGAGCCTTATGTATCCTCTAATTTTTAAAATTTTGCTGCTACATATTCAACACTGCACCCATCAGTTTAAACTATACTAAGCTATTTAGGTGCTTCTGAAATGAAATATATAGATAATCATTAATTGCTTGTCAGGCTATGACAGTATCTTAAATGCTTTTAAACTCATACTCATGGAGTATGTTGATTATCTTGATTATTTCCAAAACTTTCCAATACAAATAAAAAATTGCAAATCAGGCCCACCATGAAAGCTAAGATCGGTGATAATTAATGTATCCCTATTTTGGAACACTTTTAAAAGAGGTGCAAAGAGAGAAGTATGGCCACTTAGTCTTTGCAGAAAGGGGTATTATTAGGAAATGGGGAAAATGAAAAGAAGGTAATGTGAAGGAGGGATGCGGTGGATTTCAATGGGAAAATGAAGAGGAGAAATGTTGATGAAGTAGAGGGGACATTTAGAGGCCCAGAAATCCAGCAGAGGGAAGTGGTAGAATCTGCCTTGTGGTAAGGATGCCTTAAGAAGCCTTTCCTTACCCTGATAAAGCTAAGAAAACCCTTTCTTAGGCAGAATGTAGGCTACAAGCTAAAGAGAGATCAGTGGTTTCTTATCTTGATTAATGCAAATTCTGGAAAAAGACTCCAACTCTATATGCAGGCAACAAGATAAAACAGAAATTTTTGAGATACTGAAGAGAAGAAAACTGGGGCTTGAAACTAAGCATCAAAGAAGTATCAAGAACAAAATTATTTGTGAAGCTGAATGAGCAGCAAGATCATAAATGTATTTGAAATAGGAGAAAAGGGAAAGGGCAGGCTAAGTTTTGGGGAAGCGCGGGAAGTAATTTCATTTTAACATAGTCTGTTTTAAATAGCATTGGGATATTCAGTTTGAAAGCCTGGAGAGACAGCCAAGGAGGCTCCAGTGAATTACTAGGGACAGGATTTGGCAAAGAGAAATAAAACAGTTATTTGACATCAGAGGACTACAGAACTGGTAGTTGAGTCCTGTTACTAGTTAGGTTAGAAAGGGGCACTACATAGGAAAGAAGGCCAAGAATTAAAAACTTTGAAGAATCTTTAAATCCTTATCAAATTAAGGTAGTTGAAAGTACAAGAGGGAAACACAAAAGTTAAAACATAGCCTAGTGAAATAACAAAGGAAACAAATAAAATAAAAAGCTGTGGAAATGCTTTATTCACTTTCTGAAGAATTAATAGAAAAACGTGCCATTTATCTGTCTAAAAATAAATAAATAGATAAAAAATATATTTTCCCATGTCTTATTTCTGGAATTTTGGCAAATAGGGACTAGAGGTTCTGTACCTTGAAATATAACAATATGGCAAAATTCCTACACTATTTATTGTAAAACAATTGCTTTGAATTTTGTAGCACAAGTCAGCACCATCCTGATGCAGATAGTTTTGTTAGGAAATAAAAAATTATCATTTTCCTCCCTTTTTGAATTGCTTTATTTTTCTTCAATTCTGTTAGGAGAATGGTGAAAAACTTTTGTCTGACTCGATCTGGCAAACAACTAGGCTGCAACAAGGATGAATAACTGAGCTGGGTAGGGGGAAGTCTTGAAAGGTTAATGCAGAATATATGGAGATGTTTTATGAGATAGACCTTTAAATACCATTGCTCTTTAAGCAGCTATGACCTAGGTGTGCTTTCCTACAGGAAGCATATCATGAAATAAACCTAATGTATTAAACCAGTGGGCACCATTCCCCAGCATGTTAGAGATGCTGGGATTCAATAACTCATCTTGCTCTCCTCAAAGTGTGTGGAAAGCTGGATGAGCTGTAAATGCAGTAATACTACCACTGTTTTACAGGGAAAAAAATGATGTGGTCAGTTTCCATTCTAGCTAAACAAATTTTGATGGATGAAGACCTCAGCCAAGAGCAGTTGAGTTTCATCAGAGTACACAAATTACAGAGATACTCTCTCTAAATCACCAATACAGCTAAACAATTTCTGAAGGCAGGATTAGAGAAAAGTCTCCTCAAAAAGCAGATTTTTTTTCATAAAGCCAAAGGGATTAATAATAACAGAGTGAATATCTTCATTCTCCTCTCCTCTCCTCTCCTCTCCTCTCCTCTCCTCTCCTCTCACAGTAGAAACTTAAACTGTCACTGTATGAAGACCGATTACTCTNTCTCTCTCCTCTCCTCTCCTCTCCTCTCCTCTCCTCGAAAACTATTTTACTTTAGTAAGAATGCTGTCACATGTCCACTGGTCTGCTGGAGTGTTTGTCTGTGTAGACATCTGTGAGTGGCACTTTTCTCATAACCATCTCAATCCTCTGCAGTGTCAGAAGACTCATAAACTCCAGCTCTTACAGCATTTCCTCATGCAAGGTTAACCAGTGAATTTCTGAAGAATTTTTGTTTATATTTTCATGCCCATTCTGGTGTCACACACCAAGGCCACACACCGACAGAGCACTTTGAGTGCTAACTTATCTGGACCCCTGAAAAACAGCCTGTCAATGTAAAGTTCCCTGCAAGCAGAAAGTCTACAGCATGTAATGCTAACGATGAGGAACAAGTTTAACCAAAAAACCCTGGCTAATATAGCTGATTTTTCCTTACTTTGAATTTCCAGAGTGAATCACACATTCTATTAAAAGAAAATAAAACTAATCTATCAGCTCTAAGAGGCATTAGCTAAACCGTTCTGTTGTGGTTTCCTTTAGAAAGTCCTATTTCAATCAAGATTTCATGTTTTTACAGTAGGTTTTCACTCAGTTCTGAATGGGAGGCATCTGTGTTAACCTTTGGTAAATGTTGACTTGTTAAGTATCTTCTTCAGCTGCCAAACAATAATGTATGTTACAATATGAAAGCAATTTAGTTTTGTTGAAAAGGAAGCAATTTAGATATTATTCTTTGTGTGTGTGAATGGGATTCCAATAGTCAATTATGTAACAAAGTAAATATATTTAAAAAGTATTGAAGGTAGACAGGTTCCATTTAACTCACTTTTAACAATGCACAAAAGATATTGTGTACAATTTTCCTGTATATTTATATATATATTCATACACTGTATGTACACATTTATCTTCTTTTAACATTTAGGGTTATTTAGCTAGCAAATTAATTCAACACAATGAGCTCATGCTGCAAGACACCATGGAGATGGAGTATTTACATATGCTAATGACTTCCAATTAAGAAGCATGCAAATAATTGGGAGAAAGCAAAATTAAAACACTGAGCTAATAACCTGACAATTACAAGGAAAACTGTATTATGCAAGACTGCAAACATAATTGCACAAACAAGATCTATCTGACTACAAGGGTAGCTAACTCTGTAATACAAATTATGCCCCAAATTGTCACTTACTACAGTCCTTGACAGACTTCTTGCTGTAAGACTACAGCCTGTTTTAGTACATGGTTTAGTGCTGGGTTTCCATATGAGGGTCAGTGACAGAGGCAGGATAAGAATCAGATCAGAAAATTTATCATAGCGATGAGCTTTCACAGCTCCCTCTTTGGTGTAAGAAAGAAGTAGGATTGCAGATTTCTTTTTGAGCTGTCAAACTGAGATAAGCTAAGTAGCTGCTTGGCGGCTTGTGGTGATTAAGGATTTTCCCTTTCACAAAAAAAAAAAAAACCAAACAAATTTCCTTCCACCAGAAGATCATAATTTCAGAACTTGGTTTTAATTCAAATTTTCATGAACTGTGGAAATTTGGAATGTTTCAGTAGAAAGTCATTCTGAAAACTGAAATTCTCTTTTGAAAAGTCAAAATGTTTCATTTAACAAGGTAGAAGTCTGTTTTGATATTACCACAAAATTATAATACTTTGTGGGGCCATAGTTTTTTACTACCACTGTAAATGAATACCATTTGATTACTTAGCAATAAAACCTATGCTATGTAAAGGGAGGAAATAATTCTTATCTTTCCAAAAAGAAAATTTTCAGTCCCATTGTAACAAAAAGCAAACTCTTTAGAACAGAAAAAACCCCAACCAAAACCCTAGTGCCTTACTTTATTCAACAAAAATGTGGTTGTTGGCTGTGTGTAATTTAGGAAGAAAAAGTCTTTTTCAGCTTGCACATTTCAAAGAACAAATGCAGGGACTTTCTTCCCTGTACTTTTTCTGACTCATAGGCCCAGTAATCTTTATGAGCTACAACTTTGCCTTACAAACACTGAAGTAAGGACACCTCTCCAAGAATAGAGGTACAAAATCTTCTAAGAGTCTCTGAAGGCTGATTTGAATATGAACACATTTTTTGCCAGCTGTGTATTTCTTGTTCTCCAGAAATTAAGGCAACTTGGCTGTTAGCTCTAAGGATGAACCAATGCAGGAAGGGAAAGACTGACTTTTTCCAACCACTTCTGCTACTTGAATCTAGTTTTTAAAGTTTGTGTTCACAGTGCTTCTAAGTTTGTCTGTTTTAATAGATATTTAAGATTTGATCGCTTCAATGGACAAAACTCATCCTTGTAGTGCCAGATTCAAACCCCGTGTTTTATCTGCTAGGAAATAATTTTTAATCATGCAGTAAATGCAGGTCATTTAAGAACTCTCCTTAATGGTAATACTAATGAAACAGAAATAGAACAGAATTTGGTTTTACATACCACTCTTCAGACTTCAGGGACTTTAAATGTGATGGTGATGATGATAGTGGTGACTGTCACCAACATTTGTGCACCACTTTGCCTGTTACTGCCTTCCTTCACAGAGGGCACATTGATTCCCATTGAGTTTCAAACTCTGCAAATCACATATTATGAAGCAGTTCAGGCATTTTTGCACAAGTTTAGGTAGATACCACAGTTAGGGTTCTTCCCTACCAAATGACCCTTAAAACCTCTGTGAAGATTTCTATTCAAGATGTAAGAAAGGCCAGAGGTGGCACATGTAGACTCCACTGCACTAAAATCACACTACTCCAAGGAAGATGTGCCCTTAGTATGAATACTTACAACCATATATCTGTAACATCTCCTCTGACAGACAAAAAAGTTAAAAGTCAATACAGGTTTATGTGACTACCTCTGCCTAGCCTTAAAGTTTTGGTATTGCTTGGAGTTGTGATAATTGAAAACTAATCTGTCCTGAGTTATTGCGGGGCAGTCTTCAAAAGATTCAGAGTTGTCATTTATTCCACTTGGGTGTTTCCTTTCCTTTCTTTGCTCTTTTCCTTTCTGCAGCATACAAATTATTATTGTATCCTATTCCCAATTATTTCTGCCATTTGTCCTTTTCTCTTGTTTTGTCTTTTCAGTGTTTTTCTATTTAAGAAGAATGTGAATGCTGCAAAGGGTGAGGCTTTTTCAAACTCCCTGTGTTCAGTCACATTTGGACTTCAGCGATGTTTCTCAGCCCTGAAGGAGATTTGGCAGTGTCCTATTGTTGGTCAGCCAGGGGAAGAGGTCTCTGAAGACTGAGTAAAATTGCACAACTGAACAAGCCCCCATCACATACCATTTGACCACCTTACAAGTTGAAAAAGCAGGCAACACAAGCAGCAGAAGCCAGAACGCTTAAGCACAGTGTTGTAAAAGTTGTTACCACACCAAACCTCTAAGAAAATAGTGAAGTGCATTTCCAAGCCTTGACCACTGTGACACAACTGAGTAGAAGATACAGAGTCAAAAGGAAGGTATTGTCATCTGATGTTCAGCCTTTTCTCTCCATGTAGTGGTTTACTCGTGGGAAAGTAGAGGAGCTTGATGTTTGACAGGCAGACGGGGGAGAAACTACGTGAACCAAAGGATTTGCACCAGGTAGACAGCTGTGTGATTGCAGCTGTTTGAGGAAATGTCTGTAGCCATGCAGCAGTCTCCTGGTGCCAGCTGTTCTTCCTACTGAGTGCAGACATTTGATTTTGGTGAGACAGAGAAGACAAACTGTAAATGGAAGATGTAGTGGATGGATGCCACCAAAGGTAACAATTTCATAGGTTGTGAGTCCAGCTAAATGTATACCTGGTTACCAGACATATGCAACATTACTGAAGAAAAGTGAACACACCATTCATTCAAATGTTTAAATTTATTTTCTTAATTGATTTTTAATATTTTCATAATTCTTTTTTTTTCACCCACTCAAAAGGAACCTGAATGAAAGGATGGTGATATGTAGGAGGGGAGTCAGGGCTGGCAGATTGTGTTCAGCATCCTCCACATTCCCTTATTAGTTTAGTCAGACACATTATTTCACATTATGAGAAACAGATGAGAAATTGCTAAAACATACATTATGAGAACCATCAGGAGAAGCTGCTAAGCATACATCTAAATAATGTTAAACTGACAGCAGCTCCAGCTGAGGGCCAGCTGACTCACCAGGATCTGTAAATCTAAGCTTCACAGCACTTGCACAGTATGCATATTCCCACTAAGCATTGGACAGGTTGAGTTGTAATGCTGAGTAATCATTGCATAAACTCTGTGTAGGAGAGATGAAGGAGGGCAACAAATTGAGGCAGGAGTGTTCCAGTGAAAGGAATTGATGATAGCACCCCCATTGTCTACAGGGAACAGTTATACCTGTTCTTCATCAGAATATGCAAATTTCAGCTTCTCCAGACGCTTTGTTGGGTGAATTACATCACATTTCCATATACATTTCCTTTCCTTGAATTTCCTCCTCATGTTGCAGAAAGGTTAATTTAAGTTCTGTGCAAGACAATCACCTAGAATGTGTCAAATCTAATGAAGTACTAAAGAAATAAAAAAGGGTATTTCATAGGATCATCCATAGAAAATAATCTGTGGCTTGGCAGAACTGTAGAATAAATGCTTGTGGTTGCATGACTCATTTTTGTATGGAGCTGACCTGTGGAAGGCATTAGCAGGACTGGTATGATATCCAGCTCTGCTAATACTTTGACTATTTCAGTTAGCCTGGCTTGATGATCTGTTCTCAGCAGAATGGAAAATGCAGAGTGTGTATGAGATGAGGTCACTCCCTGCCACACGGAATGATTTTTCCATAAAAGTCTTTTCTTACACTTAGATTCAGCACTTCAAGAATTGCTAACTTTTTGAGTATCTTTAGGTAATAAATTTTGCAAACCTTTCGAGTAGAATGGCTCAGATTTCTGTGCAATACTGCAAAAACCAAGACAAGTTGCTCCTCTTCACATAGGCGTATTCATGCCAACAGCTTGATTTCTAGGAAAATTCCACCCCTTGTAAGACAGATTTAAACACATTTTGCTTTTGGTGTTACACAGAAATTCATCTGTGACATATTTTAACTGTGTTTTGTTTTGGTTTTTAATTTTACTTTAGTCATTATGTGTTCTTTTTATATACTTTGGAAATGTAAATAATTTTACAATAACCATTGCCAATAAAGAACTGAAATGCTATGTAAGATATTACATTTTTCTTGTAAAGCATGAATAAATATAAATATGACAAGTGTATATATAGCCTCTAGTAGCAAACGTTGGGGTTTTAATAATTACTAGAGAGAGAGAAATAATTCTTAATAAATAATGTACATCATGAAGTAGACAAGTCCCCCAGCAGGACGGCAATTATTTTGAGTATACACGTGGTGTTTGAAATCAGGTATCTTCCTCTTCCAAAGCCACCAAAATTAGAAAGCAATGCAGGTTCACCCTACTCCTGGTTTTGGCACCCTCTTTATTCATGCTTACAGGCTGCAGCCTGGCTCTTTTAGCATACTGGTTTCACAGGTTTGAACTATGTGCAAGATGTTGCTCCCCAGGACATGAAAGTTTTTTTTAAGGCTGGATTCTTGTAGCATAAAAAGAGTCTGTTTTTACCATGTTTTTTAGGCAGAGTGTCCTCTCAATAAGTTTTTCCCATCATGCTCAGATTTCTTAACTTCTTTGCTATCTCTGTGAATGGATGAAGTTTATTATTTTCTTTCTTTATTAAGGCTTATGAACATAGTGTGGACTTGCATGTCCTGCTGTGTGTCTAAAACATATTGCGCATCAAATTACAGGTGCCTGCTGACTGTTTTGCTACTATATATTTTTTTAAAATTTAGCCAGGTTAATATAGAATGTAGAACTAGTCTGCTACTTTTTCCCCACAATCTTTCCTTCACATTTTAAGTGGGTTTTGCTCCAGCCATTCTTGAACCTCTTCACACTGATTTTCCATTAGACCTCCTGCTGATGAGAAAACACTGACACAAATGCAATTAAAACAATTATGAAATTTCCACATGTAAATATTTGCACCAAATTTGGTTGTGTGTAATAGGGAAGCAGACAATGACACATGATTTATTTAATAAGTGATGACTAGCTAACATTGACAAAATGGAGGTTATTAAACAGAGAATAATTGCAAATGACTTTGTTTGATCTTCAGTTAAAAAAAATATAGTCTCAAAGTGTGGTTGGTTAATTTTAAGCAGCAAATGTAGTTGATTGAGAAAAAGCCTTTTGTTTGCTTGCAGATACTGCACAAACGGAATTGGAGGTTAAGCGGGTTAGGTAAATAATTTGTTGTGAAATATTTGCTCAGCAATAATACAGCTTCCCTTTTTCCTGTTGCTGTTACCTTTAACACTGCCTCCTTTTTTCCATTCGCAATTCTTCTAGAGAGGCAAAATTGATAGCTACATAGGAGGAGTAGCTGACAGCTTAATGAACAATTATTAGTGTCTGTGGCATATTTTCCAACAGTTTTTCATGAAGGGATGGGTGGTGTAATCCACTGCAGTGTTTAAGTGGAACCTCTTTTGTCAGCACCTGTTATTAGAGAGTGTAACACTCCGTGGGACTGGAGTATTCACATCCCTTTCCAGGGAATTTGCAGCTGTAGGTGGCTGGGAGCAAGGCACAGCACAAGGGGGACCTAATTTTCTGTCTCAGTTGATACAGACAGGCCATGCACTGTTTGGAGGAACTACACATTGGGTGTGTTTTGGACACTTGATCTTCAGTTAATGGTATCTCAGTAAATTGCTTCTCTATTTGTTTAAATCCAAGGGAAAGTAATGATTGCAGAATCGTACAAGATTTATAAAACAGCTGATATAAAATATGAGATAGTCTAAGGACTCATCTTAGTAATGCAAACCTGTTCTCTACCTATGAATGGTCAAAGCATCAGAGGAAAGTGGAGATTCTTCTAATTCACTGAGCCACAGTTGGTAAAGGTTTGCTGTTAAGGGCTGGGAAGCACAGCTCTGTTTTTTTCAGTCAGCTCAGGCAATTAAAAAGAGCTTCAAGGTTACTTGTGAGTGTTATTACCCAAATTGTAAACTAGAAGGGCAGAAACTGCTTATTCTTGTATAGACCCGTCTATTTATCTCTCTATTGAATAGCCCAATTTGCAATATTGTCCTGGTTTGAGTGGCACTAATGGAAGCTATGTGCTCTCAGGATTGTAGCCTGTTAGCCTACAAAATTACTATGGATTCACATTTATCTTGGTCAGGCTAATTTTGTGGCTGTTATTAAGACCCTTAAGACAGCATAAAAGCAATATCCTACATAACTGTGTGTATGGTCCATGTTAAACTTTTATAACAAAATTTTATAATAAATTACTCATTTAAGGCAAGGTTTATTTCTTTGGAAAGTTAAAATCTATGGATTTTTTTCCTTACTTTACAGTCCTCAGTTAATACTCAGAAGATACTCAACAGAAGGACTAAAGGAGGTGATCTGCATTGGTTTTGGCAAGGTAGATTGTGATGGTCACAGTTATGCTGTGGAGTTGTTAATGTATCTACATTCAAGGGCAATCAGATCTCCAAATATAATTTTCAGAATGAACAGCATAGAAGTATTTGGTACAAGTACCTGCTCAGCAACATATTCAACTGCATCAAAGAAAATAGCATCAATATTGATCACCTTACCACTAGTGAGCTTTAGTTAAAGGAAACAATATTGCCCATAATAATAATAATAATGATAATTTTTGTAATAATATTTTAAAGGAAATTCTAGCTATTTTATAAATTATCTTTCTAAGCCAAATGTTTATGCTTGGAGATGATGAGCAATCTTAGTACATTATTTCTTAAATAACATCTCTAGGCAGCATGCTTCCAATGAAACATATTATTTGTTCCTCTGCTAAGAGAACTGCACTGCACTTTTCTCGGATTAGGAATAAAATCAAAATAAATACAGTGCATGTATGTCACAAGAAATGTCATCCTGCCAAAATATAAGTTAATATTTCAGCATCACAGTGATCAAGTTGTCAGTTTGTATGAAATAGTGCTTCATATAAAAGGCACTGTTTGGAAACAACAATGTACCAATTATAGAAGACAGAAACAGAGTCCTGTCATTTCATGATTTGAAACATTAATGCGTTAACTCAAATACATGAAGAAATGCTAGCGAGTGCAGCAACAATTAACACTCAAAATATGGATCACACTTAAGAAATGAAATGTTAAGATGTACCATGTTTTGTCAAGACTGATATATGCAAAGTAATTGACAGCAGTCAGCCAGAAGATATGTGTCATTTGTATAGTCGAAGAGAATACCAGGATATTTTTTATTGGCAGGGTATGCCTTCTTATTTTTGTTACTCGAAACAAAGATTTCTTTACCTAATTCTCTTCTTTTTAACCTCATCTGTATTGGAACATGAATGCTTAGAATAATTTTATTTTTGAGACAGCAGAAGAAAAATGTGAGGTGGTGTTTAACTAGGTATTGTAAATACTTTGTGCTAAAAGGCAAAAAGCTAAAAATATCACTTAAACACCTATAATCCTAATTCATGGTGCAGTCTGCTTCTCAACTTTCTGATGTTATTTACTTTAATTCCAATAACATATTCTATATTCAGCAAAAAAAAACACATTATAAGTTCAGAATGAAAGTCTTTAATTTTGTCTCATGTCAGTATTTCATTCTAACCATCTTAACTGATATTAGTACTACTTAGCTTTTTTATGTGGTGAGTGACTATCCTTGCAAGCCTCTTGAGAGATGGAAAATCATTCTTAATCTCATTTTATATCAAAATCCTGATTCATAGAGATGCTGAGATACTTGCCTGAGGTTACATACAAAGAACTAAATCTAGCAAAATAAGAAAAAGTTTGCAAATCTAGCAAAATAAGAAAAAGTTTGCACAAGTACACTAACACTGAAGTCATAGTCAGATCCAAATCTTAGGGGCTGATCAACAGGAAAATAGGAACAGTAATAGCACTTAACTGAGAACTTGTTCTGAAGGGTAAAGTGTAGATATAGGAATACATAAATTTTATTTTCTTAGACCTTTTTTTTTTTTCTAATCTTTGCATGGTTCTGATGTTTTCATGTGATGGCTTGTATGTTTTTTTTTTGTTTATTTGAAAACTTTTCTTGATTTTGTCTACGAATTTTTTAGGTTCTGTCTGATTTACCAAAATTATTCAGTTAATTGGGGTTTCAGGTGATCATTTTTAGAGAAGTGCTAAAGGTCAGTCTGGATATTAATTACGAATTTTGACCTCAGTATCTCATGTGCATGTCTTTCATCATGTGCCTGCAGTTTCATAGCCTTCACAATAAAGATGACAGTCAAGGTGAAACTTGAACTATCTTCAGGAGCCACCCTTTATCTTCTTCTCCTTCACCACTGAGATGGCACCTTCTGACCTCAGAATTACCCAGGACTTTCTGTGTGGTTTTCCCTATTTATCAGTAGTGGCAGTGGTGGCAAGATATGGTCATGCACAACTTAAGTCATGTGCTAACCAAAGGTGAATGCCGAAAGTACATCATGTCTCACCTTGGAAATCTCATCTGAAAACTGCCAGGCCAAGTCACTGCTTTCATTTCTTTGTTCTCCTGTTTTGAATTCCAAAACTATGTCTTAAATATACTCCATGCAGATGGTAAAACCTTACAAGATGAGATTTGTTAAGGTATTCTTGCTCCTTTTTCATATTGCTGTGAGTCAGACTAAACATTGATGGCTGGCTGCATTATCCAGAGAAATTGTTATTTGATCACTGACAGGCACCGCTGAAGTCTTATCACAATTTTAAAATGATTCCATGACAATATTACTAGGAAGAAGTAGAAACCATTGATTTATTTAGCACTTCATTGAGTTTTATCCAAGTTAGAATCAGATGTGCAATAACTCACTATAACAACACTGGAGACTTACACAAGACCAACTTTTGTCCAATTATTCTGCCAAGAAATAGAAATTCTAGTTAAAATAGATGGAAATAAAATGTAAAAGTAGGTTAAAAAAATGGCTGATATTTTTCTCTTCTTGTAAAATTTCCTAAGGTTTTTCAAGGTCTTTTAAATCCCTCTCACTCTTTCTTGATCTCTTCACCCATTGTTCAGCCTTTTACTCAGCCCTGTTCTTGCTCAAAGTAAGAATTTGACTCAGTCTGTGAAAACATGTGTAGGACCAAATGCATGTAACTTAGTCCAAATTTATCAGGGGAGCAGGCACAAAAGTCAGATGGAAATTCTGCAAGTTCGTATGTAGATTGAGCTCATGGCTTTGTCCTAGATACTGAACAGCAACTAAGAGGCTTCTTGAAGATGCAGAGACCACAGAATGTTTGAGGTTGGAAGAGACTATAAAGATTATCCACTTCCAGCTCCCCTTACTTGAGAAGGGACACCTTCCACTAGATCAGGGTGCTCAGATTCCATCCAACCTGGCCTGAACATTTCCAGGGATGGGACATCCACAAATTCTCATGGCAACCAGTTCCAGTGCCTCACCACCCTCACAGAAGGACATAGACAGACTATTCAGAGGGCAATACTTCTTTCTTTAAGGTAGTCAGATTTGCTTTTTGGATCTTCAAAATGTAAATGACGTCTTCTAGAAAGGAAGACAGAGTAAGCTGGCAAAGGAAGACTGCTGAAGAGGGGAACAGAAACAAGGCCATTAAAAACAGGTTATCAGAGGCCTTTATACCTAGAAACAGAGGAAATCTTTAGACTGGTCTCTGGTTAACTCTGAAATTTTCAGTTTGGGTTGATCTTTTATAGGCTCAGAGAGCAATCACTTACAGCTAGAGTTCATGCTTTGAATGTGAAGAGGTATGGTGAAACCTTTGCTTACTCCTGAAACTACCACAGTCTGTGAAAGATTACTTTTTCCTTCCTACCTCTATGTCTTCGAGGGCAAAAAGGAGCATTACTGCATAAGCTCAGGTGAAAATTCAAATCTGCTAGGGAGGCAAACCTTAACAGGGCTATCAAAGAGAGTGGTCACCCCATGGGCCAGGTATGGCATCCACCACAGTGAGACAAGGAGAGTGGGTCTCACTCATGGGGTCACAGCCAGGAGTATGGGACTCATGGGGGGACACAGGGGAAGAGTGCTTTGGGGTAGCACAGGATGCACTGTAGGTTGTTTAGAGGAGGAACTAAAGTCAGAGAAAGGGAAGGATCTGATGGAGCTGTTGCAGCCTCATCTGGGTTATATACTAACAAGTAGTGCATAAGTAATGAAGAGCTTTGTTGTAGCTCTTAGAGGGAAAGGGAGTTTTTTTGAGACAAAGTATCATGCTTCAAAACAATTGGTCAAGAAACATTTAATAATAATGGAGATCAAACATAAACATGAAGTGCAATTTAACGTCTAAATAATAATGAAATTTTAAAAAAAGTCGATAAGGATACAAGGGAAAAAATAAAGGCTGTTCTATGCCTTGAGTAACCAGTTTTATGGGAGATCTGTTAATGCCAAATTTCTAATACTTCAGTAACAAAAAAATTGAATCATACCATTAATGAGAGAAGACCTACACGTCGTTTAATTTGTACTTGTTTTCTCGTTGAAGTGTATGGGCAGCTATAAATCTTGCTGCTTACATTGAAGTGAAATTGCATTATACTTGTGAGAAAGTGGTCAACTCAGTCTTTACAAAGTTAATTTCAAAATAAAAATAAGTGCTATGATTATTTTTTATTACATTCTTTATCCTTACATGTATATCATGCTTTCTATAACTGGAGAATAGAAAACACACATTCTGTACGTAAAAGTAAAGGAAAATGACCTGGCTTATCCTATATTTCTCAGCTCAACTTTTGCTTTATTCTAGCTGTGGAAAAAAGTTTTTCAGAAGACACTAATTTAATACCATGACAATTAGAAGAGATGTGTTTATAATGAAATACAAATTTCCTGAAAATATATTGTGTCAAGACTAAACTGGCATCTTTCCCTTTTTGGAGACAGCAGATTTTTCCAAGACAGAGATCTCAGCAGTATCAATGCAATAAGGTATTTGATGTGGTACAGTATGGAAAACTATAAGTAACATTGGAGTAGGCAGAGTGGAAAGATCACAAGATATCTAAGGAGCTAGCTAGGAAGGATGACAAGAGTCTGCTGATGAAAGGCAAGCATTGGCCAGAGGGAAATTAGCAGTGGGAGCCCCACCAGCTCAGTGTTGGGAGCAATGTGACATAAAATTTCACTAATGACTTTGGCACAAAGACTAGGAGGTGGTTGATGAAATCTGCTGGCAAAGGTAAGAGGTGCCAGAAAGCATCAGAAGATCCTCAGTATTTGAATAATAGCAATGGGATAAAACTCATTAATAGGAAGTGGTAGTTTTTGCACTTCAGGCACTGAGAACTAGGAGTCCTCATGTGGAAATGCCTGAGGGAAGATTGGATAAATTGCTTTACCAGATGACGTTTCTTATTTGCCAAAACTGTGTAATGTAAACCAACAAATGAAATAAATAGAACAGATGCAATTGTGCATTTAGTAATAGAGGTATTTCCAGTAGAAACAAAAAGCTGTGAATGATGCTGTACAAGACACTGGTCGCACCAGATCTGGCATATAATTTTAACTTTCCATTTCCCAGAAGAGGCAGTAAGAGCTAGCAGAGGTGGAGAGGAACAGGCACTTTTTATCACAAGTTAACTAGGATTTTCCTAGGATTTTCCTAGGAGGCTGTGCTGCATTAAAAATTGTATGAAGAAAATAATTTGGAATTTTAAGCAAGATGAACAAAAAATTAAAATGTTGAAAAATGGGGCAATTTATCACATTCTTTTCATCTTCTTCAGATGGAATTCACTCAGACGAAGACTGAAAAGCATTTACAGGAAAACTGCACAGGGATTAATTTCCTTCAGCATATGCAGCCTCACTTATGCAGAAGAATATGAATAAATTCTAGTGTTTTTCAGAGATTTCTCTCGACTTTAGAAAAAAGATATTAATTTACAACTGCCTCTATATTCCTATCTATGGCTGTCTGGAAGTGCCCAGTACTCTAATATTTAGGCACAGTTAGATAAAGGTGAAAGAAAGCATTTGGGAGACAAAAAAAAACCAAAACAAAACCCAAAGGACTGACTTTTGAAAGGTTAATTCCAAGTGCTGAGGGTGTAGGGTCCAAAATCATAGAATCTTTTTGACTGTATCTGATATTATCCTTCTTTATAGCTGACAAATGTTAACATTAAAAAAATGAAAATGCCCTCTAGTTCTCTTCCCTTAATCTTAACACTGGATGACTGCTCCACTACATTAATACTTGCTCTGACTGTTCTTTTGACTCCCTTGGTGATTTGATCCATAAATCGCTTCTCTCTGGAGCCCAACAAAAATTACATATTTATTTTTCTTCCTGGAGTTTGTGTTCCTGAATTTTCAATGCTATAGTGATACAATGGTTCTGTTTCACTTAGTGTCTTATTTCTTGCATGCAAAACTTCTGCAGTGGTGGGTCATCATCTCTGATGAGGGAGTGACATTTTCAAAATGTATATTAAAAAGGTTTGAAAATCCAATTTACAGTTTTGATATGGTTCTGAGATATTTGTTTCAAATGTGCTTTATTGATAGACTTCTGTAAACACACACAAATGACATTTTCAAATCACTTTTTTTTTTTTCTTTTTTTTTTGTTCAGTAAACAAAAAGGAAGTACAAGGTTATGGCTCTATAATCTGGTATTAAATCAAACTAGTGCATCAACCTACACAGTGTAAGAGAGCACCACTGGGAGATGTCTACCACTGATCTCCCTGCCTTGGAAGGCTTAAGATTACATAAATGCATTCTCTTTCATTTAACCTACTCAAAGCCTGTCTCTTTGAATCAAAACTCATGCTGGCCACTCCAAATTATCAAGACACAACTTATCTACAATAGACTGCTCCAAAAGATTACTGACAAATTATAAGCAATTTCAGCTGCCTGTAAATGTTTCCTGTGGATCATTTTGACTGACCTTGAGATCAACCTTCAGCAATTTGGGTATTTGTCTTTCATATATTTCCCTAGTGGATATGAATATCAGTTGTATAAAAAATGATGGATGGTGGCAATTTCCTATTAATTGCTACTGAAAAAAAAAATTCTAGCATTTCTGGTAGGTACCACTGACCACAGAGAAAGGGGAACTGTATTTCAGGTGAATATTTTCTCTGGCAATTTTTGTGTAAACAAGTCTTGAATGATGCCTTTGAATAGTTGTGAAAATGTGTCATTGGCAATTGTCCTAGAATTACAAACAGAGTAAGGAAAAGATGAAATCAGCTATTCAACAGAAGCAACTGTCAGAAACAAGGAAGAAAATATGCTATTTCTTTTTCCTCTTGCAGTTTTTCTACTACAGGGAATCTGAGTCTGTGACCTAAGTCTATCAGGCTCAGTAAGTATTTTGGTTTCTGAATATTGATAGATGTATCATCATCTTAAACATTAATAGTCATCATATTTCATTGCCCACATTTTTATCATCTAATTGCATTTTCAGGCAATTCTAAAAACTTTAAAAGTGAAAATTTAGGAACAAATAAAAATGCAGTGTTTCCACTGAAGAACAAGTGATCCCCAATGCTATTCAGTTTCCAATAATGTTTTTTGAGCAGTCTTCGTTGAAAAACATAATGAAAATGGTTCTCACCTGGTAAATACACACTTCTTGATACAGAAGAAATATTTTTATGAAATTTGATGTCATCATGTCTGAAAGTGTACTAAATTTTTTAACCTTTACATTATATTCTATTTTCTGGAGTGAATTCACTATTTGAGGAGTTTATAACAACTAACTTTCCCAATCTATCACAGACCCAAATAAGTATTTGTAAAATATTCAGCCATTAGTAGCGGTTGTGACCTAAAGCATAAGATATAGTTTTTTAATACTCTCATGTCAGCCACAGCTTGAAAGTCCAGTTCACATTAAGGGGTTTTGTGGCCTGAAGGATGGGACATGAGGACAGATTGAAAGAATGTTCTTCACAGTGATGGTCTCAGGGACAGTGTTTTAAGGCATTTCGATGCCCAAAGATGCAGACAGGTACTTCATAGTATATATGAATAAGACTGACTTCCTGCTAGATGAGACACTTAAGCATTTTTTTTAAACTCAGCTGGGCATCTGTTTGCACTCTAGCTCTTCACTGCTTTCAACTAAATTCTGATCAGTGAAAACACATTTTTGAAACCTCTGTTTTAACCTTTCAAATTCAGCTGCATGTCTGAGTGTGAGTCTGGACTCTTCCTTTCTGTCCATCACAAACAATGAAGGTTTTGCAGGCTCAGAAATGCCCCTAGGCCTGGTTTTGGAACAGAGTGAGCACTTTCTATAGTGCTGCTCAGGAAATAAGATATTGCCAATCATGTTTTGTCTGTGTTGCTCACTCAGATGAAACTGGAAAAATACACAGGAGGCCAGTACGTTCAGATGGTGACATGCTTACTTAGTAACTATTATACTGAAACATACTTTAACAGGCAAAGTAAGGAAGTCTGCTTACAGCAATGTAATTCTTTTTTATAAGACACATTTCCTCTCTGTTAATTACTTGGAGAGAGACCTTAAAAAGCTGTCTGTGCTGCTGGATTTTAGGGTGCCACATTTCCACACAGGCACTGAAATGATGCTTAAAAGTGCTTTCCTCATTCACAATAAAGTCAGCAGTGAATTTATATTGTTAGGTTTTTTGAAGATTTCTCTCCATCAGTCCTCCAGCTCTTCCATTCTTCTGAACAGAGATTCTCAGGGATTGTTCCCTGCCATGCAGCGTGGATATCTCTGGATTTCATATGGATCCCAGAATCCTTTTCAGCACACTTATTTCAGCACTCCCTCTTACAGTCCTTTCACAAACTGTAAATCAGAAGCAGGAATGAAAGGTCCAGGTTAGTGACAGAAATAAATGCTTTATAAGAGAAAAAGACACAGCAGGAATACTGTGTTGATAGCTGAAGCAGTTTGGTGTGGGAAAACACTTGGTTGCGAGTGGAGAGATATGGGTTTAGCCCAGATTTTGCTCAAGAAACTTAGTATGTGTAGTATTAGTATGTTGGCCTTGCTTAGCTGACCTTAATTACATTATTTTTTTTTCTGTGCAATTCTAAATAAGGCTTTTAATAGTTTAGTTTCAAGTAATAAAGTGCCATTCATGTGTGTAATTTATTACTAAGAACATTAATATTTATAGACAGAGCTGAAATTCTTCAGTCAACATGAGAGAATTTTCTCAGTCAAGAAAATCATCTTTGGTGCAATTTATTTAGCAAGTGAGGAACTGTCTAATAGAAACCCTTTGCATGGTTACTGTAGGTCAAGCTAAACTGATAGAATAATAAAATGAAGTTAAGTTTTACTGCATTCTCATCCCTTTTATAAACGTTTTGGCTCTGAAGTCCGGCATAATGTTTCAAAACAAATCCAAGTCAGAATGAAATTCTTGGAGTCATAAAATGCTATGCAACTTAGAATTATCTTAAAACGCTGATTTTAAAATTCAGAGGAGAAAATTCATCTGTGCTCTCTCTTCGCTCTGGTGGAGATCAGGTTGGGTGAATATTTTTTCATTTGCTTTGTAAAGAGTGCAACTGCTATTTTTCTATATTAGTAAGGTTTTGAGAGTATGGAAATTTTCTTGTACTCTCTGTATGGGTTATAGGGAGCAGAATGGCTCCTGTGTTTATGTCATTACTTCTATTGAAGTAAGTCAGCAGTGACTATGCAAAGTCACAGCATGAAGGGACATTTGTTTCTGTGCTTTTAATGTACTCGACAGCATAGTGGAGCATGTGAAGGATTTATCAATTTAAGGAATACAAGTGACCATTAAGTGCACACATAAAAGATTTCTGTACATTAATTAGATACCTGCAATTAAGTTAGAAAAAAAATGTCAACCCTTTGTAAAACATGAGAAACATTAGGGAAAGACAGCATGTGTCTCTGCATTAAAATGCCATTAAAATGATTATGACTTCAACAACATTAAAAATTAATTTTATATATGATTCTGGAAGATATTGAAGTCTGTTGTATACAAAACCAGAATGAATAAATTTCCAGTGCTTGACATTATCAAAGTGGTGTCTCCTATTTCCCATTCACTTGCATTCTGTATATATAGTTACTGCAATGTTCTTTTTCCAGCTTCACTCTGAGTCATTGCTGTGCCTATGAATTCAACAATGCTTATTGTCAAAGATGTACTCTAAATCCCTGAGTCATAAATGCTGCAAAATGATAAGAGTTTAAATGTTGTAATTGAATGTCCAAGCAGCTCATAGTTAATGTGGATGAACAGATCATTGCTAATTGGCATAGAAAGGAGGTTTCCCTTGTGTGAGAACTCATTGTTTCCACATAACTGCTGGAAGTGTATGTAACTCTAGGGAATGACAGAAGCTTTGAAATAGCAAATGTGAAGCTCATGCACCAACAAGTTTCTTAAGCTTCCTTTATGTGTAAATGCACTAGTAGCCTGTGTCTTTTTCTAAACATCTGGGATAGAGACCTGACTCCACCCTACAGACAGACCATGTGGCTGCAGAACAGAGAAGGCAGGAGGGAAAATAAACCAATTGGCATAGAAAAACAAACCAGAGCTGGTTAACATCGGGAAAAAAGCATTGTTAAACATGTTATTCCAAATGTTGCAAAACTAATATTTGATTTCAAATAAACATGTATTATTCATCCAATTTAAAAGACAGCTGAAAGGCTATAAGCTTGTATCCTTCCTGAAAGGGTCTTCAAAATCACACTTACGTCTAAAACTTCTCCATGCTGTAGTCCAGTTTTGGGACATGAGACCCCCTTCCAGTCCAGTGGCCTCTTGTCCATATTTTTTTGCCCTCAGAAATCACCAGATGAAGCCCAGCCCTCGGTGGCTCAGTGTACTCAGGTAAGAGACCTGGAGTCCAGAATTCCTCTATATTTGCTCATACAAATTATCCAGCAAATAAGTTGGGATTTGTGCAAGCCATGACACTGAGAAGGGACACTGTTCAGTGGGTGGAGGATGACGGGCAGTGTCTCCTGCCAGCAGCCTCCTGACACATGGGAAAGCCTTTCCTGTAGGGAATACACTCTGTGGGGTGCAGGTAACCTGTCAATAAGGGGTTGGGTCTCTGTGGGGAATTATCGTGTCATGTGGGATGCTTGTGAATGGAGATACTATGTGGCGGGGTACTTAGGATTTATGCATATAAAGTCAGTATCCAATCAAGTAAAGGTGTGTGATAATTTATGTAGTATTTGAGAGGTACTCCAATCAACACAGATGTGTAGGAATCTGCAGGAATATACCAGTGTGATTTTACAATAAAGAGTGAGGGTTTTTTGTGTGTACAAATGAGACCTGTAGAGTTCCCAAACTCAGATGCAATTCTTTATTAATTTATCTAGGAGTTTCCTAGGAAGGAGAGCGAACAGACATGATGAGCAATGGGATGAAGAGAACACTAGCTGTTTGCATGTTGCTCAAAAAATTAAGATCATGTGCTATGGAGTTGACAGAGCTAGAAAATATCAGGTCTGTGCTGACATGCAGATCTGCAAAGGAGAATATGGAAGGATAGCTGACAGTAGGAGAGACAGGACTCAGGGGATTTTTGTGTGGAAGGCACTGAACAAAGAGAGAGTCAGAAGGTGGAGATAGCTGGTGAAATTCAGAAAGAGGAATGCATTTTATTTTTCACAAGAATAAATCTGAAGGGAAATCTCAAGAATCAGGATGGACAATGTATGATCAGATATGCTATTAGCAGAAAGGAAAAGGGATGTAGGAAAGAAAGAGAAAGAAGATTCAACAGAAAGGTCATATACAATGGCAAGCTTTATATAAATATTTCTTCGAAGACATTTGATCTCAGTATGTTAACCTAAATAAGAAATTTGAAGGCAAAAAAAAAAAAAAAAAGGAAAGAGAAAGAAATGTGAGGAGTTAGACCAGGGGGCTTGGAGGACAGGGGCCATCTCCTGCAGCTCGATCTGGGAGGTGCAGTGCCCAAGGCTGGCCCCAGGTACCACACAGCATTTGCATGAGATGGGGAGCTGTGTGCAAACCCATCATTATTTTAGCCTGTAGCTCTTCTATCCAAGAACTGTCATGTCTTTTGAGATGTGTTTACAGCTTCTGACACATCCTGTCATTGTTGTAGGGCTTACAGTAATAGGGGCAATTCTGATCCAGGCCTTTGCTGCTAACAGTAATGAAAGCCAATACATGGGCATCTTATCCAATAATCTTAATAATGCTCTGTACTGAGTGGTGATTTATAATGACTTTGTGTAACATGAGTTTGTTTCACGGCATTATTACACCTTTTTAATTGTTATTTGAGCGAACTGTACTGATTCAGACATCAGGAAAACCTTTAATTTCTATACTGTTCACTTAGACTTCATGCTGTATTCTATTTTCCTTGACTTCCCAATATCATCTATCATTTCAATAAATGTCACTGATCCAAAAGTCATTGACCAGAACTTTCATGTAAATTGATTGAAAGAGAGAAAAAAAAACATAGACCAAAATAAATCCGCAGACTTCCTATAAATAAATACATCAAACTCTTCCATTTCATATGAGCTTCTGTGCTCCTTCTTTTCATTTTAACCACGTTTTACATGTTGGAATGACAATATCATTTGTCAAGTTATCAAATAATACATAAGCAAGGCCTAATCTACTTATTTAAGCTATGTTGATTTTTCCATGGATATCTCTGCCTTTCTTTTTCAAATTCTTGATATCTTTCTCAAACTGAGTGTTTACTGGTTACAATAATGGATCTAAAAGTACTATATGATCCTTCTCCTGGTATAATATAACCTAACAAAGGAGATGCTTAAGGTTCTGTTCCAGGAAACTGTCTTCCTACAATGTTCATACACCTGCCTGTATAGAGGCCAACAGGCTTTATGATCCTTTAGAACTACAAGCTGAACTGCAGCACTTAAACTTTATATGAAAAGCACTGAAATTGTTTTAAGTGAATACATAAAAGTAGGGGGAGGGTAACTGATCCGTATATTGTTATTTTGACACATTTGGTTGTCTTTTAGAAAATGCATTCATAATTTTCTGTTTGACGTGATCTCAGCATCCAGTAAAAAGCTGGGAATTTTTCATCATACTGACAGGACTCCATTAATAAAACAACAATCTTTTGTGTGTAGTAATCTTTAATCTTATTTTGTCACACACTTCTCAGTAGCATTTCCACTCGTTTTACAGTATAATTTATGGCACTGAAACAACTCTCTGCCCTGAAAAAGGTCAGTCTGTCAAGGTTTACTTGTCTTTGAAGAAAAGTAATAGAGCATTATTTATGAAGCAAAGAATCTGCTTCAATACTTTAATCAATCAGAAAGATACTTGCATTATTGTATCTTTTGCCAAAAAATACCACGAGCGAAGGATACATCAACCTTGCATTCCCTTTTATGTCACAAAAAGCCTTTTACCTTTTATGTCTCCTTGTCCTTTTGTGTTTACTGCAGTATGAAAATAACAAGGCTGATGATGTCTGATATCTGGAAACAATTTGTAAATTATGAGAATAGGGATTGATCTTATCTGAAGAGCAGGGAGTCTCCAGACAGATTAACTAGAGCTATCCACTGTGCTCATCACAATAAACTCATTTTGGGGGTTTGGGTCATGTGCTGTAAACTAACATTTCTAGACTGAGAACTGCAGAAGTTTAACGGATATTTATGGTACCACAAAGATGATAGACATGAGCTGCAACCACATTTTGTATCCCTAGGTTTTTAGACATCATTGAAAGCACAAATTAGAACATGTGATGTGGAGAAAAAAAAATGGTATTTCATTAGAGAAAACACTTTAAATTAAGCCTCTCACATAAGAATTTAATTTAGGTTTAGTAAGACAGCTTTATGTGAATGAAATGCCAATACATTTTTTAACTGCTCTGTTGATATTTAACAACTGTGTTAATAATAACACAATAAGATACATATTGCCTCTTAGTTGTTAGATACTAGCAAGTGGTTTTTGCTGATTGGTCCCTATCTGTCATGAAACCTCTCTTACAACTGGGATGAGTTGCTTCTTGCCTAAATCTCTAACCATTGCAATCTGTTTCCTTCCCAGGAACAGTGAACACACTTGTCACATATCTCCATCAGTACTTGGTTACTAGCTGAAGTCCTCTGCATTTTACTCTTGGTCAGCTTTACTCACCCAGCTCCTGCTCTGAAGAGATGGACACGATCTCTCTCCTACATCTCTCTTGCAGCCTGGACAAGGTTGACAGAAACCTGAACTCTGCCTGAATTCTCATGATAAGTCAAAGCAAATTAGATGTCTGCACTACATCTGTTCAGCTGATGATCACATGATCCTTTTTAACAAGTTTATATGCCTGAACACTTGTAAGAGAAGCAAATGTCCTAAACAGTAAGACTAGATCCAAAGTAGATGAACAATATGTGTAACATCATCCTCAAGATTTCTCAGTATTTTTATATCTTAAGATGATTAAGAGGTAAAAACCTATGCAGATAGGTAGCTTAATATCTCTACCAATATGTTTTCTATTTGATTTATATTCAGAAAAGAAGCAGTGGTAGTGTTCTGCTGACATTAATTTTTTTTTTTTTAATACTTGGTGGATATATGAGTTCTCAAGGTGAGCAGCTGGTCCTTCCACAGTTAGTGGAACCTGCCATCTCAGAGTCTAACAAGCTAAATTTTGGATGGCATACTGCCAAATCATATGAGACATTGAAGTATGGTGGATCTAGCTTTCTCTCTCTGGTGGTAGTTTTAAAGTTTAGCATACTTGATAAGGAATATTATGTCTTTGTAAGATGTCTGATTGCAGATGTATTTGAAGTAAGCCAAGTCTATTGTCCTGCAAAGGAGAAGGTATACAATGAACTTTATTTTCTGGTATTTTAAATTAGTGAATTTTGTGAACACAACGAAGTGGGAGTTCTGGTTGCTAAATAAGCATGAGGCTGTACAGAGTACATTAGATAAATAGTGGCATAAATGCTTGCTTGACTGTGACCAGGTAATAGTTATGAAATAAGGACCATATAAAGTGCACATTAAGTACCCCAAATACCTGTTTACCTAAAATAGATCTATATTAACAGAGTCAAGGCAAGGAAATTTAGTTTTGAAATACAGCTTCTAAAGTCAGAGTAATATGATGATGAGTTTTAATAGCCAAATAAAAATGAGTCAAGAGGGTGTTAAAAGTGTGACATACCTGAGCATTCCCTGGGACAGATAGACCACAACAATAGTTACCAGACCTCACAATGGAGTTTCACATGAACACGTTTGTGAATGATTTTAAAATACCAGCTGGGACTAAACACGACCTTGTAGTTAAGGATTAACATGTGTTAAATTGATTTGGTATAATGACAAGCAAACTGATCTGTGGTTTACAAGAACAATCTCTAAAGCCCAGTGCTAATACAGAGTGTTGCAATTCAAGTGCTGGTGGCACGAAGCTGAAATGTCATAGCCAGCCCATGATCCAGTGGTCTGCTGTTCTTTTGTCACAGTTCTGTATAGTTCCTTTGCAAGCCAGAATCCCCTGCAATGAATGAAAATCTTCCAGGAACTTGAAAGACACCTGCTTTTCACATTCAAATTAAAATGGGAGAGAGAGAAAGAGAGAGAGAAAATCAATTACTTTAAAGAAATATATCATGAAACAATTTTATAATTACTTTCTTAGGTTTGCCTTCATATTTGTACATCTCATCAAACATGCCCATTTAGATCTTGCAGAATATGTCTCTGTGAAGTGTTACCAAACTTGAATTTTCACTGACTATTTCCATTTATTTCCAATTCTAGACCTTTGCATTTAAGATCTGGTCTGTAATGTAATTCAGATCAGGACTGCATGTTAAACCATTTTCATTACAACTTTTATCCTTGCTGTCCACCTCTTTTCTATTTTGTACTAGGCAGAATTTTTCTAAGTAAAACTAGACATTTCAAAAGGAGAAATTATTACCCTCTGCAAAGGTGTGTTAGATTTTTTTTTTTGTTCTATTGTGCTTTCTGTTTAAGAAAGATATACCAGGAGCATGTGGAAAAGAAATAAAACTGTGAATGACACAAGCGAGGTCTGCATTCAGTGTGATAAAGATAGTAACAAGAAAGGGTCTGTTGGTTTATACTGTTTCCCAGTCTTGATATAATCATTGTCTCAAGAACAGATTCATATTCTGCATCATTTTCTGTTACCTTTATAGTCTTTCTTATGAGAATGAGGAATGAAAATTTTAATGCCTCATATATTCTGTGAATTACTGTAGGCGAGTATGCTGTACTACTTTGATCTTTCCTATATTCCGTGGTTTGATTGGGTCGTGATGTGAATGGAAAGCAGCACAAAACAAATCACTTTCTGAGAGAACAATTGCAATGCGAATAGGTGCAGAAAGAAAAAGGTACCAGTTCAACCCCTTCTATTATGCAGTAGATTGGGTAGAAACAGAGTTCAAATATCGGTTTTTAGAGGTACTAAATATTATCTCAATTTTTGGGTTAACCAACCTATCAATTCCTAGCAAAATTTTTGACTGAGTGTTCATAACCTGAATGTAACTGTCTAGACTTGGATTTCATATTGCTTTATTAAAGTTCAGCAGTGCTGTAGCACAGAAGGAAGGGGAGGTGAAGTCATAAAGGAAATTAAAAGATTAAAAAGAAAATTAAGCAGCTGAAAAATTAAACTTGTCTTAATAGCCTAAAAAATTCTGCATCTTGTGTCTAGTCATAACTGGAAAATAACCAAGCAGGAGAAAAAGCAGGGGGAGAAATTGAAGCAAAGGGGAAGTCTAGGTTACCCCAGGCAGAATTACTGCTACACTTTAGTTGCCTTTAGCATAGAAGGTTTTCCCACACCAAGTAGCAATGCCCCCCACCAGCCCATGCTCTGCTCCTTTGACTGACACTGGAGGTGGGAATTATGAAGGCCTGTGATGGGTACAAGCACTTCCAGCAATCACAGCCATCTATTCTCCTTTCAATGCACCCTTCCTCCAGTCAGCCCTGATTTTTTTGCAAGTGATGTGTGGTTTTGTCACAAATAAAAGTGCCAGGGTACATTATCATTAGGAAATTTTTAATACTGGGGAAGACCCACCATGAAGCATTGTTTGAGGTTTTTTGTAGTAAGGAGCAAAACAATAGAGGGGTAAGAAGGCAAAAATTCATGAACAATCTTGCTACTACTCATCACACTCATGTTTAGCAAGCTACTTTTGAATAGTGCAGAAATAAAACATTGCTCTGTGTTAGAGACATGAAGCGAGCTTTTCCCTGTGTCTGAAACCAGCAGATGGCTGTGCCAGTTTTCAGATATGGCACTTACAACATTTTTACGTCCATCCCCTGCTACATCCTTGTGCTTATACTCCATATATCTGTGTTCTCATTTCACTATTCAGTGAGATTTGCATAAGTACATTTTAAAGATATATTTTGCATCTATATTATAATATCTAAATCTATGTCATGCAAAAACTAGGGCTCTGAAAAGAATTAAAAAAGTTCTTTAAATGTTATCTCCACCACTTAGATTTTATTATACATCAACAAATCAAAACTGTGGCATAATTCAGAACATATAACTTGGTTAGACTTGATATACAATTACTTTACATTGTTATCTTCTGAGAATTCTCACAAACTCTGCTGATCTGTGTGAAAAGGGTACAATAAAATCTATTTAACTCTCCTTGAACAAGTATAAAGCTACCACACCTCCTGTGAGACCAGTGTTGTGTTTGACTCTTCTTCTCTTTTCACCCATGTACATGTACTTTAATAGTGAAGAGAACAAGTGCTGTATCAGACACAAAAGAGATTATTTCTTCAGGATGCTGAATGCATATAACAAATACTAGTGGCTCTGTAGTTGCAGGCTGAAAAGAAGGTGTCTGTATTAAAGTGATGGATTGCAGACACCATAATATGCTACAACAAAGCCACGCATTTGTACAACATTTCTAATTCTTTCACTTTCTTTGCCATGTCTGCTGCAAAAATCTTTGAATACTAGAAGCTTCTCCATGCTGTCTTGCCTGTGACATAGTTTTCTGTATTTCAGCTTTATAATCACCTGTGCATACTGCTATTCATGCAGAAAAATCTTTCCTTTATTAATCTTGACTAAGGCATCATGGCCTAGCAGCTCAACACATCAGATACCTGCATTGTGCCCAGGTTGCTGTAACCAAATAACACAAGGAAGGGCTTTTACTGTAGAATTAGGGTTGCTTCCGTGGTGAACCTGGTCCCTGCAACATTTCTTTCAGTACAAACCCAAAGATATTTGCCTGGCACTGTGTAACCTACATACCTTGAAATGTCCACCTTTCCTCCAGTTTCCTTTCAAAGACTGCCCCCTTGTTCCTTCGTCTCATCTTTTACTTTTTGCTTTCTCACACCTTAATATGCAGTCCATTTCCTAACTACCATTAGAGCAACCTTTTTCAATTTTTGTTTGCAATAACCTACAGAAATTTATATGAGAAAAAAAGGATAAACTAGGCAAACCTTTAACTAAGAGTTTTTTGGCATGATTAAAAATAGACGCATTGTCACTTTCTCTTTTGTTATGGTTCTGTGACCCCGGAGAGATTTTGACTTTTTGTTTACTTTTCCTATCTTGCTTCAGTGTTTCTGTTTCAATTACTGACCTCAATGTTTTATTATGAGGTGATTTGCGTTTCCCCCTCTTTGTTTCATTTCACCATTGTACCTTTACTTTTCAGCTTTATTTTGGCATAGTGATGAAATATTTTCACTACTATCTCATGCTGCCCTATTTTTATTTACTTTCTATTTAGATGAATACACATCATTTAAAATTGCTTCAGTGTACCCACTTGAAGTCATATTTGAAGTCAGCCTGTCCTCATGAGGAAAAGCTTATTAATTTCCTTGAAGATGTGCCTGGCTGAGGCCCCAAATCAGAGCAAAGAACATGTTTAGTGAAAAATATATAGGAAGTGAAAACACTTACAGGGATTCTCTTGACATAGCAGACAGGTACCCCCACTGCAGTTCTGGGCTGAGTTTTTGTACCGCTTACAAGTCAGAAATTATGCATTTAGTTCACTTTCCTATTCCAAAATTAGCCCTGGCTCTTCTACACTAGAAATATTGCAGTAAAGCAGGACAGCAGCAGCACACCCAAAGGCATTTTCTTTCTCCAGGTGCCAGTTTCAGCAGCAATGTCAACATCTTGCTTTTCCAGCCACAGCCTGGGTTATAACAGTGATTCTGCGAAGCAGCTGCATGAAGCTGGGCAGCAGCAGCCTTGTTTAGTGGACTGGCCCTAGTGGAAGCTGGTTAAGGCAGAAATAATGTTGGGATTTCCGGGCAAAATCTGAGAAATGAGGGTACAGTAGACCCAGTAAATGAAGAAGAGTAGATGTGGTACAGATGGTTGAGTGCAGCAGATAATTTTGAAGAGGGAGAAAACAAATAACAAAAAATTGAGTGATCCTCAGCTAGACAGAAGAAATGTGCCTCTTTAAACCAACACAGCAGCAAGTCATAGCCTGGGCTATCCAATCATAGAATTTCACCTAGATATGCTTATTTTTGGAAAGGACACTTCAATTAGCCTGAGGCCTCATATTGAAAGAATGTCACTATCTTTATCTCCAAGAAACATGTCTTTTTTTTAACATGAAGTCTTCCGTGGAGCTAAGTAGTCCTTCTATGGTGTATTTAACTTTGACACCACCACTACAGTTTTTCATTGCTGGTGATGCTGGGGGAAAAAAAACCCATGTGTCATATATGAGTTGTCTAAATGCAGTTAGTGAAGGGTTGTGATCTGTTATCTGGAAATAACAGAACTATTAAAACACATGAAGGGCAATTCTAGGGCAAATATTGTTAAAAAAAAAGCTCAGGAGAAAAATAAAAGATGCACAGAATTTTTTCAAGGACTGAACCAGGCTGCACCAACTCTCTCCAGAATTAAAGCTAAGTAAAACAGTTGGTGCAACCTGTTCAAAATGAGCAAAAATATTGTCGCAAACATACTACAGCCATCTAGGAGCAAAGAACGCTGAGGCAGTGAAGCCCAGATTCCCTCCTTTTCCTAGAAACAGGGACAAGATCTCTGTGATATCATGGGAAGCATAGTATACCATGGCCTGGATAACTAGAGAAACAAAAGGGTGCTCTGACTCACAGTACACATGTAAGGCACTGCAGCATCACAGCAAGGTGCTTAGTCCCTCCAAAAGCTGGTTCAGCCCGACCTCCCAGTGCAGAGCTGTCACTGCGTTTTTTCTGGTGTTGAATAGAACTCATTCAGTACCAGATTCTGGATCCTGGAGCTGAATTGGGTTGCAGTGTAACTATGATGGCTGTGAGTTAAAATGAGCATTAGATGGTGGAACGCTGGAGAGAGGTGGGGTAGGAAGCAGGGGGAGTTCATAACCATTAGCAGCTCTCTCCAACATGAGCTGTGCCACCATGCTAAGACCAAGGGCCACTAATCCTACTTGCCTTTCCTCTGAGATACGCAGGAAACAATGGAATATTGCTGGGTGCCCTGTGAACTGCTGCAAAAGGCTTGCACAAAACAGATTACTGTCTGAGGGGCAAGAGGGGGGGATCCTTCCTTCTCCACATTCAACAACCTCCTTGCCTACTTTTCTGTGCCTCTTCATCTCACCTCTAAGGGATATTACTCTGTATCACTGAGTGAAAGAGAGAAATTCTTGCACCCTTCTCACTTTCACTCCTGTACTTCACTGAAACTGTAAGACAAAATGGCCCTGCCAGTTTCCATAATCTGAACTCAAAGAAATTTAATTCTTAATTTTCCACTAGAAGTGTCTTACCTACATATTAATGCTGACAATTGAAGACAATTGAATTAATCAATCATTTCAATATATGAAGAACAACTAGTAGGGGGACGGTTTCATCAAAAAACACAAAATTCTGATTCTTCACGTTTTTTGATACTGCAGCAAGATCACCTTTTAGTGGTGAATATTTTATTTCCATTCTTTGTAGCATAGTTTTTCCAAGCATTCTAGAATAATTCATTTATCAAATATAATATAGTCATTGCAGGCCACATCTAAAAACCAGTTCTTTTAAAGAAGTTAATTTGCGAACACTTTTGCACTTCACAATTTAGTCATGTAAGTAGTACACTTGAAATCAATAATAGTAACCTTGTAAGCCATGTTTGAGATTAACCACCAAACCAGACCTGCCGATTTTATCTTAAACATATATACTGTTCATGGTATAAGAGTGTTTGAATTAGCCTACAAGCTTTCAGGGCAGGACACATTTCTTTGTCTACATCTGCAGCGTGTGAACAGACAGTTGGCTCCTGATAAATAATACAACACAATTACCTAACTATAGGATGCAGAAATTTGCAAGGAAGTGAAATTTCAGGTTGCCTGTAGACAAATGCTCAGAAAACACATTTCAAGTAATGAAAGGTGGAGGATGATGGAAACAAAAACTTTATGAAATTCTGAGGTGGGAGGTTCAAGGATGGGCATTGTCAAAGTAATTCCATTTAGTTAGCATGACATTAAAATGAGCCGTGCAGATTTGTAGGGATTAATAATAAGGAAATGGAAATATTCTCTTTTAAATTTTTCCCCTTTCTTTATAAATAGAGATTAAAACTTTTCAGATTTGTACCATTCCTTTCTGCGAGAGATAAGGAGTCTGCTTTACTGGCTGTAATCAAGATGATGCGACCTTTACTGGGTTAATATCTCCCTCTTTTTTTGTAACTAATCTTCTGTAATAGCAAAGGAAGATATTTTGGGGTATTAAAAAAATCACTCTGAGGGTTTGGAACTGGTCATAGGAAAGAGTAAAATCATTATTGCAGGATATATAGAGGTGTTAACATCTTAAACGCAAATTCATAATCATGGCATATGAAGAGTTTCTTTTTTTTTCCTAGTGGTATGGTTTTAACTTTATTACTTTTTGCTAAACAAACTGTGATACACTGCTGTAAAATTTACACAGGAACCTGCCAAAAAAATCCATACACCAAGCCAGCTCATAGGTATATAAGCAATATCTCTCCAAATAAGCTGCCTGCCCCTCATGTCCCAAGAAAGGATTCATCCTGAGAGAATAGAGCAAATTTCAGATGGTACTGATTTTCAGTATTTTCTCTGAGGAAAATAACCACATTCCTGTTGGAAATTAAAAGATACCCTCCTGGTAAAAATACAGCGCAACCTCTTTATCCCAGAAGTGCCTCTTTCTCACCTTTTTTTTTTTTTTTTTACTTTATAGAGTTCTCTTTTGAAAACTTGTCACTATTTTAACCTTTTCACTAGATTCTTGAGGAATCTTCTGCTCAGAGAGCTCTTCTTTTCTTCTATAAACATCTGTGTATGATGACATGGGTCTGGAATTAAGGTAGAATTCACTTTCATTTTATCCTGCCCATTTTTCTACTTTTAAAAGTTTGCTATTTTTACTATCAGAATCGTCAGGGTCATTAAGAGTTTAGCTTGGATGGATTCTATCTATCTGGCTATCATTGGCATTTCTCTTCAGACAGGAAAATCAACACAGTTTGTGCTGATAAGGTTGGAATTAGACAGCTCCTATGCAACTGCTTTGCTACCTACTTTCAAAGAGGGATAGAGAGCAAAGAGTGGCCTACAGAACAGGGGCAATAAGAAGATGCCCAATCATTGTTTAAAAAGGGAAAATGGTGTCACAATTATAACCAGAAGTTATAACCACAAGTCTCCAGAACCATGACAACTACCAGCACAGATATGTGACACAACTAGCCAGTGTGAAATCAATGCAAGAAGACAGCTGAACTTGTACTAAGCATCAACACATCTATGGCTTCCTAGGCAGCTTCAACCAGTGTTGAAATTCACCCTCAAAGCACTGGAGAGCCCACCTTGACTTAGAGGCAAGAAGAAAGTGGATTTTTGCAAGGAAGTGGTGAGCCATAGCATTTTCATGGACTTATTCATAGATTAACAGTGTGTGAAGGTCAGAAGGGACTAATAGAGAGTCTAGTCTGACCTCCTCTTTCAAATCATAGGCCATTAAGTTTCATTCAGCTTTCTCCATATCAAGCCCAACAGTTCTGTGTTTTCCTAAAATACCTTTCTTGTTCAAGTTTGGGATATTTATTTGAGGACATGCAGAGACAGAAAAGCCACAATTCCTCTTAAGGTTTGGTTTTAACAATTTATGATGTTCATTCAGGAGCATTTGTGCTTTATTTTCAATTGGAATTTTGCTTGCCTTATGCTTTGAGCCCTTCTGTTCCTTTCTCTGTTAGATTAAATTACCACCTAGTATCTACTATTTTCTAGACAGTACTAGGGTCTGTGATCAAGAACTTTGAACTCTCTCTTTAGTGAAGTGAATAAAACAGACTCTAAATGTCTCACTGTGAGGTATCTTCTCAGGACCTATAACATTTTTGTATTCCAATCTTCCCTGTCCAATTTCAGTAATTTTATGAAGTGTGGAATTAAGGATTAGTTTCCTATTAACCTCAGTGGAACTGTGCACTAGGCTGTCACCTGACTATTTTTAATTACTTTTCCCATTATTCATCCCGAGTCATAAACAGCCCTTTCTTCCAACATAACACCTACAAACTCATATGAAACCACGTATCCACTATATTTTAGCAGCTTTACAATATATATATCTGTCCTCTGGTTCTCCCTCTATTTTCTTTCTTTTGTTTTTCTGGGTTTTTTTGTCTCTGAATGTGCAATTTTGCACTTAGCTGTATTAAAACCAGAATATTTGGGAAA
The DNA here is from genome assembly GCA_013397075.1 of Rhabdornis inornatus. Classification (NCBI taxonomy): domain Eukaryota; kingdom Metazoa; phylum Chordata; class Aves; order Passeriformes; family Rhabdornithidae; genus Rhabdornis; species Rhabdornis inornatus. The sequence goes on along the minus strand of VWZS01006244.1, from coordinate 911,564 downwards.
AAGTCTTCCTCATCCAGTATGTCTGTGAGCCTAGACTTCATCTAAACAATGTGTTCTAAGAGCAAAAACAAAATTATACTGGTTAAAAAGTAACAGAAATCACATGTCAACTTCTGCATGTAATAAATATTATCAGTATAGTGACAAAACAAAGTGTATTTATAAATTAGAATCACAGTATCATAAATTGGTTTGGCTTGGAAGAGACCCTACAGGTCATCTAGTTCCAATCCCCCTGCCATGGTCAAGTATACCTTTCACTAGATCAGGTGGCTCAAAGCCTCATCCAACCTGGCCCTCAACACTGTGGATACATCCACAACTTCTCTGGGCAAGCTGTTCCACTGTCTCAGCCTCACCATCCTCACAGTGAAGCATTTCTTCCTAACATCTAATCTAAACCTACTCCGTTTCTGTTTGTACCCATGCCTCCCTGGTTTAACACCACAGTTCCTGAAGAAAAGTCTCTCTCTGGCTTCCCTGTATGCCCCCTTCAGACAGTAGAAGGCTTCTACAAGCTCTCCAAGCTACCTTCTCTTCTCCAGGCTGAACAGCCCCAATTTTCTCAGCCTGTCTGCATAGGGAAGGTGATGACAGCCCCCTTACTAAGTCTGTGGTCCTCCTCTGGACATGATCCATAAGGTTTAAACCTTTCTTGTGTTGAGGACTCTAGAGCTCAATACAGTACTCAAGGTAGGGTCTCACCAGAGTGTAATAGAGAGAGAAAATCACCTGCCTTGACCTGCTGGCCATGTTCCTTTAGATGCAGTGCAGGACATGGTTGTTCTTCTTGTGCTTGAGTGCAGGCTGCCAGCTCATGTTGAGCTTTTTGCCAACAAATTATACTCATATAGAAACACATACAGCTGTACTGGGTTTTTGTGAAAAGGTTCTGGTAGCAAGGGTGGCTAGAGGAGTGGTTTCTATGAGAAGATGCCACAAGCTTCCCCGAGGTCTGACAGAGCCAATGCCAGCCAGCTCCTAGATGGACCTGTTGCCAGTCAAGGCTGAGCTCATCAGTGGTGGCCTCTGAGGTAATGTATTAAAGAATGGGGGGAAGGAATTGCTGTGCAACATCAGTCATGAGACAGGACTGAGAATGTGTGAGAGAAACAGCTCTGCGAGTCTCCAGGTCAGTGAAGAAGGGGGAGGAGGTGCTGGAGATTCCCCTGCAGCTGGTGGAGCAACCCCTGGTGAGTAAGTTCCTAATTACTTGGCATTTATCTCATACTTTCTTCCTTATAGGACTGTCTGTTGTCATCTGCTCCATCTTTTCATCCAAAGACATCCTGTTCATTCAGTTGCTCTTATTTTCCTCATGCAGTGAAACATGTTACTCTCCTGCCTCTAAACACTGCAATTGCTTGTTTGCTTGTTTGTATGAACATACTTAAAGATGTTTGAGCATAAAGAATGATATTCTGACTGTATTTCAGGGAAATGATAACTCTTTCAAACTGTAAGCTGATTCTACAGCATATCTGATTTTCACCACCTTTTTACTTTAAAAAACATCCTTATTTTTATTATTACATTTTTTAGTTTTACATTTTTAGCATCCCTTTCCCTTTCAGAATCAAATCAGAAATTGAGAAATGTGAGTCATTTATGCACATGAGAAGCTTTAAAAATCTCCTTTGGACTTTTTCTTGAGTGAAATTGCCCAATGTTTCTTTGTGTCCTAAGCAGTCAAATCAAATTATGTGGCTAAACTCTCAAAATCTGAAACAAAGGAAGATATGAACACTGTCTTACAAGTGTGTCTCGAAGCATGGGTCCTCAGCTGGTTTTGAGGTACTGAAAAAGAAAACTATGTTCTAAGGACAGTCATAGTTTTAAACTAATGTCCAGCAGGACTCTCAAAAGGTAATGGAAACAAAGAACAGGAATGAACACAACACCCTCTTTCACCTTTCACTGTCCAAAGTTTCTTCCAGTTTGGATCCCTTGCTGCCAATTCATAGCTCAGCCTTTGGAGCCAGCACTGAATTTGGCTCTGACCTCAACTGGAATGACTGCTGAGCAGAGACCACCTCTCCAAACCCTGATGTTTGTGCTCCTGCTCTCACTTCAAATCGGCTCCTGGACAGCCCAGGGGCTGTGCTGCTCTGCCCTTGGCAGTGGATTTTACAAAGACCTCAGCCTTTGGGGGTGATGATGGTCCCTGACTTGGGAATAAACTGGAGAGTTTGTCAGGTATGGAAGGGTGTCAGCTGTTTGTGTGGATTTTCAGGTGCATCGATGCCATAGTAATGACATTGTTCTGCATGTGTTTAGAACTCAGGATAAGGCCTTGAAATGAAAGCAAAATCAACTGCCTCATACATGTGTCAAGGGGATCTAAACATCCAACAAGATACAGGCATGAAATAAGCTTTAAATAATGCAAAAGCCAGTAGAATTCAGAGTTGTGTGGAGTGAAATGGAAGAAAAGGTGTTAAATCTTGTTTTGGTACCTTTATTCCCAGTTTGTCTACTGCTAAACTTTAACCAGTGAGATGACTTTCTTAGAGCCTTTTGTATATTGTAATAAACTGTTTCTGCCTTTATCTGACTGCTAGAGCTCAGATAGGAAAGAGACTGCCCAATAAATGCATTAGACTTTGAATGTACTGTCAACCTTCACTCCATTCTGCAGATAAACTTTATTATTTTTTTGTTTGTTTGTTTCACTATAGCTATTGCATGTGGGATCAACCAGGTTTTGTATTTTCCTCAGCAATCACTCTAGGACTATTGGATTGTTTTGCTTTCCTATTACAAACAGGCATAATGTCTTTCTTTGTGTTGCTATTTTGGTATATTAATTTTTTCTATATCTGTAAATGTACCACCCATCTAACCCAATTAACTTTTAATTCAGGAAATTCTACTGCAGCTTAAAAAGAGAAAAATTATCCTCACACAATCAGAAAAGCATGCCTTTTTATTAAAAGAAAACAAACAGCAGGCCTATATCAAATGTAATCAGCTATACTACTAAAAATCAAAATAACTACTTTGGAATTTTAAAGGAGCTTATACTTCTGCATTAAAATGATTTAAAGTAATTTTAATAAAAATTTTTCCAGTATGGGTAGGTATAACTCTGCTTGTCAGCACATCTGTATTTTTCTTTCATCTAATAAACTAGCTAGGACAGTGCAGCAAAGGAACATTATGATATTAACAATGTTGCTGGAAAGCTCTGTGCTTTAGAATGAATTAACTTTCACTGCACTGCAGAACATACAAAGTGAAATTGGCTCAGCTCAGAATAGAAAGTTTAACCCCTTAGGAGCTGCTGAGCTCTACTTATGTCTCAATGGTGGTTTTTGAACAGCCTTGGCATGTGAATCACGGAGGTAGCTGATATATTTGGCAAATTTGGAAAACAACTGCTTAGGAAAAAGCTGAGAAAACATTTTTATTTTATTCAACAACAACAAAAAAAAATTGCAACTTTGCTTGCCAGGGAATTTGCCAAGAGGCAGTAGTCAGGTTTCAGAAATACCAGGGAGTTAATATCGTGGGAGTAGAACTGAAACACGTGTCTTGTTATCCAAATATTCATTCACAGTGCCAGAATGAATAATCCTTTTCTGTGGTTGCACCCGGGCTTTGATTTTCCTCTTCTTAAAAATTTACTGGCTAAATGGCTGAAGAATGATTAAGTGAAAATCTGAGAGCTGATCAGCTGTGTCCCTTCTGCACTGATCCGTACAGGAAAGTTTATTGGAAGGATTTCATCATCCCACTCACTTCCATGAGATCTACTTAAGCAATTTTTTTCCAGGGTGAGAATACTGTACAGGGCAGCTGCTTTTGTGGTATGTCCAGGAAGACATAGGCTTGGACCACTTAGTGTCTTTTACATAGCTCATAAATCGGATGATAATCTTTTATTATCACCATATAAGCCTATAGCCAGTTTAGAGATCTGAAAGGAAAACATTGTGCATACCAGAATTTTTTTCTTCTTAATTTAAATGAAATTAAAAAAAAAAAAGCAAGCTCAAAACACAAGCAAGGTTATCTTTCCAATAATCAAATCAAATAAAATTTATTTGAAATATCATTTTTCTGCATCTATCATGGTAGGAATTTACTGTGAGTTTGGGGGGTTGTCTTTTTACATTAAAGATATTTTTTGCATTTCCTAGTCAAAAATGTCATGTCACCAGACTGAGATATCAAGTGGATTATTTTTTCCTCTTCTTGCTTTACACTACTAATTTTCTCCACTTTTAAGCAATTCCCATTAATTTCAAATGCCATGGGAAATCTGGAGAGGGAGATACACTTAATACTGTTGAGTTTTGTTTCTGTTTAAGGTATGCTCTACTGTGTTCTTGTCCTTTTTAAATCTGTGGCTTTTGTATTTTCAAATACTCAGAGCAGAGTAAATATATTCTAAAGTGATGTTTTAACTTGGTCTATTCATCCAAAAAACTTAAAGTATCCAGAATATGAGCAGGAAAAGCAGAAACTCACTTGGCAAAGTGAGTTGCAAAGAAACTCTAGTGCATTAAGTACTGAGGAGTAAAAAGAGGAAAGTCAGGTTCAATCTTAATCCTTTTCTGCTAAAACTTCCAGTTGGATGTTTCCTACTATATTTTTCTTTAGCCAGCTCACAGCCTTACTGTACTTACAAAAATTCAAACTTTTATTGCTCCATTTATTTTATATCTCCACAATTTCTCACACGTCCAACGAAAACAATCTCTCTGCTCTGGTTTCCTACCAAGGGCCCAATTAAGGGACCACTAACCCTGCTATGCCTTTCGAGAAAGCTCTCAATCCCTCTTTGCTGACAAGTTCTATCAGACCTTTTCATGCTAAACACATACTTGGCTGAAATAATTCCTTGGATAACTTACTTAATTAATTCGATTACTAGTTTTAATAATCAAATTAATCTCCATAGAGTTGCACAGATCTAATTGCAACTCTATTTTATTCCTTGACATATACAAATGGCACAGTGCAAAACTAGGAAAACTGTTTGCTGGATCAGCTCCACTTCCTGGTGGATATGTTCTGCTTTTAACAGCTTGTGAGAAGTGTCTGTGATATACCTGTACAAATATATGTGCATGTACATATACACACATACACACACAAGCTACAGAATATATGAGTGCTTAATATACAAAAATATAAGTAAAAATTATTTAATATGTCTAGATTACATATCTCACCTAAAAATCTCATTTGGTCCATAAAAATTTATTCTGCTCAATATTATTTGGAAAATATATATAATTGTTTCCTTCGTCATGCTTTTTTATTCTCTTCTCTACTTTATTTGCTTTTCCTCTCTTTCTTTATGCCATGTAAAAGAAATGGATTTTCTCTGAAAGTAGTACAAATTCTCCTTTATGCTTATATCAATGTGCCCTCAAGAAAAGTTCCTTTCTTATTTTAGTCATGTAAACCCAACTATTGGAAATTTATTCTACATTTAGAGTGTGTTAAATGCTTTAGATGTCTTCCCAGAAGAGTTTAAGCACACGTGAAGTTTTGAAGAAAATACTGAGAAGTTGTATTGTCTCAGGAAAATGCTGAAATGAAAGAATGATCTCTCTTCGTAGCTTCTGGAGTAGTCTTAAATAGAACAGTTGTTAATATCATAACTGAAAATTGATGTAAGAATTATATCAACATTGCATCTTTATTGCAGCATTACCACAGAGGGACACTAATACAGTCAAGTTTTAAAAAGAGTGGCTGGAAATACTTTGAGTGTACTGCCTCCAGTAACTATCTGTTATCACTATGGTTGCAACAACAAATATTCATTATTGGAATGAACTTCATAAGAATAAAAGAATTAAGAGGAATGAAAAAGCTTACTGCATGCATTAGGATAAGACTTGAACAATTTAAGGAATGATGAAGCAGATGGGATCAGCTCTGATCTTCCTGGGGCTCTGTGATCTGGGCCCTGATTGTGTGAGGGTATATTCCTACTCTGCTGTGTACATTCTTGTGATACAGCAGCACATTTTGCAAGTTTAAGTTTGGCTTTGAGGCATGATCTCTGTAACTCAGAATTCAGCACATTACAAAACTTCTGCTAATGACCTTGGAGTCCATATTGTCCGCTAGTCACACACAAATAGCATGATTATACACAACAGTATGATGGTTAATAACAATTGTTTGGTTTTTTTTTAATCTCACCACCACAATTTTGTAGCATTCGCTTATTTGTTTTTCTTCTGAAACTCTCATTACCTTGCAGTGCAAAAATGTGATATCAGAAAAGAAAGTCTGCAAATGTTTGGTAGTAATAATGAATTAATTAATAAAGTGATTGTAGATTTTCATCTGTCTCTACTCTAGTATCTCAAATTTTCTTCTCATCCCATTTTCGTATCCCATGCCCTGTTTTGCAGCCTAACCCTATTTAACTTTGCCATTAGGAAACTCAAAGGTGCCAGTGAACAACAGACTTGAGTCAGTCATAGAGTCAGTATTGCATTTGCCAAACATTGCCAGAGCTGCTCTAAACACAACGTACCCTCGAAGAGTAACCCTCAACAATGAAGACTTAATTAATACACCAGAATGCAGTCAATTGGATGTCAGATGACAGGATTATCTTGTTTTTTACCAGATACCTGTCAGTAACTTCTACCTTTGATCCCCAGTGACTTTCTGATTTATATGTTTTGTCTCAGGAATGTTTCTTATGCTGATGTCCTAATGAATAGTTTGCTTTTTGGTGTTTACACATTGTGATAATCAGTCACTAGCATTTATGTGCCTTCAAGACACAAAAATCAATTGTTGTTCTTTTCTTTAAGACTGGCTATTCAGTGGAGAAGAAGATATTTCCCATGTGGGTATAGAAAAATACAAATAGAACTTGATCTTTCTTAATTCTGGCTGATTTATTTCAGCCTCAGACAAAAAGCTGTTGGGAAATTCATGTGGGTTAAGATGGTCTTTTATACTGTAGTTCCTGTGTACATTATAGATTTCATATTCTTATCTTCTTTGGCATAATTCATGTCTGGTTCAGGGTAGACCTTGTCAGACAACTATTTTTCTTAGTGTTCAGATAGGCTCTGCGGACCATGCTCTTTCCTAACAGTAGCTAACAATTGTATAATATGTACAGATGATTCTTATATACTGCAACTGAATTTAAATATACCTATTTTTTCAACTCTTGACACTGCCTACTTTTGTTTTGCTTTATTTGTTTTTTATTTTTCCCCACCATCTATTAAAAAAAATAAATAATTTTAGCTTATTTGATATTTCTTAATTTTGAATTCCTCAAAAATAACAGGATACAAAACCAAATTCAAACAAAATTCAAACCTGAAAAAAGTATGTCATTTGAGAGAAAAGGTATGGAAATAGATAGTGTAATTTGTTACCCACCTAGAGCTCATCTAAACCCAGAATCAAAGTTTCTAAAAATATCTGTATAGTAATGTTCATTTGGCTGTATGACTTCTTTCGTTTCTTCAGTATAAGATTCAGGGAGGAGAAAGACTGGAAAGAAGTGCCAAAGGGATGTGACCACTTGAAGAGCAATAAACTTTGTAGTTTGACTCATTGCCCTAAGGATGCATTGGCATCTGAAGGATCCTTCCTTGTAGGTTTGATAGCAATCTGCATTTTCATGAACTGTCAGACATGATTGCCAAAGGTGATGATATTACAGCAATGAGATTATGACAAAAAGATGACAAAAAGATTTGATTCAGTGTTAGAAACCTTCATATGCATTGTCAGAAAATCTGAAGAATTTGATACTATAGGCAATGAGAACAGACATAAAATTTTGAGCCTAAAAATTGCAACTGTGTGACATTTGTTTTGTATCACCACATAAAGCCTCAGCAAAATAAACTGGAACGAGTGGACAGGATGTTATCAGACAGTAGTTTTGAATTGTGAAGCTTTTTTCTAGCTCAGAGAGCCACTCTGTAAATATTATGTTTTAAAATGGCTACCTGAGATACTTGGAGCTTAGAACATCTCCTTCCAGTTATGCCTATCAAAGCAAATAATAAGCAGAGCTCTTGCTGTGCCACTTTTTCCATTATGCTTGTCAATGAAGAAGCAGAATAAAATTCTCAAGATGTGAGGAAAATGGAACATATTTAGTTAGAGGGATCTTGGATTCACTTATAAGGTATATATTTTCTTTGAAAATGTTAAATTGTTTGAGAGATGGGAACTGAGAATAACAGCTTTTATTTTCTAAACACCAATTACATATGAGTGAAAAATATGTATCTGTGTGACTCAAAGAATAGGTTTAATTTTTTGAAGGATCACACAGATAAGCACTTCATGGAAAGGTACAGATGGTTGCATGTACACCCTGCAAACTCATGGCTGTTATAACAAAGGCTAAATCCTTTGACAGATATTTGGTATATACAGTTATCTTTATGTTACTTTAGAATTCTGCAGGCATAAAGAACTCAGTTGCACATAAGGACAGAAATAGAGGCATACATTGAAAGGCATTGCAGCATTTTGTATAGTAAAATGCAAACTGTGTTATCTTAAACTCAATAAAATCTTTTAAGAGACACCTAAATATTCCTGTTATACTGAGAAAATATTTTTAATATGGGTCTGATCTGTAACAACATATACTGGCTGATGTGGCTGTGTTTTGTTATGGCTTCTTGGTTCCCAATTCTTTTGGCAGAAAACCTGTGCCTGATTTCTGAACTTAGCTACGCTGGCAGATATTCCAGCCTAGCTTGTTAAATCAACTTTTGAATAACAGCTGATTTCACATTTTAAGCATCAATATGTAACCACGTAGCTGAAATCAGAATCAAGTGTCTTCAATCAAAAATGTGAAAAATAAGAAAAAGCAGTCATCCCCCCACTCTTCAGCTTTCTGGCTGCCTGCCATCTTGTAAAGATATTTCAGTCTCTGCAGCTCAAGCCTTTTTTATTCTAATGCCTCCTTGTGCAAATGCATGTTCTCATGTGTCTTTCTCTTTGCTGCAGGCATAGTGCACCTGTTTGAAAGGAGCACATAACTTTTTTTTTTTTTTGCCATTTCCCAACTGCTGGCTCTTTTGGCAGGAATCTGTCTCCAACAGCTGAGAAGGCAGAAAAGCTAAAGCCCTTTTTCTACTTAGAAGAGCTACCTACCTTCAACTCTTTGAAGAGCTATGTGACACTACTGGAACTTGCTTCCCTTGAATTCTTGCACTAGGACTGAAATTTACACAGTAGTGGAGCCTCCCAATTGTTTAATGAGAGGGGCACATTTCTGAGAGACACTTAAGGGCATGGGTAATCTTTTTCTGACCTGCTGCTTAGCTTTTCAGTGTTGTCAACACTCCTTATAAAAATATGGTTCTATTCCATATTGCAGAATTTGATATACTCATTTCTCTTTTACAGAGCTCAAACCCATATGGCATTTGCTTCCTGCTGAGGCCTCCACACCAGGCATCTCTTCAGCAAAGCAAGACTCAAAGAGAAATGTGAAACATATTCTTTGCCCCTGATACTCACATATCTAAGACCTGTTCTCTAAATCAGAGGCCCAGAGAATCCTCTGATGAAGATCAGGAAATCCTACCTCCAGTTCAACCTGGAAGCTGAAGAATTTCTCATGCTGGTAACCACAGGAATTAATCACTCCTCCATACTAGATGTCTAATAGCAGTACTTCTCTCTAAATTTATACAGATCCACTTGATAAATGTCAAGTTGCAGTGCTTCTATCTTCTGTGCCACCAGCAATAAAGTGGGTGAAGTTTGGGTGCAGTTTGGAATCCATCATCCTGTAGATGATGCATGAGGCAGATAGTCCTACTCAGTGTCTCACTGTTCTTTCTTGCCAAAATGCAGTAAAAACTTATTTCAGCCAATAAAGAAGATGTGGTTTTGAGTACACACATGACACTGTTCTTTTGAATAAGAAGGTATTATTTAATTTGGTCACTCTCAGCATACGCTTGCAAACTGAACAAAGACAAGCTAGATAACAATCATACCATTCTGTCAAATGTGTCCATGGAGAGAAGGAAAAACAAAAGTTACACTCATGATTTTTTCTGAAATGACACAAGTTGCTTTCCCTTGTCTCCCATTTGATGTCTATCCTTTTGTTCTTGTCCCTGTCTATTCTTTATATTATAATTCTACATTAACTGTATGTTTTTCAGTGCACCTTATTGTGTTTTAGCCCATGCAAAATGAATTTTAGGATGATGCCCCCTGAAAAGATTTACAAAGCTGCCTCTGTGAGAGATGGCTGCTTCCAGATGTGAGTATAATGCTAGTGCAGCCACCTCTGTGTTTAAATTTTTAGAAACATGTGGTTTCCATTTTGGTAAATTCTACATGTCAGTTCAAAAGATATGATACATTTTGTATTTCTGTTCTTCAGTAAAAGTGGTTGTCCTGGCCTATCTCCAGCCCAAGGGCAAGAGAAAGTGTTCTGACTATGTTGGGATTTGTTCAGCTCTTCTTCTTAAATCTACAGCACACCAAAGGGCTATATACACACATGGTAGAGTCGGGGTTAATCACAGTGTGATCCTCAGGTGGTGAACATCAAAAAACACCCAACAATTAAAAAAAGAAACAAAATGAAGAAGTAATAAAAGGAAGAAAAAGGAAGAAAAAGAAAGAAAAAGAGGCACCAAAACCAAAAATCTACTTATGGAAAAACCGATATGCTTTTCGAGCTGGGGTTAAATCACAACACCACCTTAAATAGGTGATTTCATAAAACCCTATTCAAATTAGGCATTGCCAAAGGTAATGATGCATTGGAATTAATTACAATTAGTGAGCATTCATCATGAGAGGCTTTTTAGGACAAAGATAAAAGAATTAGAAAGAGCTGATTGTGTTTGGAAGAAGTGGGCAGAGTGGATATTGTCTCAACTTCTGTTTGGACATAGATGGAAGAAAAAGGGATTATGCTTTGGATGCTGCCTCAAAGGCCAAGTTAGAAACCTTTTGTTTGCCAAGTATCCCTGCAATGATCAGAAGGTGTTTAGAACTTGAAAGGTGATTTGGAATAAACATTTATTATAAATCCTTAAATTTTCTTAAAGTACTTTTTTTTTTGCCACTAGAGAAACAAATCGTATTACTTTACACCTACATGTTTATGATGTGTAAGGTGAAGGGAGATAATGCTTGAAAATACTTTGTGCATGTACACAAATACCATCTCAAGCAGAAGAGCCACTTAACTTGGTGATGCATTTGCTTCTCCAAAAATTAGATGAGAGATGGACACAGAAACCTTGGGAATGCTCTCAGTTTTAAAGGTGACCATTCCTCACTACATCTAAAACCTTCCCATTATAAGGAAGAAGGATGCAGTTATGATGGGCACCTAGCAATACAGGTAAGACAAGAGGCAACATCAAGGCAGGATTTTGTTGTATATGGCACCAGCTGTCCCTAGGAAATGGTGAGTGTTTTGTGTGGCTTACATGCTGATGACTCGCCTCTGTAGTGCAGAATTTTACCTATTGTGGCGATATAGGCTTTTCATTTATTTAAATTTGCCTGTACCTGCCAGGATGTCCATGCATTGCTCATGGATGAGACACTCCAAAGGCAAGCACATAGATAGATACTCCAGAGAAGCTATACCCTGAGACATGTTAAAGTGGCTTTTTATAAGCATCAGGAGTAAATGTGGTGTTGCTTGGCACTTGTCTCCTCTGGCATGCCCAATCCAGACTCTTTTGCAAGCCAAAAGTAGCTGAGAAGCACTCTCAGGAAAATACTTGGACCTTCCCAACCATGCTGTGCAGTCAGTACCTCTACACACTTCATATTACACTGCATTATTTACAGCTCTCTTATCCATTCATTCATCTGACGTTCACAGAATTAAAATATGCAGGGTAATAGGAACTTAAAGAGATAAGATACAAAGAATGACAGAATATAAAGCTCTGGAAGGGACCCACAAGGCTCATTAAGTCCATCTTCCAATGGCCCATACAGGGATCAAACCTACAACTGTGGCATCATTAACACTGCAGTCTAACCAGCTAAGCTGGGTGACCATCCTTGGATTTAAAGGTAAGACAAATAGTCTTCTAAAGACTAATTTTACCTCTTGAATCCTAAAATTGAGGTGTATGCATGATAGTCAGCTGGCCAAATGTAAAATTACATCAGCAGCTGAAGCCTTACGAGGATATTTATGATGGACTCTGAAGAGAATAGAAAAGTGAATTCAAAAAAGGAATTTTGACACAGCTAGAACAAACCAATGAGGTAATGTTTTGTCATTTATATTTAGTCATGGTATTGCTGACATTGTTAAAAACTTTCATTTTTGTTTCGTATTTCTATCACTTAAGGCAGCGAGTTTACTTTTAAATTCCATTGCTTTGGGTTTTTAATTTATTTTTAATTTAAGAAGTTATATTTTCCTGGTTCTTTTCCCTTTTTTTTCTGTTTTCTTGTTTGTACTCTTATATGCCATTTATTTGTTTTATTATAAAATAATCTAGGATATGTTCTTAAGAGTTAACACTATAAGACTACTCACCTCAGATGACAACCACAGATAAAACCAGAAGCCAGGATGGCAACTAAAGAAGCTCTACTTACTCTTTTGACTCTTCATAAAAAAAAAAGAAAATATTATATACTTCATTTTTGGGCTATAGAAGTTATGAATTTCTGTTTTCAGGCAAATAAAGTTACATTTTAAATGAAGGTAAACTTTAAAAAAAACCCTGTTTAATAAAAAATGCATCTTTCTGTCAATGAAAATGTGGAGTAGAAAATTCTCAGCCAGATCACTTCTGTTTTCCATATATTCTCATGGGATTAAACTTCTTATTTCAAATAGAAGAAAGAGACCTAAAATCCCCAAATCATACATTTCAACATCCTATCATATGTCAGTCAATTTTTCCTTCAGTTGTCTTTTCACTGCAATCGGCTTGTATGTTTCTACTTAGGCAATCAAGACTAAGAAATAGCCAGAAATTCATCATCAATCTTTATTCCAGGACAAAATAATTTTGAATGGTCTGTAATTCCTCACAGATATCTCTCTTTTTATCAGCACTTCAGGATCTCCTAAGAAGCAACCCCTCAATATGATATCTTCTTCTTTCAGTGTTTATTTTTTTTCAGTAAAAAGCCCAAACGTTCCCCAAAATAAAATACAATATCTTTCCAAGAGGGGAAAAATATTTTCACAGTCTTTTTCTCAGTAATATTCTTTTGTATGACTTTTTCTTAAACTCGGTAGAAATAATGAAAAGACAATCATGTTGATTATATATTCTTCAGACAACTGTCACCACAGAACATCATGGTATTTGACTATAACTTTTGAATTACTGTCTTTGTCTTTGTGTGTAGTTCTGCTGAGATTTAATAACTAATGGGAATAGTGGTCATGTACAAAGAGATCATTATTTTTCCAATTCACTTTATATTTCTTCTGTTCCTCTTCCTGTCTTTACTCTGTTTTTAGTATGTGCAGTTTCATTTTGTCAACATTATAGGAATGTTATACTTAAAGAAATTGCCTATTTCTTTTCTGATAGCTGTAGGTACCAATTTTTGTCTAGTAGACCAAATACTGTGGAGTAAAAATTCTTTTCCATTATGGTTGCAGCAAAGTGATATTCCGTATTTTATTAATTCAGAAGTTCAACACTAAATGAGCTTTCATGATGCTACCACACCATGAAAGGTTTGTTTGCAAAATTAATGCAATTGAGGATTTAACTCTTTGCTAACATTAATAAAGATGTAGCCTGTGACACTGTGCTCTCAAAATCCCCCTTTAGAGATATCAGTCATTTTAGAAAACAATTTTCTCTAACTAGGTGTCTCCTGCACTGGACATTATCTTGCAGCCCATAGCCTCTGACTGAATCGTTAGCAGTAATTGCTGAATGTGAGATCTCTCACTTTAATTCCAGGAGTCTGTATCACCCAAGGAACGACCCGAGCACTACAGTCAGCACAACCCCAGGATCATGAAGCCTTGTGGTAAGTTCTCTAGCAGCTGATGGATGTACAACAGGAAAAACACCCCAGAGTAGTTATCTGACTTAAGACTGTAAGTACATGAGTAACCTTACAGCTCTCAAATTTTAAAACAAATATTTCTATGGAGCTGCATTTCCCTCAAAGTCATGTTGTACTGGGTTGCTAGCATCTAAGGAGCATCAAGATCACATCACAACCTTCCTCTCCATGGGGATGTTCTCCCCATCTAGATGACTGTTTTCACAAACTGAGTCAGAAATTACTGAGTGTCAGATGAGCTCTGCCAACTGAAGTCTGTTCAGATGAGACTGACCAACAGGTTCAAAAGTTAGTGTGGTGAGGTCACTCAAAATTCATCAGGGACAGGTGCAAAATGCTATATTTAGTAGTCAGCTACCCAAAGGCAAGCTGAAGAACAGCTAACTAGGTAGCAAAAGAAGAGTTATAAATTATAATTGATCAAAATGTCTAAATAGTACTTTGTTACGAAGAAAACCAAACAACACATTAGATTGAATAAATAGAAATACTTCCTGTAAGACAGTCTGACATATTTTCTCCACCTCAAGATGCTTATAGTATGTTTGAAGAAAATCCAAAGAGGAAAATGAAGGATCAGTCTTTATAACACAGCCTCCAAGGAAAGACTCAGCAGGTGATGCTATCCAAATAAAAAAAAGAGGCCCTAAGGGTAGACATGATGTCGAATGTCAAAAGGGTAAATAAAAAGGAAGAACAGAAAAAATTTCTATCGGGTCTTAGTTGGGCGGGACAGAAAGCAGTCGAATGAAATTGCATCAAGGAAGATTCAGCAAAGGTAGTGTGAAATATTTTCAATACTACAGAAATGTAACACTGCAATAGATCACTTGGAAAAATTGCTTTTACAGAAGGTCTTTAAGACAGTGCTAGACTCAGGTGAAATGGGAATAATTTAAGGAAGAGCTGATCATGCCTTGGAAAAGGAGAATGGTCTACATGAACTCTGGGGCTCTCTTGTCGCCATCTTTTCTGTTGGCTTGGCTTTCTATTGACTAACTTGTTGCTGATGCACAGACTTGCCAACAGTACAGCTGTTGAGCCTCATCTTGCTAGGAATCTGGGATAGAAATAAAAGCTGAAGCTTTCAAGAGTGTGTCATCTTCCCTCTATACTGCTTAGATCTGCTCTTTCTTTGCAGTCTGATGTCAGGCAAGTGATTAAACTCAGATTTTTGAGGAGTTTGGTGCTGGAACTAGGGATGGTTTTAATCCAGAAACATGAATGAAACAATAAATATAGCTGGCAAACAAAACAAACAGTGATTGATTCTGAAAATCGTTGTGCTTTAGTGTAAGGAATCCTGTTTCATAGTTGTTAAGGGAATTATTATTTGCCTCTATAGTTTATAAATTTTCAGACATGTTGTTCCCAGAGCATACATTAGTTTGAATACAAAGAATTTCTAATCTGAATTAGGGATTTTTTTTAGGGGGAGGGGGTTGTGGGGGAAGGACAGGTGAAATTACATTGTCTGTTTAATTATTATTCATTGTCTTGCCAGACATCCAGGTAGGAAGCAGGAATCACACAATGTAGTTCATAGGACTTTGCTACATGCTATGAAAAATAGCTAGTGAACACCAAACAGCTGAAACAATTGTTTGCACAAATCCTCTGGACTGAAATGTGTGCATATGTTTGAAAATAATTAAAACTACTACAAACGTGTATAAGTTGTTCACAAAACCCCAAAATGATATGCTTTTTCAGCTAATTTAAGTCTAACTGAACAGTCCTCCTCATGACCAAATTAGTAAAAAAAAAAATCTTTTGCTGAAGTAACATGTGAAATCTTAAGCCTGCATTTTGCATTTTCTATCAGCTCCATAGAACAAGAGGGAGCACAGGCAGCACTAAGGGCATAGAGAAAGAAGAAAGATAATGTCTTCACCTATCATTATCTGAGTGCGACTGCTGCTTTGGTTTTCATCCGCCAATTATCAGAAGTGATCACACAGAAACTAAGAGCTGATGGAACATCTTTAAGCCAGGTGCTGCCACTTATCAGCTCTAGTATCTACTTTTTGCTCCCACACTAATGAAAAATGATTTCAAAAGAAATGAAGATCCTGTTTCAATAAGACTGGGGAAAAGATGTAACCTAAAAGCTGTCTACAGACTCAGGAATAAGTGAAATGTTTTGACAGGGAAAAATATGTGTTGGCAACATTGTTCGACTCAGATTTCAAAAGTAAAATTGAAACCATACTTCTACAGGGTGCAGACGCTGACAACTGGAAGCCTGTTCTGCAATATATAGTAGTTCAGAGTATGCCAGCCAGCTCCTCCTCTCTCCTTTTCCTTTCATGTACAGGACAAATGCATTTCAAGGAAAAGAACAGTCTGACTTGGTAAATTTTTGAAAACAAACAAACAAACAAAATCCAAATCTGACTCTGACATGACTGCAAAGGGTTCAGAGAAGACAGAGAGCATCTGCATCTAACTACATAAAACTGCAAGGAAGGTGATATCCTCAGGTGTCTGTGGTCATTGCAGGCTAAATCTGGGCTGAGCCCATGTCTGTGCTGTGTCAGCCTAAATGAGGTGCAGAACTGGGCCCGTCAATGAGTCACATCCCAAAAATCCAGGCTTCAATTTTAAGAAGGGTGGTTTCAAGTAAGATTGTGAGGACAGGGTTTTGTCAATTCACTAGATCAGTTTCAGCAACAGCTATGAAAAGTGAAGTCCCTAAATTCACATGGGCAGGGAAGTACCAACACTTAAAACTAATAACGAAGCCCAGAAAAAAACATTTCAAATGCTATGTGTTTTGTTCTTAGTTTCTTGGTCACGGTCACTGCAATATAACCATGCAGCACTTTTTGCAATGAGTAAAACAGTTTTGGACCAGAAACTGTGAATGACAATCAGCTACTTCACTGGATCATTCAAAAATAAAATCTAAAAGAAAGGCAAGTAATCCCCTCTCAGTCTTCTGTTGTGTTCATGTGAGAAGACCTAGAGA
Organism: Rhabdornis inornatus; assembly: GCA_013397075.1. Taxonomy (NCBI): domain Eukaryota; kingdom Metazoa; phylum Chordata; class Aves; order Passeriformes; family Rhabdornithidae; genus Rhabdornis; species Rhabdornis inornatus. The sequence goes on along the minus strand of VWZS01006244.1, from coordinate 894,577 downwards.
TAAAGCAGAGATTTCCTTTCTTGAAACCTATTTTGAATAAAAACATTAAATAAATCTAGAATTTTGATTTTTCTCTTCTATTTTGGACAGATATTAGTTATTTCAATGTTTTTACATTGATTTTTTTTTAATTTTTCTCCTATAACATTATACAAACTCATCTAAGGTCAAACTCCTTAAGGAATTTGTTCTACAACCTTCCTCTAAGGTTTCCCAACTCTATATATTAACTTCCTGCTGACATGTGAAGCTTTGTTTCTCAGGGCACTTAGCAGAGGAATGAGCATATGTCTGAATCTTTTTTCAAAGAATCCATTCTGCAGATTCTGTTCCCAAAGAAATGCATTTATAAGAGATTCTTCGTCACTTCTTGATTTGGTTTGCAACACAGATACTGTTATAATCTATCTCCTGTCTACATTTTTTGCTGCTGCAGTGCACAGGACATTTGTATGTACATATGGTTCTTCCCAAAATATGAACTTGACATGCGAATTGAAATGGTGTGGTTCTATGTGCTGGTCTAGTTAGAGAGAGATTCCCTCAGAAATCCTTGGGTGATGCTCCTCTCTATCTCACATACAGACAAGGCAGAGCAGAGCACCCTTCTGTCTGCTCCAGTCATGTTCAGACCAGTTTTGTCCTAGAGGAGCAGACACGCAGTGGCTCTGGTTTTGCCTCCAGCAAAGGGGACAAAAAGGGCCTTCTGAGAGGCAGCAATAATCCACAGCACCTTCCTCTTCATGTGAGGCACTACAACACCAAGAAAATCCTGAGTCCAAAGATGAAGTGGTGTCATACAGCAGCACCCAGAAATGCTGAGATCAGTGTGTGGATGTGGTGATGGATGTGCTTAAGGACTACACCCGTGTGAAACTGCAGCCTAGAGGGTAAATGTGCTGCTACATTCCCCACACTCTTTCTCTTGTTTCAATTTCTCCCATGGCTTTGTGCAGTTTAGATACATATAGGTTATCTCACCTTTGGCCTTATGCTCTGCATCCAAATGAGGTTAACAAGGTGGATTTTGAGTGCCTTATATTCATCAACCACCAAAAAAAAAAGAAAATGAAAAGTGTGGGGGAACTGGCAGGAGAGAAGAGATGTAAAAATAAGAAGAAAATGAGAAAATGCAGAGCAAACGGAAAGCAGGGAAGAGTCAGGAAGGAATGAGAATTTTCTTCTCATTTTAAAGGTCATTTCCTCCCTCTGGCTGGCTTCTGTAACAATAGTAATATATACTACCAACACCAACTCTTCAGGGGTTATTTTTTAAAATATTGAAAGGATAGGAACATTTTTGGCTGGAAATATTAAAACATTTCAGTAAAAAAAACCCCAAAAATCCTACTGAAATCATCATGCTCATTGCAACAGTCTCTTTCACTTTCTCACACTCAACATTTGTGACTTCTGTGGCTGAATAGGTCCCTGGATAATAGGTAGGGATGTGTGAGGGATTGGTAAAAAACTAAAAGTAGGGATAGAGGGGAGGAAAAAGTATAAAGAAAGGCAAGGAAGAGGGATGGAAAGGACTGAAATAGAGAAAGTGAGTAGAGATAAAGAAGAGTAAGAGATAAATGGGAAAGAACTCGGCTTTCACTTGCACTGACTCCTTTGTACAAATCTGACAGTGAAAAGTTGCTCTTATTCTTTTTTACCTCTATTCCAATAAATCTACATTGCAGATAGACCTTTCTGAATCAGACCTACAAGGAGAGAGAAGGAAGAAAAAAACATTGTTAGAAAAAGGAAATAGGAGAAGAAGATAACTAGGGCTAAAATAAGGAAAAAAACTCAAAAAGTTTTATGAACTTCAGGCTTTTTCTTTTTGGTTGTTATTTGCAGCTTTTAATAGTTTTCTAAATTTTGAAGTGGTTTAATGAACATTTTGAAAATTTTCCCCCAAACTGATCTAGCAAAAAGTTTCATTGCTATTGCTAGCTTTCAGTCATTTCAACCCTAAATATAAAAGTAAAAACGTAATTGAAGGGAAGTGAGTATGATTTAAAGAAATATCAAATTTTAGAAAACAGAAGAGAAAGGAGAATAGTGAAAAGCAAGTGAGATTTTTGCATTGGAAAGACCTTAAGTAATAACAATATTAACAAAACTGATGGCAACCAATCAATGAAGTCAACATTTTAATGAGAGAGTGGCACCTTATGAAAAAATCAAATGCTCTACATTTCACTAGAGGAAAAATCATGAGTGTTCTTTATAGAAAATATGAGAAATAGGGAAAAATAAAATTAAAAAATGATGTTACAGTAAAAGCTATAAAAATAGTTGCATATTTTTTCAGCTCTCTGGCTGAAATGAAGATGGTATTTTGGATCCAAATAAACATTTTGTTTGAACCCAAATGAAATGCTTTATTTCACTTTGATGTCCTTCGTTTACTTGCAAAATAGGTCTTAATGCAAATTTAGATAAATTTTTAAGCAGAATAACATTTTTTAAAGTTTTTAAAATGTCAAAATAAACTACTTTGAATGTTGCAAGTCTTTACCAGGGATATTTTTTCCTCACATCCAATCAGCTCAATACGTTTGACACTATTTACAAGTAGTTACAGATGCTCTTGTTTTGCATTTCCTGCCTTGTAAAACAGACCTTTTCTGACAGGTGCTGGGTACAAAGTTAGAGACTTCTTTCAGATTTTATTCTGTAGCCTTCAATTTCCTTTATTTTTCATCATCTTTATCCATCAATCTACTGGAATCATGTGGAAAACCAAAAGCTTTCCAGATTTGAGATTTTGGTTCGAGAGACCTCTCAGACCAAGCCCAGTGCTTTCTTCCCTGAGCAGACCAACCCGGGCTGGGTTCAGCTGCACGTCATGGTCTTGGAGGAGACCAGCACTCCCTGCTCCAAGGATGTCCACATAGTCTTCTGCCCTGACTCTATGTTAGCTAGACCTGAAATGGCCCTGACAAAGGTTTCTTTGACCCAGTTGAAAGAAGCATTAGTCTCTATTTCTCAGATTTGCATTTGGAAGTGCCCAGACCATGTCTGCTCCATGCACAGCCAAAGATAGCTTGCAGCTGCCCGCAGAGGATCAGGTAATCATACTCTCTTAACCCCTCTTCTGCTTAATGGAGGTGACAGAGCAGGCACCTCTAGTAAGTCAGATTTTATTCTACCTCTTAGAAAGAGCAAAACATCCTTTGAATAGACAGAAACAGTAGAAGAGGTGAATGTGAATGCCTTTTGATCTACAGAGATATTTGGCCTTACTAGAAACTTGTGCTTCTCTGTGAGCTGGCTCAGCTCCACTGGTTACATCCTTATCCAACTGATGGAATTGATAATCTGTATTGATATAAATCCTTCTGCTCTTTGACTGTAGATCTCTAAGCTGTTAATGTTATCAGTATCCTCACTTGAAGCTCGTGGAGACTGAGCCTCTGAGAGGGAAAGTGACTTGCTGATAGTATTTTGTCACAACTGGAATCAGAGCTTGTAAGCCGCACTACAGTGGCCTAAGCACCACTTAGTCTTTTTAGCTCTGCCACAGTCTGTTGTGGTGCTATTATTGCCACACTCAGTTAAGGTCTTCTAAAGAGTATTTTGTGACCTAGTGAGTGGTTTGAATGTGTCTATCAGTTTTCAGGTTTCAGGGCAATCGCTGCTTTAAAATGAATATTATTTCAGGTTTTTAAGAGGGTAGGCTCAAGTTTGATTTGCTACCAGCTTTATGCCAGCTTGTATTAACTTTTAAAAAGTAGCTGATGGTTTACTATGGAAAGAGTGGGTACAGGATCAAATGTACTGGGTGATGGTTTTTAAATCGCTTGTTTTTCTCTTCCTTGTCTTTCAGTTCTTATTTTGTTAACCTCATGTCTTAAAGTAACTGTATGTTATACTTTCTGAAATCCGCTATGAGATATATTCTACTCTGAATGCATACACATAGCTTTTCCTAATAGTAGTGGAAGTCATGAACATATACTGAATAATGCAATGCAGTACATTAATCCTATGGGGAATACAAGTCCTGGCTAGAAGAAAAAGAAATCACAGTATTTCAAAATGCCAGTAACATTGCAGTGAGTTCCAGGCACATGTTTGCCAATAATGAATGGAGGAGTGGAGATACAATATTGGAACTGTCTCCTGCAGAGTGGTATCATATATAATCATACATACTGTCAGCTTGCTTGATTATGTTCGAGATTGCAACCAGCACGCTGAGAAACAAAGGAGAATTTCTTATGTCCCCCAAATTTAATTTTCATGAGAGATATATGGAGGAATTAATCAGTGATTACAGCACAGGAACAAAAGCTCCTGTATCTTGCTATATTTGCATAATAAACACACATTTGTGGATTCCTTTTAGAAAGATAATCACACATCCAGAAAAAATCACTTCCTTAACTTAGGAAACAAACATTTACAGTGTTAATTTTTTATTATAGCAATTCAATTAATTGCCACAGTGTTTAATTTAATGTGCAGAAGCAGCACACATTACCAATTATCTTAATTTTATAAAATCCAGGATCACAAATCAGTCTTTAATCAATATATCAGAACCTTACTCCATTAGCTGTTGTTTGTAAGAGGGCATCTCAATTGATTAGGCTGTAGATTTTTTATGGGTCTTGTTTTATAAATTGAACCTATTCAAGTAAACATAACATTTGGTAATAGTCTTCATAGCAACTGTCAAAATGACTTATTGTTTTTCCAGCCCTGCATTCCTTCAGAATTAATAATACCTTTGTGCCCTTTATAACACTTATTATTAAAGCCATAAAAGTTCTCCATGTTTAATGAGTGGATGTTTCATTATGTGTATGGTTTGCTTGACAGACTGAAAATTTTTCTAATCTGTTTCTCTTTTCCTCTTGATTGAAGGATTGTAAATATGCAATTAGCAGCTGGAGTAGAAGTAAAAGCAGAAAATGTCAACTGTCAAGTAGCTCCATTGAAAGACACATGATGCTTCAAGCTAAGACAGAAAGACAAAAGCATCTACCAACAAGGATGAAGGTTGCAAAATCTCCGTTTAAATATTCCATTAATCTCTTCCATGAAACAAATATAGTCAGTACAACCCAGAATGAGGAATCCACTGTCAAGACTGCAGTTTACTTTTGTAATAAAGCTCTGTGTGGTAATGCTCTACTCCATTGCCAGTGGACATTCTGGATCCAATCACTGTTAGAATTCATAACATATATCCCTTTATTTAACATATGGCCATATCGCAGAAACACAATCGATTTCCCAAGAATATACATGCAAAAGGGTGCAATTACATCATTGTACTCTAGAGCACATTTCTCTTCTAGACCAAAACATGTAGTTCTGCTTCAGTTGACTATTTCTGTGTTCTCCATATGAAAATCTGGGTATGCCTTGACTCTTGTATTCAATGGCTGAGAGTAACACTTTTGTCCAGTACTGTGGAATGCTGAAAGGAGTCGAGAGAGACATATAGAGATATTTGTTTTCACTGACAAGCCAAGATAACTATTTGCAGCAACATGTTATATTTAAAGCCCCATAAAATCTCTAAATAATTAAAGAGACTGAATTCTCTAGATGCTCCTGGTTATCCATATCAGTAGGAGAGGTTCAATGTAAGGCACAATGAACAGAATAAGGCTGTTTTTAACCTACAGATTTGAAGAGTTTGCCAAGCCAAGCTATGCAGAGGCATGAATTTACTGGACAACTGGACTGTTATACTGTAATATTAGACCAGAATTAACCTTCCTGCATTTTCTTAGAAGCAGCTACCATAGAAGTCCTCAGGGTTTAATGCAGAAGTCCTCAGGGTTTAATGCTGGGAAACATATAGTTGTTCAATGTGTGGCTTAATAATACAAAGTTCTGGGAATAATCTGCCTACCAAAAACTACAAAAACTTTTGATGGCTTTCTGGTCAAGAGGCTAGTGATTCAATCCCTTTCCCCACTTTCTTCATTTATTTTCTTAAGACTTTAAAAAAAGGAAATAAGTGCTTCTGTTGTTTTACATAGCAAATTTCCACATTTTACTGGTCATACATATTCAAGTTTATCCCAAGTTTTCACAGTTCTTAACATTTTAGTTTTGCATGTCATATGCTTTATGTATATAATCTAAAAATGGCATGCATATCCTGTCATCTGAGAGGATGACACAGAGAAATATCTCAAAGAGCATCTGTACAATGTGAGACAGCTCTGGTATTGATCAAAACAGAAACGGGTCCACTGGTGGTGTCCCCATTATGTTATAAGATAAAATTTATTCCTTCAAATCCCATTGATGTTTCTTTGGTGATTCAGCAGTTTCACACAGGTAGGACAGATGGAACTGCTGAGCAGTCTCATGTGCCAGTCTCCCATGGGATGGAGCTCCAGCCTGCCCCAGGCACATCCCTGTGAAGCATAAGCACACTGCAATGGGTCTGCTCCAGGGTGCTCCACTGGCCTGATCACAGCTTCTGACACAGCTCCATGGTAAGAGATATATTGGCTTATAGTCTGCTGCTTTCAGAGCATAGCTGACACAACAGAGAACTGACTTTACAGGATTTTAAAATAAAAAGAAATAAAAAAGAAAAGCAAAACCCAGAGGAATGAAAATTTCTTGACCTACGTAAAATACAAAATACCTGCCAGAAAGTGTCTTACTTTTCTCAGAACTTATTTCCCACATACTACTCAAACTCTGAGTAGCAGGAATCTGGTTTGATGTACTAGTTAACACTAATCAAAGCACAGTAAAATGGTTCATAATATGACACATTGTATAGAAATAAAGTGGGACAGAGTCGTAATCTAGTTGGCTCAAAGTTATCCAGGGAAAACTGTCAGAAGAGAAAGAAGCAGGAATAGGTTGTTTAGGGGCTGGTGAGGGCTGGCCAGGACAAGGAGCCGGACAACTGCATCCAAGTGCCATGACAGATCTGTCTGAGGCAGTGGCCTCACTGACAGGAACCCCATCCAACCACCTTGAATGGGGCAGGGACAGGTATGGCAGGCAGAGTTCCTCCCACAGAGACTGGAGCGTAATCCTGCTTCCTTCAACAGGTGGCCATGGAATCACAAAGAGAGACTGCTGGCTCCACACCTTGTGTTGAGCTAACCAGAAATTAACTTAGTTTATGTTAAAAAGAAAAATTAACAAAGTCAAATCTATAAAGCTGCTTCTCAGTTTCAGCAGGGAAAATTTTGCCAATTGGTTGACAAATACTGCTGGACTAAGTAGTCTGGGAATATACATTCAGAGAGAACTTGGTCTTTCTTTAGGGCAATGTGCTGAATTATCAAGGTTTCTATCCAAACAGTGGGAGAAATAGGAGAGATTACCAAGCTGATTGAGGTATGATCACATGACAAGTTTATGAGTAATGAGAAGAAATCATACAAGAAAATAAGAAAGACCTGAAGTAAAGGTCAAACTGGAGGACAAATGCATAGGCCTTTAGTGAGAAATCCTACAAGTTAATTGATTTGCTTTCCAAACAAATAGCAAAGAGTTCTGTATGTGTACAGCCAGCCCTCTCCTCCTCCATCAAAAAATACCGTTGGAGGATCACTACTTTACCAGGGTGGGATAGAGAATGAACAAGACTTAACTGTACCCAAAACCTAATTGAGTAGCTCCTACTGGTCCTCAGTAAGAATGTTGCCATTTGAAATAAAGACTTTACTCCTGATAATAAGTATTTCCTGGACTGTCATAATTTCATCTGAAAATGACACTAATATATGTGCTGCAAGGTATATTGCTAGGTAATAAAGATTAGGAGGAAATTCTGTGCTGCTAGGTAGATTACTCTCCATTTGTGGTTTCTTTTAATTTCTTGTTGGGAAGTGTTGAACACTGTCCCTTCTCAAAGCCAAAATCAGATATAGTTCACACTAGTGTAGCAAATCCCACAGATCCTGTAATTACTTTGTTTGGTGTTACTTAAACAGGGCTATTAAACATACAAGTAAAATATTGTCCTGTCTGAGAAGAAATAACAAATTGCATGTATATATGTAATATGTTTAATATGTATATTACATATATAAATATGTATAGACAGATGGGGGGCTATTTTTTGGCAGAATTATCCTCTTTGTAGTCCAGGACTTTTATTTTAAAGAAAGATCTGTGTTGGTGAATAGAAGAATGGATTGGAAAGGTACTCCATTTTTCACAGTTCGTACTGTCTGTTTCCTTAAAGAAAGAGAAAAGTCTGCAAAGAAATCCAACTTCCACCAAATTCTCTGAAGACAGTATTCGTCATAAATCGGTCTCTTGCGTGTGACACATGATTTTGACGAGCTATTTTGGGGCTGTTTCTAAGATCTGGTTTTAAAACATAGACTGAACAAGTAGGGAAGTGGTCCAAAAAGAATGAGAAATAGTTTGAAATTGTACTAGAGATGATAATATTTTGTCTTTCAATGCGGTTTTACTTTTCAGGATCCCAGGGAAGGGGCATCACCAGCTGAGCATCTGATGGACGCCGAGGTCCCAGCTCTGCTGCATGACCACCATGTTGGAGATCAGCAGGCAGGGAAGGGGATCCCTCCCCTCACCATTTCCTCCAACCTACTCCTTCTGTGCTAGTCAGACATTTGCACCATGTCTCTCCTTTTCTCCTTCCACCAGGGTACAGACAAGCAGAGAAGAAATGGTAGGGAAAGGGACAAAGAAGAAAATATATTTTTTCCTTGTCACAAGTATTTGTTCAGGAAGTAAAAGTTTTCAAGGTCAATTTCAAAATTCTGGAGTCATTCTCCACAATAAGAGATATTTGATTTGGAAAAAAGTAACTTTTTTTTTTTTGTTCTAAAGGAACACATTTCCTTCCAACCTACTGAATTTTTGGCTTTCACCAGTTTATCAGTACAGTGTAAAGATTGGAGGTTATCCTTGTCTCCACCTCAGATAAAACATTTGTACAAAAATTCCTTCTAGACAGCTTTCCTCTCCATCTTTTTTCCTTTATGTTTTCATTCCTTTCTTCTTTCCTTCTCCCTACCCGTCAGAAGACAGAGCAAGTTTTGGTAACCTAATCAATCACATTTGAATGAGTAATTTTAAGGACATTTAACTTAAAACTCTGGTAGATAATCTTGCTTAAACCAGTGGAAGAAGTGTACAAGACTGGAAGAACCTAATTGAAACTAGGAAGGGAAACACTGTGATTATAGGATTCCAAAATGCCTGACTACAGAAGATATGACTGCGAAACAAAATGCCCTTTGTTTCACTCTCCATTGAGTGCTGCCACCAGCATTACCAGAACCCCCCTTATTATTCATAAACACAATTCTCCAGAACACCATATAGCTGTCATACTAGCTATACAAATTGTATTGCGTCACGAGCAAATTTTTTTTCTTTATAACAGCTTGGCTCAATCTTTCTTTGTCCTTGGCACCAATGCCCATTTTTGTACAAATATATGTGGAGTGAAAACGAAGCCAACACCTGTAGCCACTCATCTGCTGAGCTTTCACAGCTGCAACACCCGCATGCCAACCTCCAGAAAAGGTCTTTCCCAGGAGTGGCTGTGAGTTTGGGGCTGCCTGGTTCTCAACTGCCTCCTTTGGCTTGAGTTAATCCAGTGTTCATGAGTCCCCACCATCAAAGGCAAAAACTACTTATATATTGATAACCTTAGTACTAAACTATCCAAATTCATCAAACTGCCTACTTTGCAAGGGGGAGAAAGGAAAGTCATTATTTAACTATTTAAAAACCATTTAAATTAATTCCTTCCCACCTTTCTGAAAAGAAATCAAAAGGCTTAGCAAAATGGATGACACTCAGTGACAAGACCAAAACCATATGAATCTTCTATTTGACACTCACTGAAGTATTGGCAGCCCAAGCCAGATGAAGTTGTATTATATTTAATGCAGATGTGTCTTTCACTTTAAAAGAAACAGCTGCTTTTAATTTAAATTTCATTTACAATGGAGTCAGAGATTATCAAATGCCATTCCCCATTCACTTCCAGCCCCCATAGGAAGCAGTATTAGATAAAATCCGTGCGAGATGGTATTCTTTGCTAAGGCTGGCTACACATGAGGGAATGTAAGGAAAAGTAAGAATGATAGACAAAGAATCAGGACACAGTGAGAACAGGCTCTATTTGAAGCTAAACTTTCATAGAATGATAATCAAAGACTGCACAAGCTCATAGAGCATAAGATCAAAGGTCTATCTAACTTGGCTCTAGCAGAGGGCCAGAGACTCTGAAATGTCTGTGAAAATCAGAGATTGTGGGGATGGATTTTTCCTCTTCCAAGTTTGAAAGACTTATGATTTATGGTCTCCTTGAGACAAAGAGCCATCCAGGCCATCATGTTTAATCCCATCATTAAATGATGGTAGAAATACTACAGGATTTTTATATGAGTTCATCTACGATAAAGCACTCAGATCTACAATTTTAAGCTTTCTTTAAAACATGAGGTTTTTCCCTGTGACCTGCAACTCCAGGCCTTTCCACAAAGAGCTATTAAAAATAAGGCAGCAAAGAACAATAGCTATATATCATTACCCTGTATATTACCCTACAAAATATCTGATATCATTGTCTTTTTTTTGAGTATTATTTACTTAGATTACAAATGCTCATCGCATTTTATTTTCTATTATATCCCTAACCCACTTTTGTGAATATAAATAAAATAATACAAAACCCTCCCCAAAAAACCCCAACAACCCCAAGGAGCTTAAATTCCACTCCAGTTTTTGTTCAAAGATTAAGAAGAGATCTGTTAAAAACGGTGACTGTTCTCTCTGGTATACCAAAGCAGAGACACCTGGATCCAGGGTTTTAACTCTAAATCATTTAATCTGCTCTCTTTTTTCATTGAATCACAGAATTATAGAGAATTGTAGAGTCACAGAATGGCTTGAGTTGGAAGGGACCTTAAAGACCATCCAGTTCCAATTCCCCTGCTGTGGATAGGGACACCTTTTAGTAGACCATTTTGCTCAAAGTCCCATCCAGCCTGGCTGTGAACATTTTCAGGGATGGAGCATCCACAATTTCTCTGTTCCAGTGCCTCACCACCCATTTTTCCATGTTTCAGGATGCAGTCTCATTGTGATTTATATTTACACTTTGGAAAATAATATAACTGCTTGTTGAAGTAATACTTGAGGTTTACAGAGCATGTTTTATAAAGGCAGTCTTGGAAATGTGCCACAAACTTTTTTGATTGATGATGTATGTGAGGACCTGCGGACCTCCGGGTGCCTCTCGGGCACCCACACTGTCGGGCTATGTTCTTCTCTTTAAAAAGCCAAGCAAGTTAATAGTTGCTATAAAGTTATTTATTACAGAAGCACGTCAGTCTCAAAGGCAAAAACAAAGCAAAGCAGTGACAAGAGCACATGGCATAAAGCAAGTGGCAAAAGCAATGGCAAAGAGCAAGTGGCAAAATGCAGGTGGCAAAATGCACATGGCATAAAGCCATGGCATAGAGCACCAGCTCTCCCTCATGCATGTTCTTTTATAGAAACTTTTCAGCTAGCTAAGACACAAACTCGGACCACTATTTCTTAACCTATTGGAATTCTAGTTTCTTAGCACACCAGGCTACGTATAGACCACGTACATGGCCTATCTTGTTCTAACTGAAAAATGTAAGCAATATTCTTAACTCTAATTCTATTATGTCTGAAGCTAGGTTCTTGGGGCCTCTAAGGAAACACTAGTATGTTTTTCAACCTTCACTAGAACATGTACTACTTCTCAGGCATCTAAGACCTTTTACTCACTAAAAGCACTTAAAACTTATTTCAATTACTTACTCACTCATGCTACAACATAAACTTTCACCTCTGCTTTATGTGTGAATGGCTTAACATACTTCAACCCATCCAATGGCTTTAATTCAATCCCTGCATTCTGATCTCTTTCTGAAAGATTCAGAGAGACCCCTGGCTTACTGACTCCAACAGATGTATGCTAAATAAATTAAATTTGTTCATCTGAGTAAACATAGCAGAACTGCTGTTTTTTTTAAAAATAGTGGGTGTTGTGCGTGAAAATACATATAGTCCATCAAAAAGGAAAACAAAACCGTTTGGTTTTACCACAAGCAAAATGCTGGCATTGTAGTAAACTGAGTCAAACTGAATAAATTTGCTCACTACTCCTACTAATGAACCCAGAAAAAAATTAATGTAAAGTTCCCAAAAATGTTTAATTGTAAAAATCTTGTTTTCTGATGAAATTTTATGATTTTAGGAAAAAAATATTTTCGCTTTAATCTTTGCTGTAATTGTGTTCTCCTTATGTGGTAAAACTGATGACAAAATAAGCAGTATGGAAAAAAATAGAGTATGGAAAAATATTTTCAGTTCACTATTAGCAAGACTGATGGAAGTAAAATTGTCAATAAAAACTAGTAGCTTTAAGCCTAAAGATTTCCCCAATAGTCTTTGGCCTATGCTACTAACTGCTGTAGTATTTCAGTGGGAGCTATGCAGTCACTCACTGTTTGGCACTGGCAAAATTTTTTTTTGTTGTTGATAGAAGCTTGCTGTTCTGTTAAAATGAAAATACTTCTGAATGCAAATCTTTGAGTAGAGAAGTTAACTTTTGTATTTGCCTCAAGATCTGTGTTTTTTCAGTGAAATTATTACATTTTACCTTGGAACAAACCTAGAAAATATGCGCCAAAAACATTAGAAACTGTCTATAAACATTTGCAGAGTAAAAAGAAATTATTGTCATAGTAACTTGGGCCCCAAATTTGCAGACCTACTTTTACTGATATAACCCAGAGACACTCCATTCTTTGGCAGGCAATGCTTGACATTGGTGAAATGTGAGATCAAAATTTAGCCCAGGGATCTCGAATTAATTTTTAATCCTAAAACAGCCTTTAAAATCTCAGTGGAGGATAAGTATAACTCAACAGAAGTTACATTTTACATTTCATGTGAACTTGCTTTAAACTAATCAGAACGAGTAATGTGTCTATTGAATAAGTTATTTTAAATTTTGGTACATCTTAAGACTGACTAATATGCAGAGCAGAGGTTTTGGCAGAGGAGAGGTTTTAAGCTTTGGTGAAAGCTTATTTGTTATATAAGATGAGCAGCATTCAAGTGCAGAATACTCTATTCATCTATTCTACTCCCAAACTCAGGGAGTAGTTGCTGATAATGATTTTAGATGAGGCTTTATCAGCCTCCTTTTATAACTGTTCTTCATTCATAAACAACATCCACAGAATGAGCAACAGTGAGAGCTGGAAGAAAAAAAAATATTGCTGAATCCTCAAATTCCCTAATATTTGGAAGGGTAATAAAATTGAGAATGTGGTTCTGCCTTGACAGCACTAGAATAATTTCTTTTGAAAAGAGCAAAACCCTTCAAAAATAATAAAAACAAACTCACAAACAAAGCACAGGTACTTTGTGACCTGATTATGAAACAGCCCTGTACTTACCTGCACTCCAGCTTCCACAAAGATAAGAGTTTCAGCCTTTACAGACTGACAGAGACTGATGATCCTGAAAGGAGCCTGAACAACTTGTACACAGAATCTGGAACGCAGAGAGTTTTACATTAATAAAATGAAATCTTTTTCAGAGATTATACAATTGGCCCTTTGAACACATTGTGGCATATTTTTTAGAAAAGCTTGCTAACACCCGCATAAGGCTGAACATGTAACAACTTTATAGAAGTACTCAGCACCTAAAGCTAAATTTAAAAGACTTAAAATATTTAAATCCTCAATATTCATTGAGGGTTAATTAAGAAACTGTCATTGCTACATAACTTTTTCCCAACAATTTACCTCAGGATTTCCTGTATTTAGATATGAACCAGCTGAAGGATCTGATATGGTTACCACTGGAAATTGAAAGTTGGATAGATGGGGGTAGTGACACATTTTGGAGTGCAGTCCCTCTATCCCATGGTCCCTGTTTCATACCTGAGCAGCATTCACACACAGTCAATGCAGGCTCTTCATGTGAGTGCTTTGAATGACCATCTGGAGCCTCTGTAGACTCAAATCAGATATCTAGAGCTGGGCATTGCACTACACTCTTATGTTAAATTGGACAAAAGGAAAATTGGCATGCTGTTTTTTCTATTTTTTTTCCTGAAGCTTTTATTTAATTTTTGAAATTGAAATAAAGTAGGCAAAGCTGAGTAGTTTTCTGCCTTTCTTTCTGGTGAGAAAATTTTGGATCAAGCAGAAAGTGAGACATGAAGTTTAAATTAGACACAGAGACACCAGAGCTAGAAAAATCCAGTAACTGCAGTCATGATTTGACTTGATATAATATGTTTTCAAGTTTACAGCCGTGGGATTTCCACTTCAAAATAATGAGAAGGGAAATGGATGCAAAGAAATTTGACTGAAGAAAGCTGCCAGAAGAGCTACAGTTTGATGGTGTTTTCCCCAGAGAGAGTGCTTGTATCAGTGAAAATATAGAGCAGCAGTCCTGTAAATGTCAGCAAGGCCAGATACCATTAGAGATTTATACTGAGAGACAAATCTGCTTTCCATTTAATTCAGAATTGAATTCAAAAGCAGCCAATTTAGATCTTTGATGTGAAGTGTACTTTCAACGTCAAATCCCATTAGAAAATTAGGACCTGATTCTTGTTTGTATGAGAATATAAATGAGACTGTAGGACAGTTGCAAAGGAGAAACTATATCTGTGACAACACTAAGGTTTGGGATTAAGCCTTTTTTTTACTGTTCTAGAGCAATCTGAACTGTACTGAACAGAGATAAGGATTATGCCTCCGAAAAGCCCGAAACACTCAGGAGCAGGAGCACAGATATACACTATGGAAATAAAGCAAACTGAGAGATTGTGCTAGAAACAAGCTCTAGGTCTAAGCACATGTACCTGTCTCATGGTTTCTTTTAAGAAAACTCCTCTCAGTTACGTAAGATTACCAGTAACCACCATAAGGAAGACCATCAGCCATAATCCTGCAAAATCTATGGAATAGATCACATCTTGGATTGGAGATGGGGGTCAAACCCACACAGGGAAAAAAAAAGTACCTTTTCTAGTTCAGTGACAAAAAGTGGAGAGCTTGATTTGGCCTAATATAGTGGTATTCAGACTGCATGAAACCTTTTGAAACTAGTACACACAACAATATATTTTATCCATAATAAATATAATATAACAGATTAGTAAATTTTCTCAGTGTACAAACACCCGGAATTCATCAACCTGAAAAAGCCTCGCGTAAATTGTCTAAGGGACTGACCTCTGTTTGAAGGGGATTTTCCCATTTTACTAGGAAGAAGGTGGTGGTGGGTGTGAGGGGTTGGATGTAAAAGAGCAGAGCAGATAGACTGCAGAAGAGTGCAGAGCAATCAGCAGGAAGCCTCACAGATACTTGAAGCAGAAACCTGAGGAACAGCTAGGACAGAAGAACTGCTGAGCAAAGAAAGACCTGTTCAAGAAAAGGCTTGGAAGAAGGAAGGAATAAATTAGTGGAATAAAATCTGCTGTCTGTAGAGGATTGAACCTGAATAAACAGATGGCACTATGCATAGAAATGCAAGTCCTAACCTGAGGTGGAAGTAAATTTCAAACCTCTTACTTCTCTACCAGGCCTCAAAGGCTACCTTGGAGTCAAAAGGGATACAAATGATGAAGAGATGAAGAGAGGTCTAACTATATTAAACAAATTTCTGGTCTGCTAGGGCTGTATTAGCTGTTTTGGGTGGTATTCCTTTTTGAAAATTTCTGTATATTTTGGCAGTTAGCATTTCAGAGGAAGTTTCATCTCCCACTCAAATTATGTTGCACATACGTACAAAGTACAGCAGAGGGGAAATGCAAGAAGTGTACTGTCTGTGGGAGCTGGTGCTGTGTGTACAGCTCCTTACAGTGAGTAAGCAATTCCCTTCAGGCCAGACATGCAGAAAGCTTCTTATGTTTGTGATGATAAACTCAGTGATAACTCAGTGATCTTTATTACTAATATGGGTAATAGAGTCTTTAACTAAAGTAAAAAGTGGAACTAGAAGTGGAGAAGTAAACAGAATTAGATAAAGGAATAAATTTTGCATTAATACTTTACTAGGTTGTTGTTTTTTTTTAAGGGGCTTTTTGTTGTTGTATTGTTATTGTTGTTGTTGTATCTGCGTATGCATGTGATTAACACAAATTTTCAGAAATCTTTTTTTTACAGGAGACATAATTTACTATGTCAGGACCAGGACATCAGTGGTGGTGCAGAACTGGGCTTTTTGATTTGTATTCTCTTTATAGCAGGTCAAACTGCAATCATGGACCTGAGACTTCCTAATGCCTGGAAAACTGTTCTGAGGGTTGAAGTCACTGTCAGATAAAGCTCTCTAACAAACAGCCAAATTCATCCTTGTTGTAATTTGGTTGGAGTCACTCAGTCACAGCTGATTGTTTATATGAAGCAGATCAGGTTGCTGAATGAGATTTAGGGGTATAGAGAACAGTTGGAGAAGGTTAATATGAGAAGCTCTTTTTTTTTCCTGGATGCTAGTTTCTCCTGCTCAAAAATACTATTATAACAGTATATACTGAAGACAATACTGTCAAATATTTTACTCCATTTCTACACAAAATTAAATTCATTGGCTAAAAGAGAAAAATTATAAAGCAAACTGATATTCTGTGTCTAATGTTGCCTGTAGCCTTCTTGCTTGTCAGCCCTCCATCTATCTTTTTAGAGCTGTTTGTGTTCATGATCATCAAAAGAACATTATGAAAAGTGGTAGATGAACGGTTTTGCAGGGTAATAACAAAACTGGCCTATTATAAGTTATTATTTTCTGTACTGAAAACAAACTGCAGTGTTTTTTAGTCCTCAGAGGATCTAATTGATGTCTTCATAAATTGTATTTCAACCACTGTAAATTGCAGAGGGAAATTCTGGCCTCTCTGGGTAAACTCCAAAGAATTCTGTGGGGTCATGAATTCATGTGTGGTGGTTATCCTACGGCTCTCTGCAATATACAGAGCTAGTAGTGTAAGGCTAACTTTGTAACTTCTTGTTGTAAACAGATCCATACAGAAACAGTCATGTTATTGTAAACACTACCTTGTCTGTTTGCTGTGGAAGGATGCTCTTTGCTCATTCACTGACGTGTGCAAGTGGAAACAGGACCTAAATTCAGATGATCTGTGTGTGAAGCCAGCCAACACAGAAAGAAGCAAATCTATCTATCTATCTATCTATCTATCTATCTATCTATCTATCTATCTATCTATCTATCTATCTATTATCAGTGGTAGCAAATGTTTAATGATTGCAGCTTTTTAAAATGTAGCAAGGAAACTCCTCTATAGCAATGCAGTACTATGTACTGTATTGCTGCTACTCAACAATGTTCTGCCTTGCAGGATCAGTCCTGTGGTTAAGAAGAGATCTCAAGAAGAGGTGAAATTGCAGACAGAGGAAAATAGTTTACACTGGTATGAAGCAGTATTTCATTTTACCATGGCAAGTACCATGCAGTTCATGCTAACAGGAAGTATGTTAAGAGAGAGACGAACAATAAAAATGGTCCTAATGCATTTATTATTGTAAACATACATGCATTATATTCAAACACTCAGTATAACTTACTTAATGCCACAGGCCGATTAGATCTCCAATCACATGTGGAAAGAGCTCGAGCTAATCTAATTTGCCCAAGAATGCTCCATTTATTTCTGTGTTTCTAATGTTTTTATACCATTACAAAATGATCACTAAACATGCCCTCCAGTATGGAGTGTCTGTGCAATCAGAAACGTAAGTTCAGAGGGCCATTCTTCCAGCAAAACAGTGATAACTGACTGTACTGCTAAATTATGTTGCTTAATGGTCAATGGACCAATGGATGCCAAAATAAGGAACACTTGGTTATAACACCTGAAAAGACTGCTAATATTCAATTGCAAGTACAGTCAATTGCTTAGTTTATCAGAGGAAGAAAAAAAGCAAAACACTACACAACCAGTACAGCCTCTAATTTTCTTAGTTCTGTGGCTTTTGCCCTGTGGCAGTGCTGATCTTTGTAGTGGATTGGATGACTCAGGAATTTTAATTCTCAGGATCCTTTGTTTTTAAAGTATTTTTTCCTGCATTCAAAGTCCTAACTGTATGAAAAATAATCTCAGGCTATAATATTGTAAAACTGTGCCAAAAACCAGCAATGACAATAACAAAAACCCAACAACAACCAAAAAAACCCCAAAACCTAACACCCCCACTCCATTAAAAAAATCCCAACCAAACCAGAAAATAGCACATGAAGAAAAATCTCAAGTGATATATGGTATTTTTGGATATTTTGTTGCAAGAAAGGCTGGCTCCACAGTAAATAGGTCAATGGAGAAGACATTGGTGCCATTTTGCTATAGTGTCCTTAAATAAATGGAAATTTTACAGTTGAAAATTTTATTATGCTTTATGAAAAATCTGGAGAGTGCTCATAATTTGACAGACACATCAAATTTATAGGCAAAGGGTACACATCACTGCATAACAAGTTGAAGGCTTAGGTCTTATGACAGGAAACATTTTGTTTCTCCATGTTTCACATGGGTTACATTATCTCATTATTTCTATCTACTGGCATCAGGGTTTATCATATGGATCAAGTTAGCCCTAATAGTCTGTTTTTCCCTCCTTGTCATCTTCACTGGGAGCTTTCAATCAGTACACTCACACAGTCTGAACCACTAACTCAAACTTGGGTTCTTTTGTCCTTTCCATTGCTTTTCTCATAACTTTAATGCATGCAATACACTCTATTTCACTGACATTAGGAAGTGTCATAAACATCCAAGAGACTCCTACCCAAATTTCTCTAAGTATTTTCTTGGTAAAACCAAGACGGGGACTGTATCCATGAAAACCCAGAAATATTCACTGCCATGTGAGCCTCATTCAAGCAGTGTTCTGCAGCTGCAGTTGTAACTGCATTCAATGTCTTCAATAAAACTATACTTTTCCCTGGAGTGATTGAAGTAAAACATAATATTTTAGTTATATACTGTATTGCACATGAAATGTAATGATCTGAACTTACTGTATGTTGAAACCCTTTGTCACAGCACAAACTGAACAGTAGGCAAGGTCTAGTGTATGTTACAGGACATTAAAATGAGCATTCAACCAAAAGAGATCATAAGCTGACTCTGCCATAAATCTTGTGCACCCCTGGTGACTATTAAAATTCCACCAAAATTCACATGCTAACGATGTGATTCCAATCAATCCAATTTATCAACCTGGTGGGCTGACTAAAGCTATCACACAATTCTGATTAACTCATTGCTGCTGGAAGCAGGATTTTGCGAAATGCAAAACAAAGCGGAAGGTTTGGCTTCCTCAACACTAAGAAGTTAATAGGAAACTGTAAACTTTAAGAAAAATGTTATGCCAGTTCATAAAAATCTCTGTGTTCAGGAAGGACTGACCACTTTTCCCTCTACATTTTCAAGCACTCTGTTGCTCAAGCAGTCAAATAATTTGTACTGTAACCATTTTCAAATGCAGTTAATATATACTCTTAAAAGCTGTGAGTTTCTTCTTCATCCCACTCCCACTTCTGCTACAGGCTTCAATCTCCTCTTTAACAAATCAGGGAGGTGTCCATTTACAGACAGGGGGAAATAACTCCATTAATCACAGAAAAGGATTTTTTATGTAGAAATAAAAGCACGCACCACACTTTTTTCCACATAAAGACGTGATATTCATGTGGAAAGGGCCTGAATTAGTTTTTATGAATAGGGCCCTTGGTGACTAATTCTTTTCTTGGGAGGGTAACAGGCAAATGTTATCCAGATGCATTCCTCTGGAATTATTCCCAGTTTCTGGAAGTGAAAACTACTGTACCTGTAGTACAATACAGGGTAGCCAGTGAAACTTGATATCAGCATAAATAGTGCAATAGTGTTCCCTTCGCTTCTCACTGTTGCTATAAAAATCTGATCTGTTGTAAACATCTACCAAATCACCTTCCAGTAATTCAGTAATACCTGTGCCTATTCACACACAGATCCGTGTATGTGAAGGCAAAATAACTCTTAGGTTGTAATGCACCTCAACAACTGACTCAAAGAAAGATGTTCTAGCTTTGAAAACTTTCTGACTTCAGCCAACAAATGGAATTTTTTCATCTATTTAAAATGATTTTTAGAATGGAAGTGCTACACCCATCCTCTTTAGATAATGTTATTGTGGCGATTTAGAAGTCCAGTGCTAGAGGTAACCACAATAGTGCTAACAAAAATACTCCTGCAACATTCTTTTTGCAGTTTATTCATGGTGAGCTGCCTTTTAGACATAGAGATCAAAACATTTGAAAGAAACTAACTGCTGTTACACTCAAGGCATGGACATGGGGCAAGCAGATGTGAAGGGATTTGCACAAACCGTTCAACAAACATCTCCAGTGGCAGCGTCAAGGATTACAAAAGTTAAGAGTAAGAAAGTCCTTAACAAAGAGTTCTAAGTAAAGACCAGCCTTTCAGTTATTCTTCAGTGTGGTGATAAGTGGCTTCTTGTAAGTGCTGGAACAGTTTGAAAATACTCCTCCAGAACTGAGAACAAACAGTGTTGTAACATATTGTCCAGCTATTTGCCAAACTAAATAAGAAAACGCTCACTTTCCTGATATTAAAAAAGCCCATTTTTAACCCCACAAAGTTTATTTGTTCTTATGAATTTTAATATTTTTTTTGTAACTATGAAGCAAGAGGGGTCATGTGTATTCTGCACCTTGTCAGTACCTCTACTTTTTTAACAGCTTGTAATTGCTTCCAGTAATTTATGAGATATTATATAGAAATTTTAAATCTTTTATAATATATCAGTTGCTCTCCTAATTGTAGCTGTTGAAAATTCTTGCCTACCTCCATAACTGGTAGAGAGATATAAGGATTTCTAGGAGCTGTTTCACCAAATTTAAGACATCCAAGATAAATATTCTTTTTGAGCTATGGTGTTTTCTCCCTGCCCATAGAAAGAACATAGACAACAGTCTTATAATGGAGACTTCTGTTTTGGATTGCTGCAGTTAGGGGAAACTCACCACTAGGGTCCACCTTGCTCTCTGAGACTTCTTGGTGAGTCACAGAAGACAAGATACCTTTAAGTGACTCACAATCAGAGAAAAAGGCATTCATAAGTATTTTAAAACCTCTATTTGCAAGTCACTAATTCCAGAAGAAGTTCTGTCATGATTTTCTCATTAGGAAATATATAAGAAATGCCATATTTGTGGTAGCATGAGTGGTACAGAGCTTATTGTCACTTCTCTGAGAAAAGCTATGTCACCCTGACTCCTGAATTCACCAGACCAGCACTCAAAAGCACATAGCCATCAGACCTTGGTAGCAGAAAGCCATTCTCAGAGCATTGAATGTTCCAAAGTGTAACAGCAAAAGTTTTGATTCTGATTTGCAAAAATACTCTACCCTTTCCAGAGACAGGCATCTACTCTACATAATTTAGATAAATATGTCCATATTTGTGATGTGAAAAATAAATCAAAGCCAACTATTTCTTTTCCTTCTCTGCCAGGTACTCCTTGACTGGAAATTACCTTAATAATTTCAATGTTCTTCTCTAATACAAGGGTATCTGTTTCTTGTACAAAGGGCAATCCAGGAGAGTGGTCAGAGCTCCCGCGATATTATCTGAGAAGATGATTTAAAAGCTTTACATTATAATAGATTCTCTAGAAAATAATTTATCTGATGATTTTAACCACAAAGCAATTTATTAAGCAGGTTCCAAAAGCTTTTATTTTAGCAAGGCAAAGAGTCGATCCTTTGTTACTACTCAAACTGAGGATATTTCATAGCCTATGCAAGAAACAAGTCTTGTATTTGGGCACTGTTAAATGGCCTTTTTTTAGTGCAATATAAAAAGTGGAGATCTATGTGTATATCATATTTTGTTTCACTAAAAATAATAGGTATTTGGTAGGGAAAATGAGTAGAAAACATTATGGTGAAAATAATGTATGGTGAAAATAATGTATGGTGAAACGTATGTGAAAATAATTTTTGTACAAAGATGGCTAATCCTGAAACCCCTTAGAGGTGTGTGTTTACTAATGAAATCACTGTTTATCATGTGCTTAAGTATTTGCAAAAGCTAGTTCTTCAGATAGCAAAGGTTGGACTTTTGGTACTTAAGGAGTGTGAGAACCCACACTTGTGTAAGTCTTTTGAAATGTGTAGCCTGGTTCCCACAAATACTGTTTCCTACTACTAGAACAGAATGCTAAGGTAGGAAATTTTTCCAAATTTTCTTATTTGCTGGAATACTGAACAAAATCCCAATGCTAAAGGCCACCCTAAACATCTTGAAAGAATGTCGCAAATTTTGTAATAGCAACAGAAATAAAAACATAACATATTGTGCTGACTAGAGGAAAATCTGCTAATGTTTTCTTCAGTTCTCTTTCACTTTTGCCTTGCTCATTGGTTTTATTTATTCTGTTTCTAGGAATAAGAAAGCTATAGACTAATTTCCCTGAGAAGATGATACTCCAGCAGCCGTAGTCATCTGGGCTGGAGGAAATCAGCTGTCATACATGCTGCGAAATGAAGCAAGGGTTTAAAAAGGCCTTATAAATAGATCCACTCTTCACTAGCAATGAAATGGATTCCTCCCCTTCTCTGACTTAATATAACCTGAATTTGACCTGTAGGGCATATTGCAAGGCTCATCTTTTTTCACTCTGTTTGAAAATGGGGGTATACAATGGCCATTGTAAAAGCAGAGCATTGATCGAGCAGGGAGGGAGGATCAGTATGTGAAGAGATGCTTCTTAAATTGCTCTATCAGGAGGTATTTTCAGATTACATCGATGGCATTTAGGCCATATGGAGAAGTTGCTTTTTCACATTTGCAGGAATCTAAATAAATAAATAACTCTGTTGCAATGAGCTATGAGCTGTGAGTATTAATTTTTCACGCTGCCTGTTACTAGCCTTTACAGCCCTCCTCCTTTAGCTGAGATTTTTGGGGTCAGGAAGTCATCCTGACAGGGTGGGTAAAAGTGTTCAGTTTGCCAAGGAATATAAATAGAACTAATTTACCAGTATACCATCCTTGCTTACAACTAAATCTCTTTCTTTTTTTTCTTTCTGGGCTGTCAGAGAGCATATCCATCTACAACAGCACACTTCTCTTCAGTGTGTGATGTAGACCTCTTATGACTGCTATTTGTAGGGCTCTGCCTGTTGAGTGGGTCAGGCAAAGCTCTCACTCACCACTCTGGCACTGGCAGTGGCATCCCAGTAGCATCCTAGTTACTCTAACTTGTAGCATTGCCCCTGGTATTTCATTCTTGAAAAACAATCACAATAAGCTGCTAATTAATGACATTGATCCCATAGTCAGCATGAATCAGAGTGCCATGCGAAAGGTTTGGTAATGCCTGGACCATAAGTCACTATGGTGTATCCTGTGAGGAAATCTGTCCGCTCTTTCCCCTCAAAAATCAGGATGCTCCATCAGCTGAACTGAACTATGAATGCTCAGGTGCTGCATGTGCCAACAACAGCACTAATCACTCTCGTTTCAGAGCTGGTATTAAAGACTCTATTCATGCCCCAAGGAGTGCTATGCAGCTGTTCAGTGCTTTCTTTTAGAACATGCGTGTGGGAGGTAGGTTGTATAATGAGACATAGCCCTATATTATGTCCTCATCTGTATGTGGGAGGGTTTGAGCAAGCAGCAGCACATCTCAGTTTAAAAAAGGCCTCGAAGAAACACCTCTTTTGGCTTGTAGAACAGATCACATGATCATTTCAAGATGTTTCTGCAGTACCTCGAGAACAGCAAAACCCTTGATTTTCTTTCTTAGGGAAATGGAAGAAAGTTTGTTCCAGGAGACCTGTGTAACCAAAGCAGAGGTCTTACTGGCCACACACCCTGATGCTGCTTAGCAATAGCTGCTTGCCATCTGGACTTGTGCTGATAATTGGCCAATGATGTTGGTGAGATCAGTGCATCTAAGGGAAAAACAGCCTAGTTTCTGTAGGAGTATAAGTTCTGACTACAAATCATAGGGCTACCCTTTCTAGACCAAATATATATTCTCTAATATCTCCTTAATATGTCAGAGTGAAGCACAGCAAGGTATCAGTAGGTGTCAGAACTGAAGTTTTGAACAGAAATAAATTCTATGGTGGACCAAATGAACAAAACCTGCCCTTTGTTTGTCTATGCCTTTTTGGGTGACTTGTTCTTAATAATCTCTTGGGCAATACCTGTGCCTGAATCCTCTGGTTTCAGTGCTCTTTATTTCTCTGCTTTGTATTTGTTCCCCTTGGATGACTCAGAAACCTAAGAGCCCTCTACTAGACCTCTTTCAACTTCACTTTAAGCACCAAGCACCATGCTTAAAGGAGCTCTTGCAGGGTGATCACCTTATAAATCAGGGATTAGGACAGAGCTGTATTCACCATTTTTGCTCACCATCAATGTTGTGCTGGCTCCCATCTAGCTCTCAAAAACTGCCCCAAAAAATTCATATTAACAGGAGAGAACTTTTTAAAGCATCTGAAGAAACTTATACTAACTCTTCATTTTAATACTTCCTATTTTCTCAATTTGCTGTCTTTGTGGGGTATACTCTGGATATATATAGTGTGTTATAAGAGGAGGTTTTTTTTTTAAATGCAAAGAACTAAGTTTCTAAACGTCAAGACCACAAAATAGCCTAATTAAAAAAAACCCCAAACAACTAACATAAGAAGAAGAAAAAGGCCCAAATTATTCCCTATTTTGATGAAGAGATTTCCAATAAGTTCAATATATATACTTTTAACTACTTTGAGATAAGATTTTTATCTTAGCTTTTCTGAGAGCTTTTCTTAACCATGTTGTAGAGGTCTGTGTATTGAAAAGCGAACTTTCAGAAAAATTGAAGTTTCTGAATGCAAATTTTTATTTATGTTAAAATTACCATTTTAATCTTTGGAAAAAAAAACTAAGCTTTTTCACATAAGGAATCTGATGACATTTGTGAGCAAAGAATAGAGCATTAAGTGATCTAGTTAAAAACATTTAAGTTCAGTATTTTAATGACTTATCCCTTCCCTTGCCCAAATAAATTTAGGATGCTAGATAAAGGTGTTTCTCAGAATGAAGAAGAAAAGGAGAAACTGATGATGTTTAAGAGGTTTCAGTGCCTTCTTTATTCCTCTCAGAGCCACACTAAGGGATTTGGACACACAAAACCCACCACCCCCATGATTTTGGGAGATAATTTCTGGAACTTCCTTCACATTAGTTTCTCCAAGACTATCATACTGTCCCAAGAAATGCTTTTCCCTATGGACTGGACATCTGTCTCCATGTTTCCTCATACAAAACATTCTGCTATATCCCTCTCACCTTGGCAATGAGCACAAAGCTACTTCTTCAAGGTCCTGTGGTGAAGAATATGATTTATGTCTACAAAATATGGCTCCCAGGGCCAGGGCAGAGCCGTGGGGGTAACACCATGCATCTTTGTGCAACTTAAGAGGTAATATGTAGTAAGCATATAAAAAAATGCTCACTGGATATGTAGCTCTATTATCTGTTTTAATAACCCATTGTGTCAATTTCTGAATTAGTAAAAATATCCTCAGTATTCATGTATTTTTCATGCTGATATTTTACATATAGTTGCCATAGACTGACTAAAAATTTTTAATTACTGCTATTGAATTTCTAACCAGGATGTTAATCCAATATACATATGACATTAGTATGGGCTTATTTAGATAACACTGTCTTGTTCCACAGGCATTTGTAAAATGATCTTCATTGAAGAGCACAACCTCTCAGCTGTCACATTATCAATACATTGATTTATTTATGAATAATTTTCTATTTATCTCTTCTAGAAGTAATCAGAAAAGAGTCACTTTAAATAAACTTCTCTTCACAGATGATTGATTGATTATAGAAAATGTAATTTCCTATCCTTTCCAAGGATCTAGTTTCACATATAACTAAACATTTAACTGTATTGGAAGCAAGTTGATTTTACTTTTCTCATGACATAAAGGTTAAATCAATGACTTATAACTGAACATTGAATCTTTTCTTACTTCAAGTATAGCTCCTTTTGCAAGGAATATGCAGAAAAGAAACCATCTGAAAACATGGCTACTTCAGTCAAAAATATTTGAGTGGAGAAATTGTGCAAGTCCATGTATGTGTCTCTGTGTAAAAGGATTCATGTTGCCATTTCTAGCCCAAAGCAATGAAAAGTTGCATAACAATAAAATATATTTATATTGAACATGACGTGCTTTCAGCTACCCTGGTGCAACCCATGGAAAACAGTGAGGCAGCATCTAAACAAATAAGCAAAAGATGTCCCATTGATTCTTATTCCTCAAGAAGAAAACATATAGATATTCAGCAGTTTTCAATTTGTGAAATAAAGGGAAGATGCAGAGGTCCCCCTGGGCTGAATGGGCTGACCAGCAGGTGAGGCTCCAGGGGTGAGCCAGCAACTCTTCCTTGTCCCTGCTCCCTGAACCATCCTCAAAGTAGGACGTGTGTATCCCAGGAAGCCAGAATGGACAGCCTGCAGATGGTGGGCTGGACACCCACTGCAGCCACAGGGACTGCGCATCTTATCCGGGCTCATCAGGCCTTGTTATGGTTTTCCTGCTGGGCAGCAGAGAGCTTATCCTGCATCCCTTTTACTGACCCATATTCTGTGTTCTCTTCTGGTTTTTGAACATTTCTTGGCTTGATGGGCATTCAAAAATTTTTTTAAAATTATTTAGCAATATTAAGATCATGTCTTGATCGTTGTCAGGTGTGCTGAGGCATAATTTTATTTCACTGCCTAAAATGTTTATGACTTCAGGTTCCTAACCACAGAAGTTTCCTGCCAAAACGGAGTAGATTGTAGCTCAGGCCTTTAGAGAACAGGAGGGATAAGCCATGCCATGTGATGAAATAGCGTTTCTTTGTCAAACATTGTTGGTTTCAGTTATGACTCAATATGAAAAGACAGGTTCCTAAAGAAAGTTTCCACATTTCAGTGCCATTCATAAATATTTTAACTTGCTTTTACTTAATGCACGAATGAAAAAACCATAAAGAGGATTTGACCTTAAACCCTTAATTGACAAAGACTAGTTTAAATCCTCTGCAATAGCCGACTAATGCAGTACCATTATGAATCATAAGGAATCTTAGCATGATGCATTCCCATTGTCACTGAACTAGTTAAAGCCAGTGAAGCATGACTAAATTGTTGTGACATTTTCCCAGCCCTACTATTACCTGTCAGATGGGAAAAAATCAAGGCGTCAGGACAAGCTTCCATATTGATGTGCTTGCTGTTGATATTAATTGATGTAAATGGATAAGCTTGTCCATCAACAGTAACAAGCACATCTGCTCATTGTAAAAAGAAATCTTCTTAACCTTCTGTTCTTTTCAGACTCCTTTGATATGAAAAAATACTCACTTCTATACTCAGCAAATATGATGTCTATTATGTTTGTTTTTATATTTTTTTTTCTTCTAATTTGCTGACAAAATGAAATATGAACTATTCTGGTATTTCATGTTTTTGCTCACAATGGATTGAGTTATATAAAGTAGGACATGGACAAATTACAAAAGCCAGAACAAGTAGGGTACCTAATAGTCTTATATAACCACAAACAGTCTGCATCTGCTTTAATCCATCATCTTCCTTAGTGCTCTTTGGAAAAAAAAAAATAATCTTTCTTTCTCTTTATTCATTTTAAGTACAAAGAAGTTTTCCATGGACTAAAATAGCAAGACTTTTCCTGAGAAGTACTACAGAGATCTATAGCAAAGAATCCTTTGGGTTTTTTCCTCGATGAATTTACTAATTCTTGATGAATACTACATGTTGTAATACAAACAGAACTCTCCTAAAGATCTTATTGGCAGAATAGCACTTGTGATAACAAAGCCTGCTCATAGAGAAAATATTTTTTTTCAAATGTTGTCCTCTGTCCTATGATTTCTCTTCTTTTGCCTGGTAAAAAATAAAATAATGATTGTGAATATAATAAAAATAATAATTCTGAATTCCATGTATTTTAATTCAGTTATGATTTGAGTTTAATTAGAAATGTGATGTCTCCTAGCAGAAATAAAGTATGCGCTGAGCATCATGTTTGTTTTGAAATCATATTAATGAAGGCAGCCACTGCTGCAGACTATATTTAGCATTTCTGTTGATAGAAACACAGAATAATTCAAAAATATCTTCATGTTGGTGAAATATTTACTGGAAAATAGAACCAAATATTGAGATAAAGGTAAATGTAAGTGTAATCAAGTTAAACAGAAATATTTTCGATATAGTACATAAGCAGATGATACACCTTGAAGAGAAGCAAACTGTAATGTTTTAAAATCCTAAATATTGCCATTGTCTAATAGAAACCTTTTACTCATTTTTTTTAATGTTCTACCTAACATAGCTGTATTATGAAGTTCAAGTGATCTGAAAGTATTGCTGAGATCTGAAAGAGGCATGAAGGCTAAAAGGATGCCAAATTAAACCTCAGCTCGTTATCGTCTTTGTTATAAACTATGTCAGCATATGTCTTTTTCCAGAAATGTCTTCCAGTCCTTCTGAAGCTGTGGTTAGAAATCCAGACTGTTTGCACTTCCTGGGAATAGTTTAAACAAAGGGAACCGGTTAGGCTATTGTTAAATTGTCTTGGGTTTTCTTTGGACCTCTGTATCAGCAATACTCCCACACTAAGTCCCTAGCAAATGCAACCTTGTTCTGAAGTCTGCAAGTTACAGTTAGCCACTATTTATAGCACTCACACTCAAGGGAAAGTGTAGAGATTTCAATACTGTCCAGATTCCAGCCTGGGAAGCTTTTGTCTTCCCAGCACATCTGATACACGCGAGTTACTGGAAAGCTCTTTTCAGTTGTTTAAGAGCTATTTGAAATAGCCAGGAAAATGTCAGCTAACACAAACACATCACAAATGCTTGATGTGATGCTTCTTTTGAATCATTCTTCCATTTCAGATCAGAAAAACAAAAAAAATGTGGAAATTTCATTGCAGTGTGATATGCCCTTTGATCACTCACTTCAGCTGGATTCTATGGAGTATTTATTTGTGAGCCCCAAATTTTCTGCTGATGTAAACAAATGAAAAACATCGAGGAGTCCCACTGAATTGTAGCCATTTACCAGAGCAGAGATCATGTCCCAAAAACTTCACAAGGTAAAAGGTTCATTTTCTACTATTAAACAGCTATGTTTTAAGCAATTATCCTTGAAATTAAAAAAATAACTTAATATCAGACCCAAAGAGACAGAAAATTCACTGCAGAGGTATAATTCACATTGAATGTAAATAAATAATGTGCTATGGCTTCTATTTTCTCCTTCTAATGCTTTTAAAAATGGAAAGATTTCCTTATAATTTAAAACTATATTAGTCAGTAACCCTTCACAATATTTGATCTAAACTAATTTTGGGAACAGTTCAAATAAATACCAATGATAGGAAATAATGGAAAAATATGCATTAAATAAAGTGGATTGTAAAAGGTAAATACCTTTTTTAACCAAAAGAAGATATAACATTTTATAGTCTTTGTATTTACATTTTGTACAGAGACAAAGGAAGGTATTTTGTTCCAACTCATCTGTAGGATGTTAACAACCACTTGGCCAAATTTCAAGAATTAGCAGCAATTGCATTAAGTCCTCCATAGATACTAAATAACAGCTATGATCTAATCAGAAATTATCCCTCTCAGGATTTGATTTTACTCAAATACAAATCAGATAAATTAAGAAATATAGGAGGAAATAACAGGCTCAATTTGAGTAATGATTTTTAATAATCACTGATCTCAATTGTATTTTAACTTAAAACCTAAAATTGAATGCTACCTCATTTCCCTAGCAGTCCAAACAACTCTTTGAAAACAGAAATAACATTATGACAGTATTTAATTTCTATCATGGAAACTATATCATGTAATACAGTGCAGAGAGCATTGCAACAATCATTGCAGTAATTATTCAGATGTCGAGCACTCAGTAGGTCATGCCATGATTTATTTCAGCTTTCTCAATAACTAAAATTTACAATAAGCACGATGATCTAAACCTCTTATAATTTGGATTCTGAAATAACTCAATCCAATTAAGAATAATTATTCAGTTCTAAACTATTGCAACTTAGAGCAGAAATTGCCCCTCTCTTTGGGTGTGTTCGCCTGTGTTAAAGTGTCTGTGACTGTAAGTACTTATTTTCAGTGAAGTCAGATATACTCCTACCACATCCATATGGTTCAAGTCTTTGAGATTTATGATCATTAAATATACTACATTTCAAACAAATTAAAATCCAAAAACTGGAGAAAATACACTTGATTTCTTAGACTAGAGACATGATGTTAAAAAAAAAACCCCTAACACTATGAAAGGAGCTGTAACTTTCTTTTAACTAAAATGCATATTTGAGATGATGAAACAATTCAAAAATTCATGTATAATTTATCATTTTTCAGCAAAAACATTTTAAAAAGTCAAAACACTTCACTCTGACATTTTCAAGTGAAATGTTTTGATTTTTTTCATTTCAAAACAACTTTTCATTTAGAAAAATTTAGCACCTTTTTAGATGTTCCCCTGAATATTTAATATTTTGGTCAATCTGAAAGTAAAGTCTCAGATCTCTTTACTTTGGGAATATTAAAAATGTTCAAATTATTTTTCCAATTTATTATTCTTTATCCAACTGATCAAAAAATTCAGTTAGTCACACAGCTCTCCTCCAATACTCCTATAAGGCTACTATGATAGCCTCAATACCCATTTCAGCTGCATTAGATGTACATGAGAGACATGTCTAAGCTTCCAGCATTCGTGTTATTGCTCTGTAAATGTTAATGCAGATTTGGCCCAGAAAATATGTCTTATCTGAGGAGGAATGATATATCAGCAATAGCAGTAGATGGAAGCAACAGACTAGTCCTGATAGATCTCATGCTACTGGCATTCCTCCTTTTGCCAGAATTTTAACAGCAGGAAAAAAAAATAAGTAACTACATAAGAGGAATATGAAAGTACTTGCATGGATATGGTCTATGTGGATATGCTAAATATGATTAGCACTCTAAGGCACTGTGGAATTACACTGCTATCACAACATGACTAGCACCCACCATTTGTATTGCACAGGTCATCCACTTCTCTCTCTGCTATCATGCAAACTTCTTGACACAACATTCCTGGATAAAGTGGAAGAATTAATCAGAACATTAATTTTAAATATAGAGAAACTGGATTTTGACTTATTAATTTCTAGTTATAAAGTCTTGACTGTTATCTTGTTTGTTTGGTTCCACATCCACCATAAGAGGTCAGTTTTGTACCCTAAGGATGTTATGGAAGTGAAGCTGAATTTGCTCAGAGAGCAAGCATGCTGAAACTTCCATGAGGATTCAGATGGACCTTGGCTTTAGAGTTTTTTCAAGAGTGAATTTAGCATCTCCTGGGTAGATAGGTAGTGGCACTGAAAATGCAAAAGTAGGCACTGAAAGATTAAATTCTTTGGTCTTACTCTTAGAGTGCATACTCGAAGAAATTGGTTAAGCAGATCCCACACATTTCATCTACTTGTAACTGCAAGTCACTAATATTGGTAACTGTTGTAATTCTTCAAGGTGCTGAAAGAATCAACACCAAAGAAAGCTAGTCTTCCTTTTGTTACATTTGAGCTTGAAGCACACTGTGTGTCATCGTACAAACCTAGAGGATTCTGTGCTTTACAAGAGCCCTGTGGAGAAGAGCCTTCCTCCTGAGCTTGAGGCTGCAGTCAAAAAGCAAAGAAAGCAGCTTTGTGTGTAGCAACATCCTAAACACTTTCCAGATTTTTACCCACTTGCCTTTTTTTTCTTTTTTTTTGTGAAACAGTTATAAAATATAAAGAGCATGAGGCAGAGACTTTTGCATAAAGGAGAGCTGCAAGAGACAATGGGTTAAATCTTGACCAAGTGAATCAAATGTACAGGGAATCATCCACTTGCACAGGCTAGAAATAAGACCATTTCAAAGCTTATAACTGAACCTGATGCTATCCTTTAATGTGCAACTAAACAATTCATAAAGTTCATGGTTGGACTTGACCCCTGTTACTGTGCTCCTTCTTGGCAGTGTTTCTTGGAAAAGCTATTGCACAGCTCAGTATAGGAGAACAGAGGTTTATTTGAAGCAAATCAAGGATTATCTGATCAGATCCCTACAGACATGCTGACTGTGGACTAAACAATATGTTAGGTATGAAACTGTACAGACTGGAGATGTTTTAGGCTGGGAGATCTTCCGACTTCTTTTCCCCCTATAATTAGATTTTTCACATGATTACTTCTTTAATTCGTTATATAAGAATTTTTAAAATTACATGAAATTATACTCATAAGAATTGAAACAATGTGTTTGTATTCTAGTGTTTTGAAACTAGGTTTATTTTATGTGTCAGGGAACATATTACCAAATACATGTGCTACAGCTGTTAGGAGTTACCAGATTTAGTGATCAATCTGCCTTTTTGTGTTTTCTATGCAGGTCCAGCTTACTTATCAATTTTGCTTTATTTGATAACAGGTTGGGGGGCTTTCAGCTGTTGTGGAAAATATATAAGACTTTAACGATGCACAGAATACTCCAAGCTACAAGAGCTAGTAGAGCTCCTGAAGTGCCATTAGAAGCCTAAACATACTGAAAACCACAAAATCTGTCAGTAGAATACTCTCACACTTGTTGAAGTAGTCATGGTATGCAAATGAATGAACATGAGTCATTTTGGTAGCAATTTCTGGCCTTCATGGTTCAGGTGATGCAGATATTTGTCTTATGTACTCAGTCAGGATAAGATCTGCCAACACAAAAACTGAAATCAGATTTGAAAACAAAGAAGTTGCATACATATATGTAGCAA
Organism: Rhabdornis inornatus; assembly: GCA_013397075.1. Taxonomy (NCBI): domain Eukaryota; kingdom Metazoa; phylum Chordata; class Aves; order Passeriformes; family Rhabdornithidae; genus Rhabdornis; species Rhabdornis inornatus. Next base: position 861,645 of record VWZS01006244.1, on the reverse strand, counting down.
AAACCTTGCTCTTAACCTGCTGTTTCGGTCTGAGAGAAATGGGCTGTTTGAAAAGGACAAAAAGTGTGAAACAATCTGACTCAGCCAAGGTTTGCTTTTCAGACTGCCTAGCTTTAGGCATTGAACTAATGTGAGTCTTTATAATAAAAAGTTAAACGTTTAGTCTCTCTCTAGAGCAGCTGAAAGAGATGGTTTTCTATGAGGTGTGATTCATCTAAGGAACTTGAGACACTAGAGTCATGTGAAGTTAGTGTGTATATGCTCCCAAGGAAATGGACTGATGATAGAGGTAACCAGATGTTTAAAAAATACTTTTTTAAAGTGGCAAACATCCTGTTCTCACTCATATTTTGAAACATGGACACATATTCACATCCTTTCTTTTAAGACTTTTTATACTTTATAAAGTATAAGATATCATTCACAATAAATTATAAATCAAATAGTAAACAACTATAGACATCACTGAGGTCAGCATCAGGACCAAGAAAAATAGTAAAATGAAAACTAGTGGTTTATGAATGTGAAGAGCACACAGTACCTGGAACTTTTCTCTGTGAGGCAGAATTAGCCATTTTAAATTAACTTGTCTCTGTAGCCGTGAAAATGTATTTTATATTTGTCATCTAGACACAACCATCTCATCAGGGCAGAAAGAACTGAAGTTACTAGAGGCCAATATCTACATATAAAATTACTTTTTCAATAGAACCATATGTAGCAGTGCACTCTACCCATGGTGATTGGTAGTATTGTTAGATACAGTTCAGAGTGGAACGATCTGTTGGAGAAAAAAATCGATCTAGAAGCTTTCATAAGATATATTTCAACTTGTCCATTTACTTAAGGAAGAACAAAAAGCTGTATATCAATAAACACAGGTAAAGCTGAATTGGTTGTGCCAGCAGCTCTCTGACCTGTCCTGCAGTGAGTGGTTCTTGCTGGGTCCTAACATGGCAGGTACCTGCTGGAGCTTATGTATCCCAGAGATGGCTCTGGACTGTGAATGCTGCTGCAGCTCCAGCCCTACCAGTCTCTCCTGGCACAGTCAGCATTCAGAGTCAGATCAGAAGGCAATAATGTCATAGTACAGCTAACAGGAACATTGCTATTTCTCTTCTTCCTGCTAGGTGACCTGATTTTTTCTTCTCATTTTCCTCTCTTGCCTTTATTCCGACAGAAGGAGTGGTGTAGCAGCAATATCAATGGTGATGCTGCTGCTGTGACAAAATGTGCTGCAAGCCTGTGCATTTTTAGACTGACTTAAAATATTTGATCTGTTCTTTTCTGGATATGAGGCAACTTCTCCTGCTTAAGCAGAAACTTCTCCACTCAGTTTTAGGCACTACCTGAACTCAGCTGACAGCTATGGTCAAAGGGGAAAAAAAAGCACCTCCAAGATATCATTTAGATTTTAGGTGGCTGATTCTTTCTCTGTGTGAGCTTCTTTCGTCTCATTGAATACTGAAGAAGCCTAGGAGAGGTATTCTCTCAGTTTAGTTGCCTTGAGTAGATTGGATCAATTCAGGATTATGAGACAATATAATTACTCATTTGAGAGGGGAGAAGCAAATTATCCAGTACATAAGCTCCACTGATTGCATGGCAATAATACAGGACAGGAAACTACTTGAGCAATGGAATATCCCTGTCACATTTGATTTAAATTTCATAATATTTGCATATATTTGTTTATTTTTATATAAATGTAATTCACCATCTTGTAGAGAAATAACACGTCATAGGCAACCACTTAAGGTCTGTACCGTAAACTACAAAGATATTGTGTTAGGTGATGGTAAAGGTGAATGAATTTGCAATGTAATAAAAATAGTGAAAATGTGGTGATATACATTGTCTGTTCTCTGTCCTCTCACATCAAATGTATTTCCATGCTAGACATTTCAGTTTCTAACTGATCTTTTTTGTTTTTCTTCAAATGGAGGTTCAGACTAGGTTAGTATTATTTAGCTGAAGCTTTTTCTGATGTCTGGACTAAAGAGAATTGCAACTCCAGCTGTCAGCTTCCAGCAGCCAATAACAGCCCTATTTCCTTGGAAATTTCGCCAATTTTAATTAGCTGTTACATCTACTAGTATATGCAAGCACTGCACTTAACTAGTACTTTGTCTGATTATGTGTTCTATACCTTAGAAAATTGGTGAAGTCCGATGTTTTTATAGTGAATACAGAAAATAAAGCTATTTGTGTATTCCTACCACCCCCCTAGTTTTTCGATATATAAAGATTTGCTCATTTGCTTGCTTTTTGCCAGACACGCATCTACTCTGGAAGATAGCTAATTAAGACTGAAAAAGCATTTTGCAGGCTTACCTGCAATGTTAATAAACTATTTTTATTTTATGTGTGCATCTATGTGAGTATACATATGTACTCACACATATGGCTGAACATATGCTTAGGACAATTAAAAGACAATATCAAGCAAAACAAAAATCTAAGACACCTCTCCTTTTTTATTTTTATTTTAACATATACCTTTGATTTCAAAAGGAAATATTTTAGTGGCATTTTGCAGATAGGATAGACAAGTAACTTTCCAATGAGGCAGTGGTTTTTGTCATGCCATTTTAATTTCCCAAGTTGGTTTATTTCCAATATGATTAACACTTGAAAAACCATAAAGGTCGTGGACTGCAAGTTTATAGAAGCTCGAACACTTCTTTTCGAGTCAAAACTAACTCAGGTTAGTTTTTCTATCCTGTCATTGCCTGTTCTTAATTGTTTTACACCAACAACCAACAAACTGGCAGTAAGCAACAACTTCTATAAGTGTGCCTTGACCCTGACCCGTGTGAAACATATCAGAACAATGGCGGGTATTTCTAATCACACTGTAGGAAACAGCTCTCTGAAAGTGGCTGTCACAGCATGTCACTTTGTCATATTTACAAGCATACAGGTATTTGAAGCACCCCAAGATATCTGCAAGTAATTGGCATAATGATTCCAATCCATTGCTGGCTATGAATTAAATATCTAAACAGTTTTGGTTAACGAACTAATTATCCTAGTGGAAAATTGTATCTTTGCTTTATTCAGTGAGCTGGAAATAGAACAGAAGCTAGACATTGCTGTTCCCAGTGTAACTATGATTTTTGATGTGAAAAGAGAAGGGAAACAAGTTAAGATATATCTTACTGATGTACATCATAGATGGTTTAAGACCCCTCACCTAATCGGAGCCTGTCAAAAGAATCTCTGCATTCAATAAGCAGTTTGTAGCAAGAGGGGCGTAGTACTGAATAAAGAGGATAGTAAGAAGAGTCTGACACTTGAAAGGTCTTTGACAGCCTGTGGCCGACTGCTGATAGTGTTTAGAATAGACTTATTATCAGCCCTGGTGCATCTTATCAGTATGAACATGGTTGTTTGAAAATTAAACAGCGTGGAAAGAAAGGTCTCACACTCAGTATTTTTAATACTTTTGCATTTAAATATGGAGTTCCAAAAGCTTAAAAATCATTCTTCTAGTGCATTTTTTTAATGTGATTTCCTGCAAAGAACAGGCACAGTCAAGCTACAGCCTTATTTAAATTCATTGTTATAGTACTATTTAAGCTTATACTTATAAGACCAGAATGAAGCATTTTTATTTAAAATGAGGAGTTTTGTAAATGGAAAGAAAAATACAAACATCTTCTTTTAAACCTCCTTTTGTTTGTTCCTTTGTTAATATCTTGCTCTGCTAGGTTTACAAATCCTAAATAAATAGAAATTAGTGCTCCTTACTTTGCAGTCCATTTGCTTTAGATGTTTGCCTTGAGGGACATTTGTGTATTCTACTAATGGCTGCAGCAGAGTGCTGTCTCATTTTCATTCTGGCAAAAAAAGGCCGTTTCCATGGTTACAGTTTCATTTGCTAGAGAGAAACTGATGGCTGTTAGTGATCCCATCATAAGCAACTTCTGTCAGATTTCTTATCAAGTAGACATATTTTGACAAAGTGAAAGATAACACCATAATAAGAGAACTAAGTTGCTACTCTATGTAATGAACCATTTAACATTAAATGAAATGTGAAACCACATTCTTAAGGCTGAAGGTGGAGAGGTAAAAAAAAAGTAATATTTATAATTTACAAAAATAAAAATATTCAGTGCTGGAATAATGATACTACTTGCTTTCTGTTGTCAAGGTAAATTTAGTAGCATAACATTGATTTATATTTTAGGGTCATATACAAACCTTCACTATCATCTATGTCACAGAAAGACTGCATGGAGCTATAATTACTTTTAGATTTTCTTGTGGTACTTCATTTGGCCAGGTATGGTCCAAGACTGAGATAGGGGCTAAATGCAATGGCTGGCAGGCCACACCCCACACACACATGTTCCTCCAGACCCAGCTCAGACTAAGTCTAGCATGTTGCCCCACAAAATACATGGCATATCTATTCAGAAGGAATACTGTGGGCTTAAAAACCTGGAAGAACGTGGCCCTACCCTTTGTTGCTGTGAGCTGGGCAGGATGCAAGACAGCAGACAAGATTTACCCCAAAATATTCTGTTGTGCAGAAAATGTTTATTGGAGTCCTATGTAACCTGAGGACTGAAGTCAAATATGGCTACTGAAGGGAAAAGAAGACAGTATACTGTTTAATTTTAGATGTTTATGTTTCAGATCTTTAAGGTATCATATAAGGATAGCATCACCAGGTCTCCAGACTTTCTTGGTTCACTATCACAGGAAAGTCTGAAAAAACCCCTCCTAGAGCTAACTACAGAAGAGGAGTAGAATACAGGCGAAAAAGGGAAGACACATCATTGACATATTAGGATAAAAACAAAATGCCATGAAAAATATATCACAAGAGGTTGTGGAAGAGGACTGAAATAACAAAGAAAGTAATTCTAATACACTTAAATACTAATACACTGTACCTGAGGTGTACAGTCTGAGGTTAAGATGAAGATTTGTAAAATATATTTGTATTAATCCATATCAAGGCTTTTCTCCTTAGACTCCTCTATAAATCTCCATCTATATACAGATATTTGTTTAAAATTTAATCTTAGCTGAAGCAGAGTATCAGTTCATTATTGCCCTTCACTTCTGTAGTCGTTCAGCTCTACAAGTGATGTGAAATACTATCAGACTGAAATGATAGTGCCTGATTCTTATCTAAATTGATTTTTATATTTTTTTTTTAGATTTCTTCAGCACATTTAGAAATGGGATGTAACTCTTTAATCAGTTTTAAGTAATTTGTTATCACCCAGAAAGGTACTTTAGAATAGCTAAGAGAGGCCAGTAAAATGCTGTAGACCTACTTTGCACTCACAATGCACTCTTAGATCAGGGATATATGTGAATTTGAATTACATCCAAAAAGCCTACAATCTCCCAAAGGTTTTTCTGAGATACAAAAGCAGTTGATGTCCAGTAGATTCACATTTAATTCTTTGTTATAAATGCTGTGTAGTCCATGGAGGTTTGAAAGGGTTCACTTGCCTGCCCTGACTTGGGTTATGCTTGAGCAGAATCTTAGCTTTAAGGTACCCATTGAGAACTTCTGGTTGCTTTTGACATTTTAAATATTACTTACAAGCACTGTGTGAGCTGTCTTAAAACATGGGTGTCAGAACTCAAAATGATGGCACTGAGCTCATTCTTACAACACACAATCACAGAATCAGAGAATCATAGGATGGTTTGAGTTGGAAGGGACATTAAAGATCATCTGCCAGGAGCAGGGATACTTTTCACTAGACCAGCTTTCTCAGAGCCTACCCCATCCTTCAGAACAGAATCCTACAGTAAGACTGTCAATGAGACAGCACATGTGTTTCTGGAAACTGAATTAAGAAACCTATGCCATCTATGAATGCATGGCTGAAACCAAAGGACTTCTGTGAAGTCCAGTTGATGAGGTCCTGTTCTTTACACAAGAGCCAGCCATCAGTTTCTTTCATAGCCAGGATTCCATTGACTTGAATCTAGAATGAGTTCCTCTGTAACAGCTCTTTCAATAAGCTTAAAGGATTGGATCTTCTACAGAAACTGGCACTGACCTACTTCAGCTTCCACTGAAGTTAATGATAAAACTCTCTCTGGTTTGAACTCAAGCAGAGTTAGGCCCATGGTACAGTCTTCTGAAAAATCCCACTCCATATGGTTTCTAAAGAGTTAGTGGTGAACAAAAGGCACTGAAGTAATCTATACTTTTCAGATGGGATTTCTAACATACATATAATAACATCAGTGACACAGGAATTGAATGCATGGCACTCTATTAAATTCCATAAGCTGTAATACCATATTTCTAAAGCTGTGGGAATGTTAATATCTGTGTTTGCTCAGCGGCTGTGCTTCTCCACAACCTCAGGAATCTATCTGTTCATGAATTAGAGTCAGGGTGAATGTCTCCATACCATGAATACGAGCTAGGTGAGAATAGATACAGGGCCTGAACAACTCAAGAGCTATCACTTCTCCTCAAAAGACATACAGCTTTCTCAATGACTCGAACAAATCTAAATCAGACAGAGAGACAACAGATATGTTTGCATAAGTACTCCAGAAAGGCCTCCCTAGAACATAAAATTTTGGGTTGGAACACATTTCTTTACCTTTTTACTTGATCACAAACAAGATGATCATGCATCTGCATTTGCTGAAACTGGTGATATGAGGAGCAGAGATGAATCTTGCATTTTTCTTTTCATTACATACCTGCTGTTTACCACAATGCCCACAAGGATTGAAATAGTTCTTTTTTCAGAAAGAGTGGCAAAGGTGACTTAAGTCCATTGCCAATATTACCAGAAATGTAAATTTAAGATGAGCCTTTTTAGTATTATGATTAAAACATCCAAGTATTTTAGAGTCAGAGTTGCCACTGCAATTCAGTCCCTCTCTGAATTCCTAAATAAGTGCACTCATTTTCAGCAATGCTTCACTTTTACAGTTTGTAATTTGAAAAACAGTTGTTATGCAGTCAAGTCTAGGAACAGCCAGTCCTAACATTTAAGTGCCTAAGAGTTTTATATGTTTGACTTTCAGTGGGATTTGAGAACTTCATTCCCACAGCTCTTTCTAAAAAATCATGGATGAGGAATTTGTAACCATTACAGATTTTTTTCAAGAAGAAAAATTCTTGTGAAGACATATTTATTTGTTATTGCCTCAGTGAAAAATGCCATGTCACCTCCTGGTGCCAAGGATCTGCTTGGGCAAACTGACAACTGTGAGCAACAACGAAAACTGACAACTTCATAACCTTGCCAAGCGTTAGGAGAAAACGGCTCTTCATTCTGCCCATGGTGCATAAAGGGCTTTTTATGGCCCAATATCCAAGATGCTGCTCTGTGAGAAGACAAAAGGTCCTGACTCAAGTTGTTTCCTGTTCAAATAAAAACTAGTAAAAGCAAATCTAGTAGCATTAGCAATATACTAACACACCCTGGGTCTGACATGAGGGTCAAGAAACAGAAGCAGAGGAGCTTACATGGTAAATACCAAGGTGCAATTTGGTGGCAGGGTATATCAGAGACAGGTATCTCTTAGGAGATAGGTCTCATCCTATAGAAAAGAGAAGAACAAACTTTTTGAAATTCATGTTTAAGTCACTCTAGGTTCATTGATGTAATGTATTTTCAAAGCAATTTGCCATTCAATTGATGTCAGCAACGACATCAGGACATATCTCAGCATTCATGTGACAAATCAAAGAAAGAGAAAATGTAGCATAATTTCCAAATTCCCATTCCCAAAAAAGTTGAGCTCAGATAGACACTATATAAAGTATTCTACCTATAAGATATTCTCAATTTTGTGATATCACATTAATTTACAAGGTATAAATTTCATTTTTCTCTTTCCAGCTGATCTCAGAACTGATACCTTCAGAAATGTTGAGAATGGAAAGCACAAGAAACCAGACAAATAGACATATTCTGTGTTTTAACAATGTTAAAAGCCAAGGCAACGTGTATTTTATCTACAAGGATGCTCAGAAGATCTGTTCATGCTACACGTCCCAGAAGTTGGAAATGTTTCCCAGCAGCAGAAAGCAGATTGGGCCAAAGCATGAAAGATTTCAAAAGGTTCCTGCGAAGTATGGCATGTAAGGTGTGTTTCCTTTTTATTTAGTATAAAGAAACCAAACTTTTGGAGTGAAAAGACTTTCCAAAATCTTTCTTATTGAAAACACCATATGTAACATTTTCCCATTGTACAAAGAAATCACCTTTTTTAAAAATCTTTTTCTATTCAGGAGCTTCAGCAAGACAGACTTTTCCTATAAGTAAACAACAAGCTTAGAATTTTCCGAAGAGAAAATGAAATTTCCCAGGCAGCTTTCATGGTTTTTGATTTTTTTTTTCCTACCAGTTCAATCATTCCTGAGTGGAAAGAAACCATTTAGCAATGTAAAGCAATACTACAAAATAGTTCAGTGACAGGAAGTGAAAAATAATGTATCTTGTGGGGAAATTACACAGTCATCTAATTAGACAGGATATTGTGACATGTAATTAGTTTATGTTTGCTGAGTACTTAAAAAAATGCAAAGCTCTTTATAAATGCTAACGATTAATATTTAGCCTAGGCATATATAATTAACAAAAGCCTGTTCTAGGCAGAGCATTAGGGCTAATTAACAACCTTATTTTCATATCATATTCTACATTTCCCTAAGATGCTAGAACCTTGCTTTAAACAATGAAATACTGAATCTGTACAGTGCTCTTAAGTATCAACGCAGGAATTCAAATTTTGGTTTTGGTTTCAGGTTTGCTTTTTCTTTTGATAAAAATGTATCTCACATAATATCATATAGTTACTCTTTTCCAAAGTTTTTGTGGGGTTGTTTTTGGAAGGATTCCACCTAACCAAGTCTTACACGACTTTTGAAAATTAATGAGTTTAAATTACGGAAGAGTTTGGCAGTGGACTGAGCAGCCATCATTCCCATTTCGCTATCATAGATGAAAGTCAGAAATAATTCCACAGTGTCAATGTACTCACAGCAGCATGAGCCATGGCACATGAGAATTGAACCAGGCCCATCACAGCCAAGGGAAAGGTCAAATTTGGGATCCAAATTGGGTAATGTGATGGAAGCTAGTAAAACTCTTTGCTGCTTGTGACAGTCCAGTTTTTTTGTTGTTTGTTTTGGTTTGGTTTGGTTTGGTTTTTTTGCATTCAAACAACCAAAGTTCAATTCAAAAGGCAGGAAAAAAATAAATCTTGAATTGCAAAAGTGAAGTGGCAGAGGTCTGATATGTAGCAACCGTATATTTAAGCCAAAAAACTCTTTTATGATATATGGTGTTTATACAAAGAATAATGATTTCTGCTATTTCCATCCAGATTCTCTGTGTAGGTTTGTACAACTGTAAATTTTGCTTGTTACATGCCTGAACTTTAGCACCACATTTTAACAATAAAAATGTTGTGCACTGACATTTTTGTTTTGCTTTTGTTCTTCAAGCAAAGTTTAAAATTCCTGTTTTCTCTGAAGGAAATAGAATCGGATGTTCAAATACAAAAAACCCAAACAACTGGTCATAACAAAACTTTGATTTTGTGGTCTGTATGGTATGAATTTTCCTCAAATAGAAATGCATTATTCTGCTGGTCAAAATGTACCTTAGTTCATGTAAGATGAGCAATATCTGTATAACTATTAAATACTTAACTGATGAAAAATTGAGTTGGAAAAGTCTTTCTAATCAGTAGGATTAAAATAGAGGCAGTCTCCAAGGATATACTTGCAGGCTGTTTTACTGAGAAATTGCACAGAACACACTCAAAGTGGGACAGAAACAGAAGGAAAAACATGGAGTGAGTAGCAAAAAAAAAAAAAAATTCAGCCATGACACGTATAAGTGCAATGTGAGAAAATAAAAAAGCAATAAACGAAAATAGATATTGAATAGAATCAGTGCCTGGAAAGCTGAGGGAACAAAATGTGCCTAATGACTGTCCTGCAAACCTTTACTGAGGCAAATGTTCTGTGCTCATGCAAAGAGCTCTATTTTTGTTAGCTGGACTGTCCATGTAAGGATAAAATTTTACAGCTGACTTCCTGAAAGACTTAAGCATACTTATTTGCTTGTTCATGTCTTATTAATATAATATAATCTGCTATCTCCAGTTACTTATTCTGGAGACTCAAATAAATCTTAACATTAATTTCTAAGATCCAAAATCAGCAAAATATATTTACTATATATACACTGAAACAGAATTCTCAGCTTATTTTGAATGAGCACTTATCTAGTGGTCTTTTTTCTTCCTCTGGAGCTAGTAATTGAGGACATGACCCTTTAAATTTCTATCTATTGGGTCTAAGAATCAGAGAAATATTTTAAATTATTTCACAAAAAGAATCCAGCTAATATCAAAGAAACCCCCAATACATTCAAACTTCTAGTTTGATCTCTACAAGTTTTCCTCTCCAAGCCCTGAGGATTACATACCAATGTTATTTTTCAAATTACTGTTTTAGTTTCCTGGACTCATGGTAACTTTAGATAAATGCATGCTTTCATTCCAGCTGATACATGATCTTCTTTTAGACTGTAGCTGAATTAATTTAAAATTACAGAAATAAATAGAAAGTGGAGACACAAACCAAGTGGTCTTAACAGATGTGATCTCATCAGGGTTCCATTTGTTAAAGGAAATCATTGAATAATAACTAAAAGTTAATTAGATCTAATTGCCAATTAGAAAGGAAAAGTAATTTGAAACTATCCACTGCCAGTGTCTTATTATTACCTTTGAGAAGCTTAAATCTTAAAGAGGGTATGCTACCTGCCCATAAATCAGTTCTAGTGTGCTAAGTCCATTGCTAAATTCTGGCTAAGTACAGGTAATCTCACAGATCTCCAAAGATGCAAAGGGAAAGACAAACAACTTGTCTTGAAACACCTAAAATACCGAAGGATTACCTTGCTGTGTTTAGAAAAACATATGCTTTTCTTTTAGTTTTGTTTTCCAAAGTTCTTAGCTTTGAGAAGTAGGCAAGGTGAAACCAGTTTCTATAGGGACACAGAGGTAATTCTGGAAGCGAAGGGATTTGTGTCTGCTCGAATGAAGCACCTTTGGTAAGGAGGCAGTGGGCCAAGATGTGTAACACACACCTTTGGCACCCAGGACCATCAGCTGTACAGTGAAGGTGACTTAAACCCATTGCTACAGAAACAACTCTGTGTACTTTGTCTAGTAGGTATGCTTAGTAAAACACACCCCTGGAGAGACAAGAACTCAAATTTTCCATGGGTCACACACTTATACATATTTAGAGAAATAAAAGGGTGCTGAGACATACATCATAGCTGAGAAATAAGGGTTGACAAGAATACAAGGCCATATGGGGTGCTGAGGTGAATCAGCGACTCTCTTCTGCACTGGACTATTTTGATCCCTCTTTGAAAACTCATGTGGGCAGTGATGTGAGCAAGCTGGAGAAATACTTCCCTTTGTCTCCTCAACCTCTCTTCTCTCCCAACTCAAGGAAGCTTAAGATATGGTGTAGTTGACACAGTAAATCATAGGGAAAGTAATGCAAAATGTCAGATTTAGGAACTTAGTTTGAGGCCTTGTTTTTTATTATTATCTTGGCCCTTAATTTTTCAAATAAAATATTATTTTTATGAGAAGTAGCTCTCTAGATAGCACAAGAAACTGCAACTTATCTTTGAACTCATCTCGTAAAAGCCTAGGCCTACCTAATAAATCCAGTTCTTGAAGGGCCATCATTTTTGTCAATTATTCAAGTCACTTCAGCTAAAATTCCAAACAGGAGAGTCAACACATCCAACCAATTCAAGCACTTAGATGGACAATGTTGCAATAGTCTGAAATCTCTGTGCAGCCTTCTTCAAGGAAGGTTCCGCTCCACAAAAAAAAAAAAAAAAAATCCCATAAGAAATCTAGTCTTGCTGCTTAACAAAAAAACCCCAACACATTCATATTTTGAGCCTTTCTACTTGAGATTTTCTACTGCCTTACAGGTACTTTAAAGTGGGATTTGTCTTGGATTTTCTTGATATGAAGGAATTTCTCCTGAGCTGGTATGAACTGCGCTTTATTTTGCAATTAAAATGTGTATGTCAACTTCTACTTGTGAGCTGCCATATGTAGTCACTCAGCAGAATCTACTGATACCTTTCACTGCAAAATCCACATGATGGACTGGATCTTCTTTTTCAGAACTTTTCCCAATGCAGAATATTTGTCACGATTTCAGTTAAACACTGTTGTGCCAACCCACTAGGCTGATTTTGAAGATCTTTAAATAAGATAATATTACATTGTCTGGAGTAAGAATTGATGGATATCTCCAGGCTCCTTTCACTAAGTTTATGTTCTGGATTCACATTACAGAGCACCCTTTTATTAAAAGAATTGTTAGACCCAGCCTTAAGGCTACTATGGGAAAGTTTTGAAAAAAGGAATAGAAATTCACATCTCAGATCTCATTATGAAATGAAAGCCTACAGAGATAAAAGTGACATGTAAATTCTTTCCCATATTTCTACACATTAATAGTATTTCTGCCTTAAGGATTTAAGGAAATTTACTATTGCTTTCTATCATGATAAAGAGTTATTTATTTTTTGTTTTAGATCTCTTCTTAAACAAAATGTCTATAATCTGGACATTTTCCAGTTCCAATATGACCTTTTCGTAGCATAATGTTTATTCTTAACAAACAATTGTTGTCAGTAGCCTATGCAACTCCTTAGTAACCACAAAGACAGTCTGTGGAGCAGTATCTAACCACTTTTATGTTTTATAGTTTCTGAGCATAAATACAAATAAAACAGCAAGAGCCAGTAAGAATGAAAGCAACAGCAGAAATAATACTCACCAAAATTGCAGGAGGAACACAGGGGCAGCAAAAATTCATCTATCAATACATTGCAGGAGATTGCCTTACTGAATCTGTCTGGTTCCATAAATACCAGAAATACAGAGACATATTTGGTTTCTTCTTCTCTACTTTTGTTTCATGCTCTATGCCCTCATTCAGCACATATTTACTTATCTTAGGCTGAACAGTTACATTGCTCTGTTGATCAAAAATAACTCAGGATATTACAAAGCATATTCTGATAAAACCTTTTCACATTATGAAAGTATCTTCTGATTTGTTTTATTTTTGTTTAGTTTCTCGTTTGGTTGTTTGTTTTTCTTTTCAAATGGCACATACATTCACTAAAAGGTGGGATGGAAAATGAGGAGCCAGGGTGCATCTGCTTTATAACAGCAATTTTCTTAGAAAAATTTAGCTCCTTGCCTCTTGTCTTCAGGAAAACAAATGAAAAGTTGTATTGCTTAACAGAATATGCTATTTAGAGCACAGAATGTATTCCTAGTACTTATAAGAGTAATCCCAACTGATAGCTAGCAAAGTCACCTACCAAACGACCTTATGTGAAACTCTGTAGCTTGTCTATACTATCAATATTACATTCTTGTTTGTATTGTGCACAGCAAACTTCACAGATATTTTCTAATCTCAAAAACCATGAAGAAATTCTTAACCACATGAAATTTCACAAACACTGTTTTGTTGCACTCGATGGAAAAGGCTGACCTTTTTGTTGTCATTGTACAAACCTCTACCTTGTCAGCAAACAAAAATCCATTATCTGTTAGCAATATAGGGCCTATGGCACAGAGGCAGGACTAGTATTAACCCTTCTGTCTTGGTCCTGCATCCAGACCAGGTCAAGCTTAAAATGTGACTGTTAAGTTCTGCACAGAGACCATATATTCTTTCGTGTAAACAGTCATGACAAGTTGTTTAGGGTGAGTTATACATAACAGTAGGGGAAGCAAAAGAAAACAGTCATGAAGTATTAATTAACTGATTAACTTATTTTATTAATTCTGATTAAATTTCTACTATCAGTGATTGCATGTTCACCTGGAACTTTGGCATGGAAGTTAGATTTCCCACTCCATCAGTGGCTCAGATAAAGCTGAACAAGGCTCAAGAAACACCCCTCTCATCAGCTATTTTGTTTTTTCCACCTACTGTTAATTCATAACTTAAATTATCACATTTGCATTTCTTAGGCTAGGATTTCCAGTCCTTGAGGCCAAAACTGATCTCAAGTCACAGGCAAGCAGGTGTCAGCCTTACAGACTCCCCCAGGTGCTGTGCAGAGTAGGAGAGCACAGCAAGGCTGTGGTATGGGTGGGGAAGCTGCATGCTGAGCCACTAATGGGAGATGTGGCAGATCCACGCTGGTGCTGCCAATGGCACAGCAATGGAGCTAAGAAGCTGAAAGGCATCACAGGACACCTGGCAGAATTGTTGGTGTTCAGGCCCAGGCAGCAGCACCCTGAGTGAACACCTAGTTAAAGAAAATTTAAAACAAAGTCAGGAGTTTGTGGTCTGATGCAAAATCCATTAAAGTCAATGGAAAGATGTCTATGTAGAAGCATCCGAAAGCCCCAGATGTCAGTAAGAAACAGAAAGGCTCTAGGGCTCCTAAGAATAAAAGAGCAACATCTGTAACTTAATCGACCTTACCAATGGCAATAAATGTGAAGAGGTTCTGCTGAGAAAGTTGATGTAGAAATTAATATGGGACAAGTCTAGGATGGAAGTCTTAGGACAGTCAAGAGAAAAAAAAAGATGATTATGGAAGATGATGATGCATTTTGCCCTCTTATTTTGTCCCTATGACTCATAAGACAGTAAGTTCAATAGGGGCAGAAATGCGATGCAAGGCAAATGCTGAGCGATATTTTATCTCTTTGGGATCTGACCCATTTTTACTGTTTCACTGACTGAGTAGCCTGTGGCTTTTGTTCTTTAAAGCTTGATATTTGCATTTGGTGGACAATTTCAAATTGCTACAGTTATTTGTATAGTGGGCAAATTTCTCTTTTGTTTAGTGGCTAGTTTTCAATTGTTTTTTAAATTTGGTTTCTTTTCCCTATGGTAATGAGTCTTGACAGCATGATTCCCTCTTGGGGAAATTGGACATATGTAACTTTTAATTTCTTCTGGAGAAAGGAGCAGCTAAATTAAAAGTAGCAGTATGTTTCTCACAAAAGGACAAATTTTCTACCCAGCTTTGAGTAACTTTGTGGGAGAAATTCTACTCCCTGCAGGGGAACAATTGCCAGTGGCTCAGCACATTCCCAGTAGGGATGTCATTTTATCACAGTTTCCCTAAAATTCCCTTAAGTCCAAGAATAACAGAGTAACCATGGAGTTACAAGAGGATTCATCTAAGAGAGAAGATCCCAGTCATTCCAATGAGGATATTGTTTGGGTGAACAGTTCATGGTTTGGCCTTCAAACAAGAATGATCTTTTAGGTAAGATATTAATGAAACTGGGTTTGATAGCAGGGTATCTCATAGCCTCTTGTGAACAAGGCTCCTTATTTCTCTGTGTCTTGGTTATGTACTAGCAATGATTCCTTCTCTTGCAGAAGTATTCTGAAGAGTTCATTAATATTTGTGAGGTATTTAAATGAAGAACTTACTGAAGAAGAAATAATTCAGGGCTGTGCGCCTGGGTGCACACTATTATTCCCAGCACAAAAGAAAACAAAACAAATCCCTAATTGATTCAGAGTGTTGAGGAAGTGTTCTTCCATGTTCCCCAGATGGCAAAAAATCTCAATGTATACAAAATATCAATAGGACAAGCAATTGTGCTTGAAGCAGAAACTTTGACGCTGTGCCTCAACTTAACTAGGACCATCTGCTCGTGCATGAACAGTAGTAAAAGACTTGAAAAAACCACAAAGCTGAGTTCAAGCACAAAACCAGGTGATAAGTAAGTACCAGCAGAGTTCAGTTCATTGGAAAGTGACAAGAACAAATTTATCAGATGTACTCAAGAACAGGCAAACAGGTCCAATTAAAAAGAAAACAAAACAAAACAAACTCTTCAGCCAGTTTGACCCTGCAATTAATCACCATAGTTTAGTGATGTAACAATTAACTGCAGCCTAAGTGATAGTCAGATGAGCAAAAGGCTTTCTGTGACATGAGGGCATAATCTGGAAAACAAAACTTATGAATTTGATCACTGGTATCTGCATTGGTACCTCAGAAAATAATGTTTCTAGTGCATTGCAGAACCAACATGGCTAGCTTGATTATCTGGTTAGACAGAGGTTCCTTTGAAAATTTGGTTTACAGTCAGTTTGAAAAGATGCACCGTACTCAACCAGAGGGGACAGCAAGACATGTGAATGTTAATATAATGCTCAAAATTTTGATGTGCTTATTACTATTTTCCCTGAGATTGTCTTCAATGTTTTAAATCTTCAGCCTTGAATTTACAGTAAAAAGTATTTGTGGAGTGGAGGTAAGGGAGCAGTCAACATGTATTACAAAATGAAAGTATTTTAAGTTTTAGGTGGATCCTCATGAGATGCAAGTGGCAAGCGAGCTCAAATGAAATGAATACAGAATCTGAATCACATACAGTTTACTTCAAGATGCTAGCAATATTGTCAATGTTCTCTGGTACATTTGATTTCAAGTAATATGTTTTATATTTCATTATTCTATTACATTAGAACAGTTACTCTACAATTAATAAGAACTGATTATTTTCCCTAATGAGTCATTGTTTACCATTGTAGACTATTAGTTTAGCTTAAGGTTTTGAGCCTAAAAGCACCGTTTTTGCAAAACACTTAAGGCAATCATAAGTCCATAGAAGCCTTCCATATAACCTATTTTACTGACAAACAATTACATTTTAGATTGAAGAGGTGAAATGATTAAGAATATTTGACTTAGTTGCCATGACAGCATGCATTTTTCATCAGGCAGAGTGTAATTACTACAATTTCAATGATGTAAAATCAAGAAAGATGATAACAAACAGCAGAACCATGGAGATATTGCCATTGCAACCAGGTTGCCATGACAACAGTGATAATAATCTCAGTGATAGATGTTTTCTCTTGCTCTTTCCATTTTGTACGGTTATAACATTCAGAGCCAGTTTTTACCACAGCTTTTTATAGTTTATTAGACTGTCAAAATAGTTTATGAGATGTTGTTGCAAAGGAAATGACTGAGTTCCGCAGCCTAATAAAAATGCCAAATACTCTGTTTACATACTGCTCCAGCATTTAACAAACATTAAAAAATTGTATGAAAAATGATTTGATATTGTATCTGTATTAATCAATTTGCAAGGCATAAGCTCTGTCACTGAAGGTCAAATGAATACCTTCCAAGCATTACTTTTAGAGAGTCCTTTTAAAGTTTATTCTTGACACCATGCTGCCAACTCATTTTACCTGAGCTGTGCAAACCAAGCAGCTCACAGGAAATGCCTCATAATGCTAGTAGATAGTTATCTAGAAAAATCATATTAATGATTTAAATAATTTAGGAACATTCATTTACTTGACATCAAAGAAGTGGTCAATGCAGATTAAATAATACTGTATTTACTGAACCTATACCATAGGCAGGAAATAATGCAAAAAGAGTAAAATAATGTGTGCATGTTTTTTGTAGGTGTGTATAAGTATACATACACACAAACTATTGTGTGCATGGGCTACTTTATGCAATATGTTTGAAGTGTATATAGAAAGACAGAGGATAAATAACATCTTCACTCTGTAACCTCCTATGCTATTGAGATATCAGAAGGCATTGATTAGTAGAGGAAGCATTGAGATTTACCTCTGAAACAAAAACAACCCCTCTTTTTGCACTTTTAAAGACTGCCTTTCCAAATCTGAAACAATAACTCTTAAAGAGCAATGTCATTTTAATGGGATTTTTTAGAACTGTTTGCAAAAGAAATAGTTAAATATTTGGTTTTATTTTTCCCTATCTTTTTCTCCCAAAGCTTAACAGCCACTACCCATCTTAAAAAATAATTATGTACATATTCTGAGAAATAAAAACATTCAGAAGCTGAATAATGTTTACAAAAAAATATTGTTCTTCATTAAGTTACCCCAGATTTATATCTGCAACTGAAATAATTTCTAGGCTTGCAGGTTTTCCTACCACCCAGTTTGGCCAGCTGCCTTATTCATTTGCTCAGCACTCAGACCTTCAGCACAGAACAAAAAGCAGAAAGAGGAAGGGGGAGACTCTTGAAATGTTGTGGTTGAACAGGTGGATAATGGGATAGGAATATATAGAAAGGATATGAATGATCATGAACTGCTTTGAGGTGTTAATGTGGATTTGGGGACCAATATGGGAGACTGTTGCCATAATATCAAGACACTGGTGACATCAGTTTCAGTTATGTTGCTCCCCAAAACTCTGGTGTTAAAGAGAACAGCTCCGTCATCATTTGGACCTGCCTGTGCTCATCCCATAATGTGTAGAGACAAATGTGCATGCTGTATTTTCTCAATGAAAAATGATATATTTCCTCTTTAGAGAACTTTTCACAGGTTCTAAAGGTTTTCTTTAATGTTTGAGACGACTATGACCCATGGTTATCAGTCACTCTTCAATCTTGGTTATCTCCTTTGAAAAGAAAATTAAAAAAGCAAAAGTACTGAAAAGAGCCAAACAGTTTGTTAATAGAACACTATGAAGTTCTACTGACTACTTATTCTTTTGGTGTTTTTGATAAACTATAGGACTTTCAAATTGTAACTCATGCTTGGGAGGGAAAAAAAAATAATAGATATCTATCTACCCCAAGCCAAATAAAAGTTTAAATGTATACACCTCATTATTGTTAATAGATAACATATGTTTGCATTTGCAAAAGTGCTTGGAAACTTTTGCTGTAGGTGTTAAATGTGTAACAACATGCAATTGTGGGTGAGAGAGGATGAGAAGGAAGTCTGGTCTCCAAGAAGATCCCCTATAAAAGTTGACAAACTATATGCATTATCTGAGACTCATTCTTGTAAACAAACTCAGAGATATTTTAAGACCTACTAACTTTGTTGAGACTACAGGACTAATACTAACAGCACATTTAATATAATTTCTTCAGTTCATTTTTATCAGATTCTGAGACTGGAGCCCTTTTTTTATATCAAAAATTTCTGCAGTGAGAATGGGGTCCTGGTGTTCAAATATAATTCCCTTCTCTCAATTTCACATTATTACCCTTAATTATGCTTCCTTGCAATTAAATAATTTAAGTATAGTGTTGATGATAAATATTTGTATCTCAGTTTTCTTTTTATTTATGATTTAGTTAAACTATATTCACTAGAAGACACAGTTACCTTAAGAGAAACTTTTTTCTGAATGTCCTGTTACTTTATATTCTTATTAATAATAAATATAAATTCTACCCCAAAAATTCCAAAAAAGGAATTAAATAAAAAGAAAATCTAATTGGTAGGGTGAGTCAAGACAAAGAATGAGAATACTTTAAGCTACTTTAATTATTTTTTTGAAACTAAGTGGTTTTCAGGTTGGTGGCATCTCTTTAAATAAGCCTCTCTAGACAAAAGTGCCCATCCCTCCAGCCAGCTCACCGGAGGGATGGGCAAAGCTGTTGAAAGCTGTTCTTTAATGCTCTTTTGAGATTCATAGCATCTTATTTTGATAATGTGCAGCCAAAAAAACCCACCACCATGCAGTAGTCTAACTGGGATGACACAGAAGCTGCAGAGATACTATTCTTGCCTCCTCTATCATATGATGTCTTTGAGCATGCAGCCTAAAATTGCACTGCCCTTTTTCTGGCAGCTGTTACATACTGCAAACTGATGAATACTCTGCTGTCCACAGTTAATCTCTTGTGTTTCTTGCACCACTATTACTTCCCAGGTTTGTCTCCTTCATCAAATGAACGTTCTTGCATTATGTCTGCCAAATGTTATTATACATTATGCCAAATTTAATTTTTCTCTTTCTTTTTTTTTTTTTAATTTTTTTTTGTTTGTTTATACAGTTACAGAACACAGTGCTTTTCATATATTTCTCCTTGGCCTCTGAGGTGTTTAAACTTCTTCCAGTCTTTGAATTTCACTAATAGACCTGACTACTAATGACTTAAAAAAAATTATAAATAACTTCCAGTGATCATCAATCCTGTTTGTTCCTTGCTAGACTTTCTTCAACTCAGTGTATTCCATTTATCATTACTTTGTATTTATTGTTTTTTTGGTCACTTTTCAGATCTCAGAACAGTCTTTATTTTTGAGCTTAACTACATTCTGAAGTCTTATTTGTATCAAATGCTAGGTGCAAATGCTAGCTATCACCCATCCGCCAATTTTGCAGTTTGAAGGAAGTAAAGAAAGAATGAAAGAAAAAAAAAAATCATCTGGAAAGCCATATGCTTGAGACTTGCCGCGTTTTTAAAGTTAAATTTCTTATGAATTGGGATTATGTTGAAGATTCTCAGATCTTCTCTTTGGATTACACATAAAATTTCCATTAATTGTAAAGAACATTAATTATAGTCTTTAAGGGTCTGTCTCTACTTTCTGATATGGCAGAAAATTCAGCACAAATTGCCCATCATTTTATAGAAAGCCTCTTGTAAGGCTCATCCTTGGAGATTTTAAATGGTGAGAGGGCCTTTTCCTGATTTTCCAGACAATGTATGAATTGTACTAACATGAATAAACAGAAGGAAATTTAAACAGAAATTAAAGCTTTGACATTTTACTTTTTGCACCTAATTGACAATTCAGAGACGTTCTGTAAGCTTTAAGAGTTCCTGAGTGCACAAATAGTAAATAAGATTGATCACCTACAAAAGAAGCTGGAAGAGATTTCCCAAGAATGACCTGCTTGCCAGGGAATGGGATGACCCTCTGCCCCTCTGCCCCTCAGGTTTCGGTGCTGATTGTCAGTTTTGGAGTAGAGATGAAACAATTTCTTTTGCTGGGTGTCTAATCCATTGCTGCTTTTGAATGGAATTGCATTAAAGAATGTGGGATTATCACTCCCAGCTTCCCTTGAAAAGGGAAGGAATCGAAAGCACTGAGTCTCAAGAAGCAGTACCCTTCTTCAAACAGAGGAAATGAAGTTTCCTGAAAGAATGACATAAAGCACTGGAAAAAAAAGTGCATCCACACCAAAACAGTGATAACAAATTACAAAGTCTGCAGTTGTCTCTGAGCTACTCCCGCTGTGTAAGGCTCCATCCTTGCCTGTGAGAGCCCATCAGAAACACTGACGTTGTTTTGCAGAATGACATCTAACCACCTACATAGCACTGTGAAGGAGAGATGCTGTTTGTCCAGGGCAGTAAGTGATCCTTTGGACTTGGTCACCATGCTGACAACTGATACACCTTGAGGCATTTTAATCTTCTGGCCGTGTGCCAACACCTTGCTCTATCCAAATGCAGGACACATCTGCTCATGGTGGATATGTGGCAACACCTGAGTCGCAGTAATTGAGTAAGATAGTGTTGCTAAAGAGCTTATAATGGAATTTCTTTTTAGACAGAATTTCATCTGTAATTAAAGTTCCCACCTGTCTGCTGTCCCTTCTTTTAATTATACCTGATGCCTCTTGTCCCATAAAATGCTGATATGTGGAAACACTGTCCCTTAATTTAAAGATAAATTAATTGTTGCCATTGTGTGCTATCTCATTATGAACTTTGCAGGAAAAAAAAATCACAACTAAGTGTGAATAGAAATCCTAAACTGTTGTAGGTGAAGTTCTCTGTTGGTTTTGAGGTCAGCATTATAGAGCAAAGCATTGCTGATGTCATCTATAATAATTTATTTGGAAAAATATACAAGCCAAATACATTCAGAAAGAAGGAACCAGTATGTTGCAATGCTTTTCAAAGCCTTAGTAGATGCTTTGCTATCATTTTCCTGAATGAAATTATTTTTCCTGCCTGTCTTTTCCTGCACCACTTAAAACACATGAAGAGTGGATGTTGGCATGAATGGTAGAAAGACCTTGTGATGACCCTCTGCACCTGAGAGAATTCTCCTCCAAACAATATTTAGATGATTTTTAAAACAGATGTGCAAGTCTTAAAACCCTCATCTCAATTTCCCGAGATGTAGAAGAAAAACGAATTAAAATATAGATTGAAAATGTCTTTTGATATTAAAAATCATTTTCTGAGGAACATTTTAGGGCAATTTTCTGTCTTACGCATTTTATCTTGCCACTTTTCCAATTGACTATTATTTCCGTTGCTCTCATGTGGATATATCCTGAATAACATTCTGGAGGATATTAACCTATGCAGCAGTAAGAAAGAGCTCAAGGAAACTATTGCAGTTTAGTCTGCCTCTCACTCTACTTTGGATTTAAATGTCCATCATATTTAATTTTCAGGGATCTCAGCTCAAATTTCTTCTTCTAACTTATAGAAACTTTCCATGCTTTCTGCCTGGTAACCTCTATAAAATCATGCATACCACTGCTAGTTGCCAGTGTATTTTCCAGGCACTTTGCCTTTACTTGTTAAGGTTTCTGGGTTTTTCTCTCTGTCTTTTACCAGAAAAAAGGAAATGCATTTAATGCACAGCCCACAGAAAGTCTTTTGCATTGGGATTAAATGCAGTCTGTTTCCTTTTGTGATCCTAAACCCCTGAATACTTGATCAGATCTATCAGTTATGCAATATGCACATTTTTTGCATTGTTAAAACCCCTGAATTTGAACAGATTTAGCTGAACTGTTCTTTTAAAAGACCCCAAATTACTAAAACTGCCTGCTGTGTATTTTTATAAGAAGGTTTTAAATTTTCCATTACTGGTTTTGCAAATGATATATCTCTAAACTCTTTTATGTAGCATGAAAGCTTTGTTATGATTTGATGTGTTTTTCACTATCAAAGGTTACCTAGGACAACGTACATATTGCAAAGTCTAAATTACTTTCTTTTGAAATGCTATAAAACAACAAAGAAAGAACAAATGAATATCATACAGGACAGGGCAATCAGCCTTTTAGTAGCACTGTATGAGCCACATTTGAATTTATTTCAGTGGCTGTTTCTCCTGTTGCTGCTATACATATATTTGGAGATTACCTGTGCTGTGTGCCAGTAGACCACAGATGTAAGTTTGCCAAGGGCACCTAGAGAGCAATTTTCAGTGATCATGTATCCTGTGCTCTATCCCAGCATCTTGGGATGTCTATGACATCTTCTATGCTCACACTGGATTTTTCTGTGGGGAAAAGTGAACACTTCAATACTTCTATGGTTTCTGTAGAAAGTTTCCAAGCAGTTACACTGAGGAAAAGGACAAAAGGAATAGCAGATGGGAAGAAAATAAAGTGAACTTTTCTGATAGCAAAATTTGCAACATAGAACACACTACAGAAACACCATAGTAGTAATCAGTTGGCCATGCAACTTCTGAATTACACAAATGCAAATTGCTGTGACTATTGCCAGTCCCCGGCTATTTCTAGAAGACAAAACATTTCTGCGATGATTCTGAACATTTCTTCTACCTCTGAGACACTCAAAAGTCTGTTCTCATCCACTTGAATAATGCACACTGAAATTATGTTTTCCTACCTATAGGTTTCTTCTAGAAAAATTGAATGAGGTGGATACATCCAGGAAGCAACTCAGGTCACCTCAGACTTAAGCCATCATTTTAAATGTCTAGATCTTTCTTTGCACAGGAGATTAGGTTGGGTTGGGCTGATTGCTTCTGGTTGGGTTTTTTTTTGCCAGCTGTCTGCAGTCTGGGTAAGTGCTGTTACTGAGGAAACACTTTGATACACATTTGCTTCCAGATTTTTGTAACTTAAAGTTCTACACACTGTAGACGCAGAGAAGTTAAAATACCGGCACTGCCTGAGGAGCAAATCATGGCAAAATAAAGGATTAAGGCTAAAAGGGGGATGTTCATCACAAGAGCTTCGATTAGCAACAAATGTTGCAAAAAATACCACATTCAAACATTTTGCAGGTAATCTTCTTACCCAAGCCTCTCCTTATCATGGTCATGGCTTCTTTCTCTTCTCACAACCTCTTCCTTTGTCATGCACACTTTGTAGAAGCTTAAGCTCTTTCTTAAGCTGTGCTTAGGACTTTCCCCACAGTGATCCTGAGTTATTTAACCTGGAGAAGGATCAGCTGTCTTCAAAACTGCTAATGATTTTGTAAACATTTCTGTGCTATTTGCTCAAAAGCAGAACTATCTGACTTCAGCTTTAAAGCCATTTGCTCACGATAAATTATAACAATGCACTTAAAGAGCCTCTTCATTAATGCACTGGAGAGTAGAACTTTTATTTAAGTGACATGTTTAACTCTCTCTCTCTTTTAAATCTTCTATTTGTTGCTGAGCTCTTCCCAACTCCCACTGTTTATTGTACTAAATATGGTACAGAGGTAAAACCATATTCCACTCCATAGGCCTTTTCTAAGTTTTCTACATGCAGCAGGAGGTAAACAGAAGAGCTGGATAAAAGGAATTACAATGAGATACTATTTATGTATTAAAATATATGGAAGAACAGGGGCACAAGAAGAATACACTTAAAAGAAATGAAAATTCAGCTTGACAAGAAATAGATGACCTTTTAAATTATTTTGCCAGTCTAAATGTTGGAGATAAACTCACCTTTAAAAAAAAATGATACTTAGAAACATTTTTCTTTCACAATAAAATAAAAATAACCTGTGGGAGGTGAAAAGTTATTGTGGAAAAGCATAACTCAGAGTTTGTGAGACACTATCCCACCCAGACAAGGAAGAGGGAAGCTGTTGACCAGACACCAGGTGGGGGGAAGCATGAAGAAGCTTCACCTCAAAAATAACATAGAATCATAGAATACTTTGGGTTGGAAGACACATTTAAGGGACATGTAGTACAAATATTGCAATTTCCATAAGAATATTTTGCAGCATCCAGGATTTAATGCAAAATGCTACTATCCTGTTCCCAATGGCCTACATCTCTGCATGCCCTTACAATCTAGTTTGCCAACCTAAGACACTAGAAGTTATAAACCAGCATATTCAAAAGTAAGCAACAAGAAAGAGGAACTTCATTCTGTGCGGTCTTACTTTATTTTATTTTATTTTATTTTATTTTATTTTATTTTATTTTATTTTATTTTATTTTATTTTATTTTATTTTATTTTATTTTATTTTATTTTATTTTATTTTATTCAATTCTAATCACTCAGTTTCCCAGTTAGCCTAATTCTCTCCATGGGTTCAAGGAGGATCTTTCACTGCCTTTCCAAGTCACTTATTACTGTTTTCATCTTTTCTAAGTCACTCACCACTGTGATGAAAACCACCCAATGTCTTTTGTTGTTGTTATTTTGTTTTGTTTTTCTTTGATTTTGCTTTTGTTTTTTTGCAAAACTGTGATCATGAAGTCCTATATAAAAAAACAGTGTCTGAAATTCTACTTTGTAGATTTTTTCTAAATATTATCAGTTAATCCATTTACAGTAAGAAAGTTCTCAGACTCTCAGGTTTTGTCAGACTGGATTTTACTTACTTCAGTACTCCTGGGAGAAGGAGTACTGAAGTATGTAAAATCCAGTCTGACAAAACCCAAACTGTTTTTCAAACAGCACTAAATAAGATCCCACAGGTAGGGGTATGCACATCTAGAAAAGTTTTAAGCAGAAAAATTCATCTATTTGCATCTCTAAATGAGTTTGAAAACCTGATTGCATATTATAGGAGAAGAGAGACTTGATTTCAAATGGCTTGGCTCCTTCTCCACTATTCCACTCAATGGAATACAGATCTTCTGAGATCATCAGTAACATCTCTTAGGAGACTTTAAATCTTCAGTCTTGCATGTTCTGGTTGGATATTGCTACATATTGTTTTGTGCAGCTACTATTCCTGCAAAATGGCTTTGCACTGTTGGCCTGAGTTGAAGGATTCCTGTTGTTCATTGGGGTGGGGAAGCCAGTGTACGTTTTTGTCTTGCCCAATCCACAAAGATATGCATCATAACACCATGTTAGAACAAAAAGAGAACCCAGAATATTTTGATAAGGAAGGAAACTAAGTGAGTTTCTTAAATAAGTGTTGGCTTGTGTTGTTTGCCCCTACTGGCTCCACGAAGTGTGGGTTTGCTGTGTCAGAGAAAGTGCCATTTAAACATCAGAAATGGACACAACTAACTAGGGCTTTTTATCTGCCTGCAACTGTGGTTATGAAGCAGCATATAGGTTGAGTGGAGTTATATGGAAAAGGTAGAACAATTAATATTAAAATCAACTGAAAATTAATTATAAAAAATTGCAAAAATAACATTAATGTAACGATCCATTTTATGTAAGCATTTCAACTCAACCATAAAGATGAGCTCTACAATTAAAACTCAGCCACGTTAACAATCAAAGTTTCTTGTTTTATGAAACTTCTAGGGAATAATTTTTTTTAAATATAAGATTTCTCTACTCCCTCCTCTGCTTTTTTTTTTTTGTTTGCTTTATTTAGCAGAGATGAGATTTTTCAGACATATCTCTGACTTTGNTAGATCTTTCTTTGCACAGGAGATTAGGTTGGGTTGGGCTGATTGCTTCTGGTTGGGTTTTTTTTTGCCAGCTGTCTGCAGTCTGGGTAAGTGCTGTTACTGAGGAAACACTTTGATACACATTTGCTTCCAGATTTTTGTAACTTAAAGTTCTACACACTGTAGACGCAGAGAAGTTAAAATACCGGCACTGCCTGAGGAGCAAATCATGGCAAAATAAAGGATTAAGGCTAAAAGGGGGATGTTCATCACAAGAGCTTCGATTAGCAACAAATGTTGCAAAAAATACCACATTCAAACATTTTGCAGGTAATCTTCTTACCCAAGCCTCTCCTTATCATGGTCATGGCTTCTTTCTCTTCTCACAACCTCTTCCTTTGTCATGCACACTTTGTAGAAGCTTAAGCTCTTTCTTAAGCTGTGCTTAGGACTTTCCCCACAGTGATCCTGAGTTATTTAACCTGGAGAAGGATCAGCTGTCTTCAAAACTGCTAATGATTTTGTAAACATTTCTGTGCTATTTGCTCAAAAGCAGAACTATCTGACTTCAGCTTTAAAGCCATTTGCTCACGATAAATTATAACAATGCACTTAAAGAGCCTCTTCATTAATGCACTGGAGAGTAGAACTTTTATTTAAGTGACATGTTTAACTCTCTCTCTCTTTTAAATCTTCTATTTGTTGCTGAGCTCTTCCCAACTCCCACTGTTTATTGTACTAAATATGGTACAGAGGTAAAACCATATTCCACTCCATAGGCCTTTTCTAAGTTTTCTACATGCAGCAGGAGGTAAACAGAAGAGCTGGATAAAACGAATTACAATGAGATACTATTTATGTATTAAAATATATGGAAGAACAGGGGCACAAGAAGAATACACTTAAAAGAAATGAAAATTCAGCTTGACAAGAAATAGATGACCTTTTAAATTATTTTGCCAGTCTAAATGTTGGAGATAAACTCACCTTTAAAAAAAAATGATACTTAGAAACATTTTTCTTTCACAATAAAATAAAAATAACCTGTGGGAGGTGAAAAGTTATTGTGGAAAAGCATAACTCAGAGTTTGTGAGACACTATCCCACCCAGACAAGGAAGAGGGAAGCTGTTGACCAGACACCAGGTGGGGGGAAGCATGAAGAAGCTTCACCTCAAAAATAACATAGAATCATAGAATACTTTGGGTTGGAAGACACATTTAAGGGACATGTAGTACAAATATTGCAATTTCCATAAGAATATTTTGCAGCATCCAGGATTTAATGCAAAATGCTACTATCCTGTTCCCAATGGCCTACATCTCTGCATGCCCTTACAATCTAGTTTGCCAACCTAAGACACTAGAAGTTATAAACCAGCATATTCAAAAGTAAGCAACAAGAAAGAGGAACTTCATTCTGTGCGGTCTTACTTTTATTTATTTTATTTTATTTTATTTTATTTTATTTTATTTTATTTTATTTTATTTTATTTTATTTTATTTTATTTTNTGTGTCAGAGAAAGTGCCATTTAAACATCAGAAATGGACACAACTAACTAGGGCTTTTTATCTGCCTGCAACTGTGGTTATGAAGCAGCATATAGGTTGAGTGGAGTTATATGGAAAAGGTAGAACAATTAATATTAAAATCAACTGAAAATTAATTATAAAAAATTGCAAAAATAACATTAATGTAACGATCCATTTTATGTAAGCATTTCAACTCAACCATAAAGATGAGCTCTACAATTAAAACTCAGCCACGTTAACAATCAAAGTTTTTTGTTTTATGAAACTTCTAGGGAATAATTTTTTTTAAATATAAGATTTCTCTACTCCCTCCTCTGCTTTTTTTTTTTTGTTTGCTTTATTTAGCAGAGATGAGATTTTTCAGACATATCTCTGACTTTGATACTTTCATATCTTTCTTGAATCTCAAACTCTGTTGTGGGAAGCCAGGTCTCTGTGAGGCCAGTGGGGAAAAACTCTTCATTTTGCCTGGGGTTCAGATTTCATACTGTCTTCTGCCATGATGCAGCTTTTTAATATAAACAAGTAAATGCCTTGTTAAGTAAATGAAGGACAAGTTAATTATAAAGACTGTATTGCCAGCATTAACGATTTTTAAAAATTTTATTTCAGTATTAGATTACATATGAGAAGCTTATTAAAAGAACATTACATTTGCAAAGTCAATTTCTAGAAAGTTGCTCAGCGCCAGGACGAGGGCTGCATAAAGAGATTCAGTCATAAGCAAAGCTATGTTTTAATGCTGCATTAAATGAGAAATGTTTATAACTCTCAGAATTCAGAGTCCACTACAATCTTGTTTTTTGCAGGTCTATTACCCTATGCAGACAAATTAAAAATCTCAAGAATTATTCAAGTAGGCACTATTTCAAGCCTGAATTTAAATACTTTTCTCTACTGATGGCTATGTCTCAGTTCCTTGACGAAAAAAAATGACAATGCCATTTTTTTTAACTGTAATTTTCCTTTCCTTTGTACGTGGTTTATTGAAATTGCAGACTTTGTGGCA
This sequence comes from Rhabdornis inornatus, assembly GCA_013397075.1. Lineage (NCBI taxonomy): Eukaryota > Metazoa > Chordata > Aves > Passeriformes > Rhabdornithidae > Rhabdornis > Rhabdornis inornatus. Next base: position 832,752 of record VWZS01006244.1, on the reverse strand, counting down.
ATGACTGTATTTTATTGGGTAGGTCTATTAAAGTGGTACCCATAATTTAGGTAGTTCTATAATATAGATGAACAAATAAAGAGCAACTTGTTACAGCAACACAATTTTTCAAGATAAGAAAAATACGTCTAAGACCTCAAGAACTATGTCCCAATTCATACAGTATATGGTACATGTTTAGAGATCTTATGACTTTTTAATGATTTTCCTAGAAGTCACTAGGTACACAACAAACCTGAAGGTCTGCTTACTGCATTAATGGACAAGGGTTCCATCAACATTTGCGGTTAACAGTGTTATAAAGTCTGCTTCTGTGTGAAACCTCATAAACCAGACACTTAATCAAAGCAAGCATATTAAACAATTATTCATTATTTTAATTCGGTTGGAAATTTCTGAAAAGCTGCTAATGATAGCATACGTGCCGATTTATGCTAAAATAATTCACTGGATATTTCACAGCGTTTCTCTGCGTCTAGTTTTGTTAAAAATAGGATTTCAATGCTAAACTTCAAAAACTAATTAAAATCCAGGACAGATTCAATGAGCAATTTAATTATCAATGTTCTGTTCAACTAATTGTCTCATGGAGACAGTGTTCTTAGTAAGAGGAGACTGCAAACAGATGAATACACAGATAGCAGAGAAAATGCATTCTACTGGCTTAGCACTTTGCCTAGATTTTTGGCAATTGACTTAGATTTTACTCTATGTGCATCCCTTTGCAAGATCTAAGAATAACCATCATGCGTAAAACACATCTGAAAATTCAGCAATTCTGAGAAAATTCTGAAAATTATTCTTTTTTTTATGGACATTTTTGAAATGCTTGTAAAGGTACTTTTTCTAGAACAGTCCAGAGACAGAATATAATGACCTGAGAGCTAGACTACAAATAGGCACTTTCCATCTGGTTTCTCTTTGCATAGTGTCTGAATGGGGATATGAAACATCTGAACAGGTCAGGTGGTTCTGGTCCTTTCTGGGCACTTCTCTGTGGACACAACTCTTGGCTGTTTTGAGTAAACAAACAAACATGCAAGGAGACTGATAAAGAGTTATAGCATCTTTCCTGAGCCACTGTGTCTGACAAAATGCAAAGTTTGACAAAACCTGTTTGAGGGCATCAGCAGATGGGTGTGTACAAACCAACAATGGAACAGTATGACTTAATTCTGCCAGCAGGTGACAGAACCGAACATAAGAGCAAACACTTCCTAAACACTTCTTCCCCCAGCCTGTAGTTCTGCATGGGGTTGCTGTGACCCAGCTTCAGGGCCTGGCACTTGTTGCCTTGCTGGACTTCACACAATCAGCCTTGGCCCACCAATCCAGCCTGTTCAGATCCCTCTGCAGAGCCTTCCTGCCCTCCAGCAGACCAACACTCCCGTCCAACAGGACTGGGGGTGTCCTCATCCCCTTTTCTAAATCATCAATAAAGATGTTAAACAGGCCCCAGTACTGAGCCCTGGGGCACACCATTTGTGACAGACTGGCAGCTGGATCTGATTCCATTCAGCACCACTCCCCGAGCCTGGACATCAGCCAATTTTTCATCCAGTGAACAGCGCACCCTGTCCAACTCATGGGCAGCCTGTCTGTGCAGAAGAATGCTGTGACAGACAGTGTCAAAGGTTTACTAAAGTCCATGTGTACATCCACAGTCTTTCCCTAATCCACTAAGTGGTCACCTTCTTCTTAGATTGTTCCATGGAAAGCAGAAGTGGATATATTTTTGCATTATATATATGGACATATTTCATGGGGAAAACGGATGGCCTTAAGGCTAGGAGGACCTGCGTGACAGAGTAGAATCCTTCAGCATTTTTTGCAACATGAGAAGTGTTGTTTTCTTAAAAGTACTATTTCCTGAGAAAGAGTTGTCAGTAGCCAATTTTCTGCTTGGTGAAAAGAACAGGGAATGTCTGAAATTGTCAAAATATCCCATCTGAATTATTTATAAAGATTTTTTTCTTGTTAAATAGCAAGCTTAAACTGTCATTTTAGAAAACTCACAGGAGAAAGAAAAAAATATATAAATCCAAATGATTTTTTTAAAATTACCAGGAAAACACTTTCACTCATATGAACCAATAGGGTGGGGTTTCTTTTGTTATGATTCCCCAGAAATATTGAATATTCTTCTTTTTTTTTTTTAATCCCTAATGAGCTTGGAAAAGCATTTGCCTTCATGAATTTTCACAGGATCAGAAAATTCCCTGTTCTAGAAATCTGCAGATTAGAAGACAGGCTGAGGATGCTGTGTGAGAGGAGGCAGTGATATTTTTCAGTGTCAGAGTTTATTTGTAACAAGGAGGTAGGTATGATAACAGTTACATTTATTGGGCTTTCAGGCAGAGAGACAGATGTAGATAGATACAGGTAGTTATCACATTATTTTCCAACTTCTGCAAAAAGGGAATATATTTTATACAGCTTACTTTAGAAATAGCACAAAAAAATATGGTTTGTACCCTGAAGAACTGGGTCATTAATTTCCAAATACACTAAACAAGAAATTTTACATGAAGTTGCTCCAACAAGAGCTCAATCTCAAAACAGCCTTGAGTGGCCTTGTTTGCTTATTTGCATGTGTTATTGGAATGGAGATTCTTAGGATGGCAGTCACTGACAAAGCTTCACAGAAGGGTTTGTTAGGGGGGATTTGCCTCACAGGGAGACATGCTGGCAGGAAAACAAGGGAATGAACAAATATAGGGCTGCATGGCCCTAATCCCTCAATCCTAAAATTGAAAAAAAAAAAAAAGAGAAAAAGAAAAAGAAGGATTGAAATAAGTTATTTTTCTAGGAAAGGGAGAGAAGGAAGAAAGAAGGACATGGGGTACACTGCACAGATGATAAAGGAGAATATTTATGATCCAAAAAGCTATTTTTATTCTTCTGCTCCTCTGCCACCCTTTACTGTAGAGGCTTTTCTTATAACTGTTTTCTTGATCTATAAAATCCCATACTCTTCTTATCCCCAAGAACATTATTTAATCAACTCTTTACAGCAACAAACACATATATTCTTTCAGTATAATTCAAACAGACATTTTGTAATCCGAAACACACCAGAAATAATGTTGCCCATTCCCTTGTATTCAGGAGTCATCTTTTGTGTAATTATGATGAAAAACTGCTGGAAATAAATTGAAAAATGTAATAATCGGTTTACTTCCCATGATTTACATGAAGGGTACTCTGACAGCACAACAGCATTACTAATTATGATGATCCAAATCAAATTCCCTTTGAGGCTGGTCTCCATCTCACTGCAGCCAACTGTAAGAGAGATATCTAAGAAAATCACCTATTACTTGTCACATCAGTGCAACCACAGCCAGCATCCTACACTGGACTAGTGGTCTCTCTGACAACCTCCCAGACTATACAAACTGCTGGTGAGCACTGCGTTAACTCAGCCTGTCATCAGCTCTCCATTCCACCACTGTAATTCAAAAGGATGGAGTATCTGTGATCTCTTACAGCAAAACTCTGTTCAGGGAAGACATCTCTCCAGGTAGATGTACAAACTGCCATGCAATCTCCCTTCTAGATCTGCTGTAATTGACAGATGTTGTGACTCCCAAGGTAAAAAAAAGGGCATCCTGGTCAATGGAAAGTTGAACATGAGTCCGCTGTGCGCTGGCAGCCAGGAGGGCTAAGCATGTTCTGGGGTGCATCAGGCACAGCATCATCAGCTGTGGAGGGGAGGGATTTTCCCACTTGGCTGTGCACTCACCTTGAGTCCCATGAGCAGTTTTGGGCACCACAATATGAAAAGGACATTACGCTGTTATCCAGCGTAATGTCCTTTTCATATTGTGGTGCCCAAAGGAGAGCCATGAGAATTGTGAAGCATCTGAAAGGCAAATCTTATGAAGACTGGCTGAGATCACTTGGTTTGTTCAACGTGGAGGAGACTAAGGGGAGACCTCATTGTGGTCTTCAACATCCTCATGAGGGGAAGCAGAGAGGAAGACAGTGATGTCTTCACTCTTGTGACCAGTGACAACTGGAGAAAATGCCATGAAGCTGGGTCAGGCAAGATTTAGGTCGGATATCAGGAAAAGATCAGAGGTGCTTGAGCACTGGGACAGACTTCTCAAGGAAGTGGTCATAGCACCAAACCTGAAAGAGTTCAAGAACATTTTGGACAATGCTCTCAGACACACAGTGTGACTCTTGGGGTGTTGTGTGCAGGGCCAGGAGTTGGATTCCATGATACTGATGGGTCCCTTCTAACACAGCATATTTTATGATTCTGTGAAAATTGAGCCTCCATATCCAGGCACAGACCCAAAACATGTCAGCAGAAGCTTGGGCTGGCACAGGAAAGCAAATCAAAACTACATCAGGTCTGTTATCAAGGCAGACAAAGCAGACACTGCACACCACAGCTCCCAGCTCTGACATTGTCTGTCAAGAACATTTGTTCCTCAGATTTTTTACTCCAGCTCATTCTCTCTGGAGTGCTGCAGAACATCTACCATATCCATTGTTCCTGCACATGCACAGTTCAGGTTCAGTTCTCAGGCTTTTATTTAGGAATACAATTCACAGAAGACTTTCCTTTTAATGAATATATGTTTCAAGGTTTGGCTTAGGATGTTTGTTTCTGATCTAAGGGATTGCTAAGCACATAAAGCACTGGAAACACATTTTCCAGGACACCATCATGGACTCAGGGTGTGCTCATGCCAAAGTGGCACATAATTACTGTTGTTGTGGAAGATTTTTTTCCAGATTATTTCTTATCCATATATGTGTTCATTTCTATGCAGTGCAAAGTAACAGGATGACTAGCATTTGAGGAAAAAGACACTATTTTCAGATCAGATACCAGCTGTCAAGTTAGATAGAGACTTCTGCATCAGAAATTTTACAGCCCAGTTCACAAAAATTTTATGTGTCTGTAATTCATGTTTTTGTGTGAAATAGTTGTTCGAATATGCCATGCACGGTGTGCCAAACAACTACAGGCATAAAGACCAGTCAAGGATTGTCTTGGGTCAAAGAATGGTCAAATACATTCTAAAAATAAGAAATGTATAAAGTTAAAATGCCTCTTAATTCACTGGTGAAAAATCTGCATGTAAATTCCTAAATTGAACTGTATTTCTCATATTTATTTAAAAAAAACAACCCCAAGGCACACAGACATAAACACACTATTTCATTTCATTGAGTGTCCCAGAGAGAAGTGACATGGAACAACCAACAGAGAAGTTATTTGGTTTTAAAGTAAGATTTTAGGACCAGATCTTTTGTTTATCCCAGCTTGTCTCTGGAACTCTCCAGATCAAAGGCCCCTGCTGAACAAGCTTCTCTATGAAGCCCCAAATGAAGCCTAAACCACGGCATATTTCAGGAAAAAAAAGTTGTTTAAGGTAGTTGTTCCTTGGACAAACTCATAAAGAAGTGTCTGGCTCAAAAACAAAAGTATCAACCTCAGAAAATCTCATCCACTTTCCGTTTTATTTTTTGTGAAAAAGACATTCACATTATATATAGAAGCATGCAACAGGTTCTGATTAGGAAATTATATATTACTTCTGCTGACCTCAAAGGTTTGATCAATCTTTCAATTCAAATCACAAATAGGTTGAACTTAATAACACAAAGACATTTTGAATGCAGTGGACAAGGAATAAATTAATAATAGGGGGTTTATGCTGAATGTGATTTTTTTACTATAACCATGGCATACACTCAGAGCTATAATAAAAATGCTGTACCAAACTGTTTTTTTTTCATTTGCAACTGAATAATATTAATCTCATCTGAAAAGTAATGGTTATAACAAAACTAACTGTAGTGCAAGCAGTCAGCATTTTCTAGTATAGCAGTTCCCAGAAGCAGTGTATTTTGGAGGCAATCTTTGTGGAATAAGATCAGAAATGCAGAGACATCTTCCAAGTTCTGATAAAAGTAAGAGTAACAGATATTGTGGGTGTTGATCACCTACCAGCTCAGCTCTAATGAAGATAAACTTGTAAACTTACATCCAAGCAAACTTGAAACTGGCATCAATATGCTCACATGCATTTTAATTTCAGCTCTCCAGCATGCAAGTACTGGTTTACTTGACTTGTTCAAGTCTCTGTGTCACTGCCATGGGTCAGCCTTTATCTTCCAGGTCCTTGCTTTTTGCCCAATACTCTTGAATTTTCAGTCAGTTGCTCAGAAGAATTAACCTGCCATTTAACCATCAGTTATGCAATTAAGAAACACCAGCATGGTTAGAAAATATTGTATAAAAGACTAAAGAAAACATATTTCAGGGAAAAAAAGTATATGGGGTTTTATTGTAATGTTAAGGTTGTGCTCCTGTAATGATATTTTTGCTTTTCTAAAGTACTTAAGCAAGACAAAGTGAGACAACTGGCAATTTATTAATTTATTCTCAGTAGAGAGAGCTCACACAGCTACAATCTGTAATGGATGCAGCCACGTACTCAAACCTGCTGAGCAGTAAGAATTGTAGGTCAAGTCCAGTAACACACACTGGTTTACACTGGAAGATGAGGTCTACTGACAACTGTGAGAGCGTGCATACATTTAAAGTGCTTTCCTGGACACCAGCCACCAGTGCATCCTACAGGAGTAGCATGCTCTTCCTTTCAGGAAGAGAATGACAGACAAAAGTTTCTAAATATGAATCTTAATGTTAGGTGGTGTCAAATCAGAGCAGCCTCACTCATATGAACAGAGATGTCCTGATTTTTGTTTTACCAGCTGAGGCACTAGGTCATTGCATCCATCCACTTGATGCTAAAAATCTACCCGTCTCTATGCTCAGTTAATTGGATGCAGAACACTCTATGCATTTCATTTTCTCTCTCCTTTTGCCTTGATTTAAATTCTTTTTTTTTCTTCTCTTTTTGGCAAAGTGCCCTTATTATTTTGTATCCTAAAGCATTGGAGGTTAATAAAGAGAGCAAATGGAGAAGGAGATGGAAAAGGAGTTTGTTTGTACTTCACTCTCCATTGGGCCATTATGTCTAAATCCATTATGTAGTTTACCTGATGCTGTGTTCAGAGTAACTGAATGCTGTAGTTCTTTTTAATACTGGTATTTTCTTAACACAATTTAAATTAAACCCTTTATTAGTCCAGAGAAGGCTGAACACAAAACAATAGTAGCTCTGGGAGAGTAATTATTTCTGTTCCATTGTCTGAGATGCTAGGGCTTTTGATTAGTTACACTATACAGTACTTAACAGCTAACCAGCCTCACCATGGTTAACAATACACAAGATTTTCCCTGTCCCAGCAGCACTCCAAGTGCTTCTGAAATGTTGGCTCTGTCTTTAATCTTGTTATTCACAAATACCTCTAATTTTCTGGAGTGTGTGTGAAAACTACTGTACTGCCAGCAGCATAGAACATCATGCGTCAGGCTCTGTTGGGAAGGGATCTCTGTAAAATGGATGCATGAAGCTGTGGGTTGTAAGCCATTAAGCTTTCTCAGTACGCTTCTAATGAGCTTATGATAGCCTCACAAAATGACTGCTTTTACTGCAGCCTAGTAAATTACAGTATGTACAAATTAAATCAGTGAGACCCAATGCAAGCTGTTCCTCATCAGGTTCAACACTTCTTTTAAGATGTGAAAAATTATGACATACTAGCACAGCTATATGTTTCAGTTGTGTCATATGCTGAAAGTGTGTAGTGTGCTCAGCTAATTTCTGCTATTATCCGTATAACACTTCTCACTCTGTCCCACAGAAACCAAGTACTTCCTCTCTTATGCTGTTCCTTCATGTTTCAAAACTGGTGTTGTAATGCACGTGAATAATAAATTTGTCTTGGCTGTTAAAAGTTAAAAGCCAACAAAGTAGCTCTCTGAGGCCTTGATCCCTCTCCCATGGAGGCCAGTGGCAAAATCCCAACTGATTTTTTTTTTTTGAACACTTACAACCTTCTGCATTACATTAAAACCACTTTTCTCTATTACCTCTTTGGCAGTCACAGGGCACCATTAAAAATGCTAATAGAAGTTATTTCTACATCTTCACATATTGCCTTGATTCTTTCTCCTGTCAGTTTTATTTTGGTGTGACCTGAGTGGATTAGCTCCTGGTGTTCAGCACTCCAAGCAACACCTCTATGAAAGAAACCTTTTGGGGCACTGGTATATATATTAATGGAAACACATCTCTCTCTCTTTCTCCAGCTTTCTCTCTACTTCTCTTTTAGTACCATGGCATCTGAACAATATTAATTACAGTTTGCTAAACAGTCAGAACAGTTTTTAAACAACTACTTTAGCGCTGCTGGAAGTGGAACTGACTTGGCCCTGCTGAACCAATTTACCATACCTGAAGAGAGCTTTGTGTATACTTTTACAGAGCAGTTCATGGCATCAAGGTGTAAATTCCTCAGAAAGTATCTTAAGGTCAGTAGTGACATTAATCCTCTATAAACCTGATGTACATTTGTGAAGACTGTGCAGAAAGCAAGATAACTTTAACCACAGGGGCTTGAGTCTGGACAATAACCCCCAGACATCCTGCAGGAGGTGATGGCATGTAAACAAGCTGGTGATTCAGAAAAGTGTTCCAAGAGTTGCTCTCAGCAGCATTTCCCAGGCCATGGGGCACATGCCTCAGCCCTGTCCAAGTGTGCACAGTAAGGAACACTGGCTGTTCCTCCCTTCAACCCCATCCTCTGATTTTGGGGGGTCCTCCATCTGGTCACCCCTTGGTGCTCCTAATGCTTCTGCAGTTTAGCTGAGTGACTGTGTATGGACAAAGCAAAGGGTAGCTTGGTGAGTTTCTAACAGAAGCCTCATCCCCAGGAAGTCCTGTGTGTGTTTCTGGACTCTTACTGAAGATTATATAAATCAGCATATATCCCCAAATAAATTTTACAGGTATTGATGGCCGTATCTAATAACAGCATAAACTGATGAAGTTGCACAACAAGGGCATCATTAGCAACTTCCAGCATCTGAGAAAAAGTAACAGACCCCTTTTCCCATAGGAAGCAATGAAATTTAACTACTCATAAAGAGAATAATGGCTTTTGCCTTCCACGTTTTCAAGTCTTCTGCTCTCCATTCTCTAAAAGTTCCAGAGTTAGAACTCACCTTCAAAAAGCTGACAATATGTTGTCTTCCTATTCAAGCATCAAGAAAAACAAACATCACGAGTAACACATTATCCATAAATTTTCTGAAATAAAAATCAAAATAAATCAGAAAAAAAGAACAACTAGACTGTAAATACTTCATTAAAGCAATGCTGACTGCAATGAAAGGGAAAGATAAAATGAATATTGTTGCTATATAGCCATATCCCCACCACACTCAAAATTAATACATACATGCCAAACTGGAAGCCTGTTAAGAAAACCGTTTAAGATTGTAAAGAAAAATATCAACCAACCAACCAACCAACCAACCAACCAAACAACCATCAGTACCACTAATAATACCTATAGGTTAAATTAACTAGTGCAATGAAAATTAATGTCAAGTGATTTTATGAACGTCTAGGAAAACTTGGCATGATATCAGTTTCTCCTCCTATTGAAATGACAGCACTTTTCAGCAACTGCATTGCAGATGGCAGCAGTATTTGTGGCAGCTTTCTAGAATCCACAGCTTTAAGCCAGAAGGATATATTAGGTTTGTTCATTTTTCATTTACATATTGATCTGAATATAAGTAAAAATATTGGAATACTGACTACTGTGTGACTATTCCATATATTTGTGAAAATACACATGCATATACACTTATGTGCAGCAAATAAGGGGGGGGGGGCTTCCTCCTTTTTTTTTTTTTGTTTATTTGTCTGTCTCTCAGCTACTAGGCTGTGTCTGGCATTAATTGACTTCTGAGGGATCCTGTCCTCCACCACATATAATAGGATGCCATATAGTTATAAACATGTAATTCAGCTTTCCTGTCTGCCTTCCTTTCTTTTCCTCCTTCCTTTCTTTCTTCTTGCCTTTTTTCCTTTTCTCCTTTATTCCTTCCTTCCTTATTTCCGTCCTCAGCTATGTTTTAAAACCTGGCATCATATACCATGCATATGTGAAACATCAGAGATGATTAGTACAGACAGGAGATCGGAAAATCATGAAGCACTTCTGAAACCCTGATAGGAAGTGACTCTTCCTGGCTGCTGATTTATTGATGCTGACAACTTCAGCTTTTCTCTCATTTTTAAAAAACTGAAAGTACCTTGGTACTAGGAAAAATACTGAAGTCAAGTAAATAATGGAAAAAACCTCACAAATCTCTGTAGGATTGAATGTCCCTGCTCCTGAAAGAACCTACATGTGTAGCTGAAAAAATACCAACAAAACACAAACAAACAAACAAAACAAAACAAATAAAACCAAAACCAAAAGCAAAAACAAACCACCAAAAAACCCCCCAGAAAAACAGAAAAGGTTAAAAATGAAAGGCTTTCAGAGATGCTTCTTTACAAGTATCCAGTATAATTTTCAGATGCTTACAAAGATCCAGCCCATAAGCTATTTTGTTTCTTTAGAACCAGAGCCAGTATTTTTCAATTTCTGTTAAGTCAAGATCTGGAAAAAACACCACCTTTTCAAGAGCTGTCTTTCAATAGCCATACACCGACAAACTGGCTAATGAGGACATTTTACTTTAAAGTGTCTGGAGAGAGCTGAACACATGAAGTAGCAATTTTAAAGGTGAAAATTTTGTAGATATTTTCTTTTAAAGGGCATAAGATAATTGCCCTCTTTAACTAGCCCTTTAAAAATCACATGCAGACCTGTTTTAAGTCCTGTTAACAAATGGAAAGATGTAAATAATGTGTCATAGGATTGTGAAATCTACCAAGAAACTAGAAGATTTCGACACCCTGTTTACTCTGGTAAACACCCTGTTTACTCTGGTAATTAGATCCATTCATGATGACAACACATAAATAAAATGTATGTGATTTTACCTGATAAAGAAAGACTAGGAATGAAGATTGCGGAGTAAAGGATTAATGAAAAAAAATCAAGTCATAAGGACAACTCAAGCTTTTATAGTATTTGAGTGAAGAATATGATTTTTGAGTGCTTAAACATGTTCACAGACAGAAAAGCTCAGAACCACGGATGTTTGAGAAGAGTTATGCTCTGGCTTCAGTGGTGACGACCACACATGCCTTCCCCATTCTTCATCTCTGGTGGGCTTGGAGCCTCAGGCTCTGATTATACCAGCAGTTTAAGGAGTTCCTGACCATCAAAGTGCAGTGAATATTGCTGCATTTTTAGAGTCCTTTCACTGTCTTGGCCCTGGTTAACTGAGTAGTCCCCCAAACTTTTCTCAGGCACATCCTGTGAGTTAGGATGTTAAAGGCAGTTTACACATACCCTGCTCTGGATAGGAAGAGATTTGTAGTGTGGAAGTAAACTTCTGAATAGGCAAGCCTTTGAACATTACAGAGGCAGCCAGCTGGCCTCCTTGAGAAAAAATATTTGATTTGGTAGGACAGACAGACACTGTAAATAGCTGCCATATACTTAGGCTTGAATGCAGCACCAGTTCATCAGTAATTTGGACTTCATCTGTCTTATGGGTAGAAGAACTGCAAGATACATCATTGTAAGATACATTGTCTAGGTTTCCATGATACTCTCCACGAGATGTTTCTAACAATAATAACAATTTCACCTTTTTGCGTTCAGGTGTCTGAACACCATGTTTAGATTTTTAGTGTGGCCAAAGGACCCAGCTAAGGCCATGTTTGCTCAAACACATGCATATTCTTTAGCTGTTGTACTATAGCTTAATTCTGCAGATAGTTGTAGCAGCAAAACTCTACAGCTCTCCTGAGTCTCCCAAAATATTTTCCCTAAAGGTGAAAGCCAAGAGGAATTTCTGGTGTGTTCTCTACCTGATAAAGAATCCAGAAAAAAATTCCACTGAAATCAGTGCCTGAATTCATTATCTCCACTGGGTTGATGAATTTGCACATGCAGCCAAAGCTGCTGAGAGAGCCAGATTCTCAGCTGGTGTCCATTGACTTTAATGGAGATAGGCCAGGTTGCATTGGCTGGGGATTTTGCCAGAGCTGTTGACAAAAAGACACAGATGAAGAGTCAGCTATGTGAGGCTTATAGTTAACTTGGCAAATTTAGGAGTAGCCAAAGCACCACTACAAGCGATATATTTACTGCAAAGTACAACAGGGAAAAAAATATATTCAGAAGATGAATATTTCTAATCCTCTTAGAAACCATAATGATATGTTGGAATGAGATTTTCCCATGTGGAAACCACAGTAATGATGCCTAAGTTTTGCCATAAATGACTGCCTTTAAATTGCCCCCTTTCCTTCTGCACTAAGATTAATAACCATAGCAGTAACCCAAGAAAATCACATGCTTTTTTTGGGAAAAATCACACTCAACAGCACAGTAGACCACTTCCATCATATGAACTTCATGCCTCAAATTACGACATATGACCTCTTTTAGGCTGCTGGAACTCAGGGCAGGGCCCTGGAGCTCCCTGCCTACCTCTGTGCTGAGAGCTTCATATGAAGAGCTCCTGCAGAAGCCGTTTCTCTATGTTCCACCCAACAAAGGAAAACTAGGGATTTCCTATAGAATCTGCATATGGACTTGGCTATGGCATCAAATTTCCCAAAACATAAGCATACATGTATCTTCTGACTTTGCATTAACCCTTTTCAAATGAAGACAAACTGAAAATTGCAGAGGATAAAACCAGACATACTGTAGAGATACACAGCCTATGTGTTGGCAGTGGGAACTTCTCTGAACCTAAATACTGACTGCTGCATAATTTCTGGACGTTTCTAAGGAGATGGCTGATACTGACAGCTATTGGAAACATAATACCGAAGGGAATGAATATTGGTCTCATCTAATGTGGTACACACACTGGTCTTGAGAAGCTTAATCTAAAGAAAAAATAGATGCTTGCACTGATTTGTCTTTCATCAGTGAAATAATCTAACCATTTAATATACTTCTATATTTATTAATGAATATTAAATGGAGCGTACATCATCAAAATTATCCTTCAGTGCAAACAGAGAGGAGGGACTTGAAAGTGCTGTGCCATGTGATCCATGGTAATGGGCTGAGGCATTTACTCCCCTCTCCTTTTCCACTCAGTAGGTGTCTGATGTTGCTTATGTGAAGTTCCTGCTATAAACAAAAAGTAGACATATATAAGGGTTATTGTGCCTCTGCTACAAATTACTAGATATAGGTGAGTATTAGGCTAGTATAGGCTATATATTACTAGAGATAGGCTAGTCACAGTGAAAGTACAAGAAGTGTTTTATCGTGTTGAACTTTGAACAGCCTCAAAGAGCTAATAAATAGAAAACAATTACTAAATTTATTAAAAACCCTTGTTCTGCCTTAATGCCGTATGTGCGTACTACTCAGGCTTTAATTCAGGTCTTTCACAGATATTTTCTCCCTTCTGTATGGTCTTCCCAGACTTGCATTAATGTTGCATCCTTATGAAATACATGAAACTTCATGATACAAAAAACTGATCTGCTGATTCTCCCCTCCAGACAGCCATAGGAGGAATCAGGAGCCACAAGTATGCATTTGAAGTGTATGCTTGTAAAATGGTGCTGGATCATTCTTGAAATGAACATCCTTTAAATAATCAACACTTTCAAAAGTCTGAATTCATCATTTTCAGCAGCCAAAATACAGATTCATGTGCTCAGTTTAAGGAAGTGTTTTCTTCAAGATCCCATCATCAATTGGTTGTAGAATGAATCAAAAACTCAAAACAGCAGTGAACTTGAGTTTGCAGATTTTAATACGGGCTATATAGATTTTTTTGTGTGTATTTTCTCTCCAAAGATACTTGTATAAATCTCCACAGAGGTTTGTACAGATGAGATAGTCTTTGTGTATAATATTTTTGATGGATTCACTACCTCTTCTAGTTCAATTTGACTTTACTTATAACCCATCACCATTGTGTTAGTGACTTTGTTTAAAAACCAATTATTATTATTTTTAATATCAATAATAACTGAATATAAAAGCTCACCAGAAGAGGATTTCAGCCCCCAAAAAACATCAGTCTTCACTACTATCAAGAGTTTTTAGAAAATATGCTGCTTTGAGTCCTCTTTGTTTGACAGTAATCATATAGCAGTGGCCTTCAGTCAAGGCTTAGAGATTAAACAGCAATGTCAATCCTTCCAACACTCTTTTCTTTGAGGTTTTGGTTTTTTGCCTTTTTTTTTT